>CM075981.1:2179162-2193769 GCA_038087875.1 Malacoraja senta | reverse complement strand
TGTGGCTCAGCACTTCAACTCCCCCTCCCATTCCGAATCCGACCTTTCAGTCCTGGGCCTCCTCCATGGCCAGAGTGAGCAACACCGGAAATTGGAGGAGCTGCACCTCATATTCCGCTTGGGCAGTCTGCATCCTAGCGGCATAAACATTGACTTCTCCAATTTCCGGTAGCCCTTGCTGTCTCCTCCCCTTCTCAGCTCTCCCTCAGCCCTCGGGCTCCTCCTCTTCCTTTCTCCTTTCTTCTCCCCCCACCCTACATCAGCCTGAAGAAGGGTTTCGGCCCGAAAAACGTTGCCTATTTCCTTCGCTCCATATATGCTGCCGCACCCGCTGAGTTTCTCCAGCATTTTTGTCTACCTTCGAATTTCAGCATCTGCAGTTCCTTCTTAAATATTGTACTCGAGTTTGACTTGCTTGTATTTATGTATAGTATCGCCCCATCTATTGGATGGCAAAGCTTTTCACTGTACCTCGGTCCACGTGACATTAAACGAAAACCTAAACTTAAACCTAGAACATATCTATCCAACGATTTCGGAGGAAATGGTTTTCTGGGGTGGTTGGAGGAAAAAAAAATCATTCATTCCAAAAAAAGTTTCAGAGTAAGGTAATTCCTAGCAACAGTCATAACGCCCTCGACCGAAGCACCCAGCAACAGTCTTTGCCAAATTTGGCACCTTCAGCGAGATTGGTATCTTTGACCTACATAACAGGTGCTCTGAGCATGTTCATCTTAACAAAGACTATAGCGTGCGTTACTAATTGGGTAGATGGCCCTTCCTCCCGCATCTGCCTTCAGAGATATCAATGATGTCCTTTGTTTGAGAAAGAACTGCAGATGCTGGAAAAATCGAAGGTAGACAAAAAGGCTGGAGAAACTCAGCGGGTGAGGCAGCATCTATGGAGGGAAGGAATAGGCGACGTTTTGGGTCGAGAAACCTTCTACTGTAGACAAAAAAGGTTGGAGAAACTCAGTGGGCGAGGGAACATCTATGGAGGGAAGGAATATGGAGCGAAGGAATAGGTGACGTTTCGGGTCGAGACCCTTAAGGGTGAGGCAGCATCTATGGAGCGAAGGAATAGGTGACGTTTCGGATCGAGACCTGGAAGGGTGAGGCAGCATCTATGGAGCGAAGGAATAGGTGACGCTTCGGGTCGAGACCTGGAAGGGTGAGGCAGCATCTATGGAGCGAAGGAACAGGTGACGTTTCGGGTCGAGACCCTTCCGGGTCTCGACCCGAAACGTCACCTATTCCTTCACTCCATAGATGCTGCCTCACCCGCTGAGTTTCTCCAGCATTTTTGTCCACCTTCCTTTCATGAGTTAATTGGCTTCGACAAGTTGTCCCCAGTGTGTGCGGGATGGTGCTAGTGTACGGAGAGATCGTCGGTCGGCACGGACTCGGTGGCTGAGTGGCCTGTTTCCTAAACGCTCAGTTGCTCAAACATTGCATCATTTTGACCTTCTATGGTATGAGAGGAAATCGCTGACCTTAACACTAGGCACACGGTATGAGAGAGTAGAGAAGGCTTGAAAATGAAACCACATTTCGCGTCGCGAGGTAGGCTAGCTGTGTCAGTACTGTGCCACACTTTGAAGCGTTTCCATGCAGTTGTCGAGACCACTTCTCAAATAACCCATCAGCTTTGTTACTTCAGAACTAGGCTTCATTTTCCGTCGACAAGCTGAGTCGAGGGGTGCGCTTTGCCCATCACTGTTCCACGGAAATATTTGCAAAATTAGCCCCAAAAATTGTCACGAAAACTTTCAAGAGAGAGCTAGATAGGGCTCTTAAGGATAGCGGAGTCAGGGGATATGGGGAGAAGGCAGGAACGGGGTACTGATTGGGGATGATCAGCCATGATCACAGTGAATGGCGGTGCTGGCTCGAAGGGCCGAATGGCCTACAATAGACAATAGACAATAGGTGCAGGAGTAGGCCATTCGGCCCTTCGAGCCAGCAGCGCCATTCACTGTGATTATGGCTGATCATCCCAATCAGTACCCCGTTCCTGCCTTTTCCCCATATCCCCTGACTCCGCTATCTTTAAGAGCCCTATCTAGCTCTCTCTTGAAAGCATCCAGAGAACCGGCCTCCATCGCCCTCTGAGGCAGAGAATTCCACAGACTCACAACACTCCTGCACCTATTGTCTATTGTCTATTTTCCATAAAAAAAGTGACACTAGGCGCATGGCAGGTTTAGAGTTTAGAAGTTTAGAGATACAGCGCGGAAACAGGCCCTTCGGCCCACCAAGTCCGCGCTGCCCAGCGATCACCCGTACACTAGCTTACAATAGGACAATTACAATCTTTACGGAGCAATTAACCAATTAGCCAATTAAGCCGATTGGGCGGCACGGTGGCGCAGTGGCTAGTCTTGAAGGCGATTCAGAGCCGAGACCGGGTTCGATCCTGACCACGGCTGCTGTCCGTACGGGTAGTTCTCCAGGCCGGTGGGTTTACTGTGATTCGGTTCCTTCACCTCAAGGAGGAGTGGTACTGCGAAGTGACCTGCGTGGGTTTATCTCTGAGATCTTCGGTGTCTCCCAGAACTCCAAAGAGCGGCAGGTTGTAGGATAAATTGCTTCGGAAATTAAGGGTGGCCTTGTGGTGACGAACTGAGGAACGTCAGCTGTGCAGCAAAACCCAGGCGGGTACGACAGAAAAAGCTGGATATACTTCAGCGGGTGCAGCCAGCATCTATGGAGCTATGAAATAGGCAACGTTGCTGACTAACCCTGAAGGTGGCCCTAAAGGCGGGTTGCCTATTCCTTCAGGTCGACTCGAGAACGTCAGCTAGTTCCTCGCTTCCATAGATGCTGCCTCAAGCCTAAAGATCTAGTATAGGGGGTGATCGCTGGGCACTTCGGAGGGCTGAGGGCACTCGTTATCCAAGCTGACTCAGTCTAAATCTAATTAATTAACTTGGACCAGCAGTGCTAGCGCTTATAACCGGTTAGAGAGTCTTACCGGCTAAAGGATTATTCGCTACATTCACAAATAAAATTCTCAATTGAGATGCGGGAGAATTGAGTGACATATGTTCTTTACAAATGGCGGGGATTGTCATATTTCAGGGATTTTGCTCGTTTGACCTCAAAGTCACTTGGGGTTTATGATACTGTGGTCAATGCAATTCTCAGGAGGGGAAACTCCGAGTGATGTCTTGAACTGAGACAAATCCTAGATCCATTAGGCTGCAAGGAGATGTAACGGTTCACCAGAGTGTCCTACTTGCTGCATGATCATTTCGAGGCAGTGAGATTCAGCAGAAGGAATTGCTCTGATGAACCGACCAACGTCAACTCCGCTTCCCTCCCTGACTGACCTGCTGACTGTTTCCAGGTGTGTTATTCCGATTTTGAGCATCCCAGTAATTTGCTTCAGAAGGACCTTGGTTATCTCTGGAATCAAGTCGTCGAGTCATATAGCATGGTGACAGGCCTTCGGCCCAACTTGTTGTCCCTGCCGACCAGATGCCCCATCTAAGTTAGTCCCGTTTGCCTGCTTTTGGCCCGTATCTCTCTGAAGAAGGGTCTTGACCCAGAACATCGGCCATTCCTTTTCTCCAGAGAAGCTGCCTGGCCCGCTGAGTTACTCCAGTGTTTTTGTGTCTACCCAAGGTCAGGATCGAAGCCGGGTCTCTGGCACCGTGAGTCAGCGGCTCAACCAGCTGTGTCACCGGTGTTGCTCAAGATTCCAAACATCTGCAGATCCTTCTTTAGTTTAGTTTAGTTTAGAGATACAGCGCGGAAACAGGCCACTCGGCCCACCGGGTCCGCGCCGACCAGCGGTCCCCCGCACACTAAAGGGCCTGTCCCACTTACGGGAACTTTACAGGCGCGTAAGTGGGAAGATATAAGATTGTTCATTATATGAAACATATAAGATTATTAAGGGTTTGGACACACTAGAGGTAGGAAACATGTTCCCGATGTTGGGGTAAGTCCAGAACCAGGGGCCACAGTTTAAGAATAAAGGGTAAGCTAATTAGAACGGAGACGAGGAAACACTTTTTCTCACAGAGAGTGGTGAGTCTGTGGAATTCTCTGCCTCAGAGGGCGGTGGAGGCGGGTTCTCTGGATGCTTTCAAGAGAGAGCTAGATAGGGCTCTTAAAAATAGCGGAGTCAGGGGATATGGGAGAAGGCAGGAACGGGGTACTGATTGGGGATGATCAGCCATGATCGCATTGAATGGCGGTGCTGGCTCAAAGGGCCAAATGGCCTCTACTCCTGCACCTATTGTCTATTGTCTATTGTCTATTGACTGCTGGCTGTATGGTCCTGAGAGGTCTCCTATGGTCCTGAGAGGTCTCCTATGGTCGTGAGAGGTCTCCAGAGAGTCGTAGCGTCTTTCTGGTCACCGCTGAATTTTCAACATGGTGAAAATTTCGGCGACCTATCACGGGTGCCAGCAGTCGCCTGTAAAGATCGCGTAAGTGGGACAGGCCCCCTTCACACTATCCGCACACACACTAGGGACAATTTACATTTATACCAAAGCCAATTAACCTACAAACCTGCATGTCTTTGGAGTGTGGGATGAAACCGGAGCACCTGGAGGAAGCCCACGCGGGTCGCGGGGAAAAGGTACAAACTCCGTACAGACAGCACCCGTAGTCAGGATGGAACCCGGGTCTCTGGCGCTGTGAGGCAGCAACTCTACCGCTGCGCCACCGTCTCTCTATTTGGTGCCACTTCCCATTCTGACATGAAGCAGCACCTTCTAAAACAAGAGCAGCATCTGCGGGCTTCATTAGCGCTCGGTGAAGTCATAAAGAAAGTAATTGATTGGAGTTTCAGTTTCTCAATGGAGGCACAGATTCTCACCCCCAGCAGATGCAAGGGGGAGATGAAACTGGTTACATTTGTCAATGTTCACACTTTATGTCACTGTTAGAAAGGACTTGCATCACAGAGGTAAGAGAGAGATGATATAACAAGCGTAGGAAGGAACTGCAGATGCTGGTTTACACCGAAGATAGACACAGAATGCTGGAGTGACTCAGCGGGACAGGGGCAGCATCTCTGGAGGAGAAGGAATGGGTGACGTTTGAAGAAACGTCTGAAACGTCACCTATTCCTCCTTTTCCCCAGACAGGCGGCACGGCGGCGCAGCGGTAGAGTTGCTGCCTTACAGCGCTCGCAGCGACGGAATCCCGGGTTCGATCCCGACTACGGGCGCTGTCTGTGCAGAGTTGGTACGTTCTCCCCGTGGGTCTTCTCCGAGACCTTCACTTTCCCCCCCTCACTCCAAAGACGTGCAGGCTTGTAGGTTAATTGGCTTGGGTTTGTATACTTGGTATCAATGTAAATTGTCCCCAGTGTGTGTAGGATAGTGTTGACGTGCGGGGATCGCTGGTCGGTGCGGACTGGATGGGCCGAAGGGCCTGTTTCCGCCCTGTATCGCTACACTAATAAACAAAACTAAAAAGATGCTGTCTGACCCGCTGAGTTACTCCAGCTTGTTGTGTCCAACTTTAGTTGATGATATTCCAGCAAACTGCACATTCCGCTCACTCCCTGAGCAAGTTGCCGTCTTAGCCGAGATGGATAGTTTTGACCGTAATTTTCAGTTCTGAGGCTATGACCTCATGTCTTGTTTCTTAGGGATACAGCTGCCATGCACCCATTTTCTTTCCTTGTGTAGGTCATTTGTTTAATAGGTGCATCGCTCCAATGGTGCATGCAACCCATCGATGCAGTGGGTCGCAAGTTGCAGCCTGAATGTTGACTTCACCTGAAGATGTCGGCTCCAGTGGGCGCAGGTGCTCGGGCAAGCCACCAGGGGGACACCTTGAGGTGTTTATTACCTGTGTCCATGGGCTTGCCAAAGGCCAGGGTTGGCACGTTACATAGAAACATAGACAATAGGTGCAGGAGGAGGCCATTCGGCCCTTCGAGCCAGCACCGCCATTCATTGCAATCATGGCTGATCGTCCCCAATCAATAACCCGTGCCTGCCTTCTCCCCCATATCCCTTGACTCCACTAGCCCCTAGAGCTCTATCTAACTCTCTCTTAAATCCATCCAGTGACTTGGCTTCCACTGCCCTCTGTGGCAGGGAATTCCACAAATAAGAAGACAGGAGAGAGGACAGTGGGAGGAGGCCACTCAGCCCCTCCATCTTGGGCTAGCATTCCATTGAATCTTCAACCTCAAGGCACACAACCTGGTTTGGGAACAGCTCTGAGCCCAGTGGCGCAGCGATGCGATCCGATACAATCCGATAGAACGTTATTTATCCCAGCAGGGAATTGGTCTGCCAACAGTCATAAAACACACCGAGATACATGGAATTAAAGTGACGAGAGGAAAGTCCAGGATTGTGGATGTGCAAAGATTGGGAGGGGGGGGGGGAGTCAGTCTATCCCACGACAGAAGGGAGAGGAGTTGTGCAGTTTGATAGCCACAGGGTAAAAGGATCTCATGTGCGTTCTGTGCTGCATCTTGGTCGGATGGAGTTGCCGCCTCACAGCGCCAGAGACCCGGGTTCGATCCCCACTACGGCTGCTGTCTACGGAGTTTGCACGTTCTCCCCGTGACCTGCGTGGGTTTTCTCCGAGATCTTCGGTTTCCTCCCACACAATCCAAAGACGTGCAGGTTTGTAGGTTAATTGACTTGGTATGAGTGTAAATTGTGATAGTGATAGTGTAAGGATGGCAGGGCAGGGCGGTGCGGACCCGATGGGCCGAAGGGCCTTTTTCCGCGCTGTATCTCTAAAATGAACTAAAATTGCAGAGAGTTGTGGATGTAGCCCGGTCCATCACACAGACCAGACTCCCCGCCATCGACTCCATCCACACTTCACGCTTCCTCGGGAAAGCAGCCGACATCATCAGAGTCTTTTCCCACCCCGGCCTTTCCCTCTTCTCCCTGCTCCCATCGGGCAGAATGTTTGTGGTGAACATCCCATCTGCCTGTACATGATCCATAGATCCTTCTATTCCTGGCACTTCCATGTGCCGTAGGTTGACACAAAATGCTGGAGTAACTCAGCGGGACTGGCAGCATCTCCGGAGAGAAGGAATGGGCGACGTTTCAGGTCGAGACCCTTCTTCAGACTGATGTCAGGGGGAGGTGGAGATACATAGATAAGGATGTGTAAGGTGTGAAAACAGGACAAAGGGGATGGAGATCAAGGAAGATGTAGAATAGATCAGTGTTGGCTGGGAGAAGGTGACTACAAAGCAAATGAGATAGAATGTAGTCGGAGAGTCAGACTAGTGGGAGAACTGGGAATGGGGAGGGATGGAGAGGGAAAGCAAGGGCTGTCTGAAGTTAGAGAAGTCAACGTTCATACTGCTGGGGTGTAAACTAGACACAAGATGCTGGAGTAACTCAGCGGTGACACTTCCAAGTGCCTGTCCACAAACCACTTAAACACCAAGACTCTCACGACAGTAAGAGCAGTAATGCTTTTGCAGGCAGCATGATAGATCAGCATTGGATAGTGAACACTACACCGTAGCAACAGGCCATTCAGCCCATCATGCCTGTGCTAACCATTAAGCCAAATTAATAGGGCGGCACGGTGGCGCAGCGGTAGAGTTGCTGCCTTATAGCAAAATGCAGCGCCGGAGACCCGGGTTCCATCCCGAATACGGGCGCTGTCTGTACGGAGTTTGCACGTTCTCCCCGTGACCTGCGTGGGTTTTCTCCGAGATCTTCGGTTTCCTCCCCACACTCCAAAGACGTACAGGTTTGTAGGTTAATTGGCTTGGTGTAAATGTAAACATTGTCCTTAGTGTGTGTAGGATAGTGTTAATATGCGGGGGTGGCTGGTCGGCACGGACTCGGTGGGCCGAAGGGCCTGTTTCCGCACTGTATCGCTAAACTAAACTAAACTAAATTAAACTAATCCCTTCTACCTACACGTGATCCATATTTCTCCCCCCCCCGCCCTGCCCATTATTATCTATTGCCTCAAACTATGCCATCGTATCTGCCTCCACCACCACCACCCCTGGCAGGCACCCACCTATGTAAAAAACCTTGTCCCGCACATCTCCTTTACACTTCCCCCCTCTATACACAGAATACTCTACCGATGTTGAGAAACAGGTTCCATGTTATCCCACTTTCTCATCCACTCCCGACACACCAGGGGGCAATTTACAGAGGGGCCGATTAACCTACAAACCCGCACGTCTTTGGATTGTGGGAGGAAACCCGAGCACCCGGAGAAAAACCCACGCAGGTCACGGGGAGAACGCGCAAACTCCGTAGAGACAGCACCCGAGGTCGGGATCGAACCCGGGTCTGTGGCGCTGTGAGGCAGCAACTCTACCGCTGCGCCACCGTGCCGCTCATGAGTTTTCTCCAGCTACAGATGCTGCCCGAGCCACCTCTGATGAGGGGGGTCCCAACCCGAAACGTGGTCTGAATTAGTCCAGCACTTTGTCTCTTGTGTCTCTGAGGTACGGTGGGAACTTGGGGTGCATGTACACAGCTCCCTGAAGCAGGCAGGGTGGTAGAGAAGGCGTAAGTATGCTTGCCTTCACCAGTTACGGGCCTGTCCCACTTACGCCACTTTTTCGGCGACTGCCGGCACCCGTCATAGCTCGTTGCAGGTCGCCGAAAATTTTCAACATGTTGAAAATCCAGCGGGGACCAGAAAGACGCTACGACTCTTTGGGCGACTGAGGAGACGACTCACGACCGTACAGGCGACATGTCGCAGGGTGAAGCCTGTACGGTCGTGAGTAGTCGCCCAAAGAGTCGCACCTTGTTCTGGTCCCCGCTGGATTTTCAACATGTTGAACATTTTCAGCGACCTGCAACGACCTATGACGGGTGCCGGCAGTCACGGAAAAAGTCGGGTAAGTGGGACAGGCCCTTTTGGAGGTCATGTTGCAGTTTTCTAAGGAGATAATTAGGCCACATGTCGATATTTGCATGCAGTTCTGGTCGCCCCTGTTACAGGAAGGATGTGGAGGCTTTGGAGAGGATGCAGAAGAGGTTCACCAGAATTAAGTCATATTAGATCTCAGAAGAGCTGAGAGAAACTTGCTCTGTTCACTCTGGAGTATCAGAGGTTGAGTAGAAGCAGAGACCTGATAGAAGTAGATAAAACTATGACAGGCATAGATAGGGTAGACAATCAGAGCCTTTTTTTCATGAGTTTAATATATGTTTATATGTTTTTTATATCTTTATAGAAACATATAAAATTATAAAAGGACTGGATAAGCTAGATGCAGGAAAAATGTTCCCAATGTGGGGCGAGTCCAGAACCAGGGGCCACAGTCTTAGAATAGAGGGGAGGCTATTTAAGAATGAGGTGAGAACAAACTTTTTCACCCAGAGAGTTGTGAATTTGTGGAATTCCCTGCCACAGAGGGCAGTGGAGGCCAAGTCACTGGATGGATTTAAGAGAGAGTTAGATAGAGCTCTAGGGGCTAGTGGAGTCAAGGGATATGGGGAGAAGGCAGGCACGGGTTATTGATTGGGGACGATCAGCCATGATCGCAATGAATGGCGGTGCTGGCTCGAAGGGCCGAATGGCCTCCTCCTGCACCTATGTTTCTATGTTTCTATGAGTGGTATTGTTAACGAGTAGATAACACAGTTTTCAGGTGCGAGGGGAAAGTTGAAAGGAAATTTGCAGGGCAGGTTTTAAAGTTTTAGTTTAGTTTAGAGATTTAGTTTAGAGATACGGCGCAGAAACAGGCCCTTCGGCCCACCGGGTCCGCGCCGACCAGCGATCCCCGCACACTACCACTATCCTACACCCACTAGGGACAATTTTTACATTTGCACCAAGCCAATCAACCTACAAACCTTAACGAGTGGGAGGAAACCGAAGACCTTGGAGAAAACCCTCGCAGGTCACGGGGGAGAACGTACAAAACTCCGTAATCGGGATCGAACCCGGGTCTCCGGCGCTGTGAGGCAGCAACTCTACCGCGACTGCCCTTTAAGTTTTAAGTTTGGAGGAAATATGCGGGGCAAGTTTTTTTTTACACAGCGAGTGGTGGGTGCCTGGAACGCATGGCCAAGGGGAGGGTAGAAAATACAACAGCAACAGTCATATAGACAGGTGCATGAACACGTATTGAAGGATATGGACCAGGTACAGGTGAGTTAAAGTTGGCATAAATATTTGGCGCAGGCATCGTGTATCCTAGTGCCTAAGTTTGATATGCAGGAAGGAACTGCAGATGTTGGTTTAAATCCAAGATAGACAAAAATGCTGGTGTAACTCAGCGAGACAGGCAGCATCTCTGGAAAGAAGAAGGGTCTGAAGAAGGGTCTCGACCCAAAAGGTCACCCATTCCTTCTCTCCAGAGATGCTGCCTGACCCGCTGAGTTACTCCAGCATTTTTTGTGTCGAAATTCAAGGTTTTAAATTCTGGTTTATTGCCTTCAAGAGTTAAGAGTCAAGAGTGTTTCATTATTCTGTCAAAGAGTCTCAACCCGAAACGTCACCCATTCCTTATCTCCAGAGATGCTGCCTGTCCTGCTGAGTTACCACAGCATTTTATGTCTTTGGTTTAATCATTAGATGTCCTTATTCCAGCTCTCTGACTCTACATATTCTTTATATCTTAGCTCCGGGGAGCACAGTAGGGCGGTGGGCGGCACGGTGGCACAGCGGGTAGAGTTGCTGCCTCACAGCGCCAGAGACCCGGGTTCGATCCCGACCACGGGCGTTGTCTGTACGGAGTTTTTTAAATTTTTTTAATTTTATTTATTAGAAGTACATTAAATTACAATCAATTACACCACGTATATCTTATTATATTTAATGTACTCCTTCATTTTTTAAAGCTATTAAAAAAAAGTTAAAATTGAGAAGAAAGAGAAAATGAAAGAAAATAGTGTTAGTGTAAAAGCGTGTCAAAAGGAAAGAAGAAAGACCCTGTAGACGAGAAATTAAAGAAAGGAGATTAAGAGATAGACCCTAGGAAAGAAAAAAGAGAAAGAACAAAAAAGAGAAAAACAGATTCTCTATTATGAACATTGCGCAAGAGGGACATACCAACTCGCCACCTTTCATCCCCCTTTACCAAGTCCTGACATCGGTACCTTTTTAAAGTACTGTTGCACCCTGTACGGAGTTTGTACGTTCTCCCCGTGACCACGTGGGTTTTCTCCGGGTTCTCCGGTTTCCTCCCACATTCCACGGACGTAGAGGTTTGTAAGTTAATTGACATTGGTAAAATTGTAAATTGTCCCTGGTGCGTGTAGGATGATGTTAGTGTGCGAGGATCGCTGGTCGGCGCGGGCAAGGTGGGCCGAAGGGCCTGCTTCCGCGCTGTATCTCTGAACTGAACTAAACTGAACTCTCTGCACGCAAACGCTACATCATCCAAGCTAATATCCTTCCTCATTATTGTGCTAATCTTCTCTTTCACCAGCAACACACTGCCACTTCCTGTTCCTCTTGGTCCAGGGGACAATTTTACCGAACCCAATTAACCTGCAAACCTGTGTAGGAAAGAACTGCTTAAGAAAGAACTCCAGATGCTGGAAAAATCGAAGGTAGACAAAAATGCTGGAGAAACTTAGCGGGTGAGGCAGCATCTATGGAGCGAAGGAATAGGTGACGTTTCGGGACGAAACGTCACCTATTCCTTCGCTCCATAGATGCTGCCTCACCCGCTGAGTGTAGATTTATTAGTTTTGTTTTAGATTTAATAGGAACCCGAGGGGTAGTTTTTTTCACACATAGGGTGGTGAGTGTCTGCAACGAGCTGCCGGAGGGGAATTTCAGTCTGAAGAAGGGTCTCGACCCGAAAAGGCGCCTCTTCCTCCTCTCCAGAGATGCTGCCTGTCCCGCTGAGTTACTCCAGCATTCCTGTGTCTAACTTCAACCTACAAACCTCCACGTCTTTGGGATTGTGGGAGGAGACCGAGGCAAAGAGGTCCTTCTGCAGTTGTACAGGGCCCTAGTGAGACCACACCTGGAGTATTGTGTGCAGTTTTGGTCCCCTAATTTGAGGAAGGACATTCTTGCTATTGAGGGAGTGCAGCGTAGGTTTACAAGGTTAATTCCCAGGATGGCGGGACTGTCGTATGCTGAGAGAATGGAGCAGCTGGGCTTGTACACTCTGGAGTTTAGAATGTTAAGGGCTTGGACACGCTAGAGGCAGGAAACATGTTCCCGATCTTGGGAGAGTCCAGAACCAGGGGCCACAGTATAAGAATAAGGAGTAAGCCATTTAGAACGGAGACGAGGAAACACTTTTTCTCACAGAGAGTGGTGAGTCTGTGGAATTCTCTGCCTCAGAGGGCGGTGGAGGCAGGTTCTCTGGATGCTTTCAGGAGAGAGCTAGATAGGGCTCTTAAAAATAGCGGAGTCAGGGGATATGGGGAGAAGGCAGGAACGGGGTACTGATTGGGGGATGATCAGTCATGATCACATTGAATGGCGGTGCTGGCTCGAAGGGGCCGAATGGCCTACTCCTGCACCTATTGTCTATTGTCTATTGTCACCCGGGGAAAACCCACGTGGTCACGGGGAGAACGTACAAACCCTGGATTCAGGATCGAACATGTGGTCCCTGGCGCTGCGAGGCAGCATCTCTACCGCTGCGTCACCGTGACCACCCCGACTGTTCTATGTTCTGACTGTCTCACTCCTCACAGGAAGCCAGAAGCTGAAGGAAGGAACAGCGAGCTGATGGCATGCTGGCAAGATAGATACAGCGTTGAGCAATACACGCTCCCAGCTGGTGAGTCCAGCGAGTTGTTCCCTGAAAAAGAGAAGCAGAAAGTAATAGTGGAAACCACAAGACAGAGAGGCCAAAGGTCGAACCTAAAGGATGACAATACTCTTAAGGGCCTGTCCCACTTACGTGAACTTGGCTCGCAAATTACGCTTGAGGCGCACGGGCACCGTATGGCCGCGCGGGGCCGGTCCCACTTAGAAGCGCGGAGGGTTATGGACTTGTGCGGGGCTCCGAAATTCCTGCAGTGACCGAAATCTTCGCGCGCCAACGGCCTGTCGGCCCGCGTACGCACGCAGGCGCATTGCGGTCGTACGCATCATCTTGACGGCGTACGCCTAGCGTGTGGCGTTGTGTGATGGACTTTCATATGAAAAAGACTGGATAGACTCGGCTTGTACTCGCTAGAATTTAGAAGATTGAGGGGGGATCTTATAGAAACGTACAAGATTCTTAAGGGGTTGGACAGGCTAGATGCAGGAAGATTGTTCCCGATGTTGGGGAAGTCCAGAACTAGGGGTCACAGTTTAAGGATAAGGGGAAGTCTTTTAGGACCGAGATGAGAAAAACATTTTTCACACAGAGAGTGGTGAATCTGTGGAACTCTCTGCCACAGAAGGTAGTTGAGGCCAGTCCATTGGCTATATTTAAGAGGGGGTTAGATGTGGCCCTTGTGGCTAAAGGGATCAGGGGGTATGGAGAGAAGGCAGGTACAGAATACTGAGTTGGATGATCAGCCATGATCATATTGAATGGCGGTGCAGGCTTGAAGGGCCGAATGGCCTACTCCTGCACCTATTGTCTATGTTTCTATGACATCACCGCCCGACGCCGTGCGACGCCCAAATTCCGTCGGCCCGCCTCCTGCCCAGCTGATTTGATTTATTTGCGTAAATGACGTCACGCGCGAACTTAGCACGAACTTAGCACGAACTTAGCGCGAACTTAGCGCGAACTCCTCTTCCGGTTGGACGCTCCAAACGCACGCAATCGCATGCGAGTGGGACAGGCCCTTTACATGTAGGGCGGCCCGGTGGCGCAGCGGTAGAGTTGCTGCCTCGCAGCGCCAGAGACCCGGGTTCAAAACATCTGGGGAAGAGATCTTTCCCCTCACCCCCGCCGAGTCCATGCCGACCATTGTTCACCCGTTCACACTAGTTCTATGTTCCAACACACATACACACACATATACACACACATATACACACACATATACACACGCACGCACACACGCGCACACACACACACAAGCACGTTTGCGCACGCACACTCACACACACACGTGCATGCACACATACACGCACACATACATACACACACACACACACACACACACATACACACGCACGCGCACATGCACACACCCACACGGGCACGCACGCACATAGCTTTATACTCAAGTTCCTTCCTCATGTACCTGTTCAACTGTTTCTTAAACGTTGGGACAGTCCCAGCCTCAACTACCTCCTCTGGCAGCTCGTTCCATACACCCACCACCCTTTGTGTGAAAACGTTACCCCTCGGATTCCAATTAAATCTTTTCTCCTTCACCTTAAATCTATGTCCTCTGGTCCTCGATTCCCCTACTCTGGGTAAAAGACTGTGCGTCTACCCGATCTATTCCTCTCATGATTTTGTACCCCTCTATAAAATCTCCCCTCATCCTCCTATGCTCCATGGAACAGAGAATTGGCCTCCACCAGAGAATTCCACAGATTCACAACCCTCTGTATGAAAAGGTTTTTCCTCATCTCCGTTCTAAATGGCTTACTCCTTATTCTTAAACTGTGGCATCTGGTTCTGGACTCCCCCAACATCGGGAACATGTTTCCTGCCTCTAGCGTGTCCAAGCCCTTAATAATCTTATATGTTTCAATGAGATTCCCTCTCATCCTTCTAAATTCCAGAGTGTACAAGCCCAGCCGCTC
>CM075981.1:2081662-2174162 GCA_038087875.1 Malacoraja senta | reverse complement strand
TCTTCTTTCTGAAGTTACGTCCCGTTATTCTGAGGCTGTGCCTGCTGGTCGTGGACTCTCCCACGAATCCAGAAAGCCAGCCGCGCCAACATCTGGCACGTTGTCGATGGGGCTGAGGGAATTGAAGTGTGGCCAAGTTGAGATGAGGAGAGAGACCCATCTTTCAACTTCTGGCATTGAGAAGGAGACACTTCTCGAGTTAAGTTTATTGTCACATGTACGGAGGTACAGCGAAAATCCTTTGCTGCGCGCTATCCAGTCAGCAGAAAGGCAAGACATGGTACGTGATTACAATCGATCCACTTACAGTGTATAGGTCTGAAGAAGAGTTTCGGTCCGAAAAAGTTGCCTATTTCCTTCGCTCCATAGATACTGCTGCACCCGCTGAGTTTCTCCAGCACTTTTGTCTACCTTCGATTTTCCAGCATCTGCAGTTCCTTCTTAAACACCTATTTACACCGTTCACTTCAGTTTAGTTTATAGGTGGACAAAAATACTGGAGAAACTCAGCGGGTGAGGCAGCATCTATAGAGCGAAGGAATAGGTGACGTTTCGGGTCGAGACCATAGAAACATAGAAATTAGGTGCAGGAGTAGGCCATTCGGCCCTTCGAGCCTGCACCGCCATTCAATATGATCATGGCTGATCATCCAACTCAGTATCCCGTACCTGCCTTCTCTCCATACCCTCTGATCCCTTTAGCGACAAGGGCCACATCTAGCTCCCTCTTAAATAGGTGACCCGAAACGTCACCTATTCCTTCGCTCCATAGATACTGCCTCACCCTTAAGGGTCTCGACCCGAAACGTCACCTATTCCTTCGCTCCATAGATGCTGCCTCACCCTTAAGGGTCTCGACCCGAAACGTCACCTATTCCTTCGCTCCATAGATACTGCCTCACCCTTAAGGGTCTCGACCCGAAACGTCACCTATTCCTTCGCTCCATAGATGCTGCCTCACCCTTAAGGGTCTCGACCCGAAACGTCGCCTATTTCCTTCGCTCCATAGATGCTGCCTCACCCACTGAGTTTCTCCAGCATTTTTGTCTACCTTCGATTTTTCCAGCATCTGCAGTTCTTTCTTAAACATCAGTTGAGTTTATTGTCACGTGTATCGAGGTACGGTGAAAAGCTTTTGTTGCGTGCTAACCAGTCAGCGGAAAGACAAGACGTGATTACAATCGGTCCATTTCCAGTGTATAGATACATGATAAGGCAATGACGTTTTCTGCAAGGTAAAGCTGGAATTCTCTGAGGCAGAGAATTCCACAGACTCACCGCTCTCTGTGAGAAAAAGTGTTTCCTCGTCTCCGTTCTAAATGGCTTACTCCTTATTCTTAAACTGTGGCCCCTGGTTCTGGACGCCCCCAACATCGGGAACATGTTTCCTGCCTCTAGCGTGTCCAAGCCTTTAACAATCTTATATGTTTCAAAAAACGCGCGCTCTCCTCTTGACGTGGCCGCTTTACAACGGAGAAAGGAAGGACATTTGCCAGCTGCCCGCCTCGTCTGACTTCTTCTCTGGGTTCCCTGGGGATGGCGGAACTGTCATATGAGGAAAAATTGAAAAGACTAGGCTTGTATTCACTGGCGTTTAGAAGGATGAGGGGTGGGATCTTATAGAAACATATAAAATTATAAAAGGACTGGACAAGCTAGATGCAGGAAAAATGTTCCCAATGTTGGGCGAGTCCAGAACCAGGGACCACACAGTCTTAGAATAAAGGGGAGGTCATTTAAGACTGAGGTGAGAAAAAACTTTTTCACCCAGAGAGTTGTGAATTTGTGGAATTCCCTGCCACAGAGGGCAGTGGAGGCCAAGTCACTGGATGGATTTAAGGGAGAGTTAGATAGGGCTCTAGGGGCTAGTGGAGTCAAGGGATATGTGGAGAAGGCAGGCACGGGTTATTGATAGGGGACGATCAGCCATGATCACAATGAATGGCGGTGCTGGCTCAAAGGGCCGAATGGCCTCCTCCCGCACCTATTTTTCTATGTTTCTATGTTTCAACCAGCCAACTGCTTGCAATCTCCACTTCAGTGTAGCAAGGTGCCAGCTGAAGGCAACTGCTTACCTCACCACTTACAGAGCTGGCTCCCATAGACTGGAACTTCACAAAGCACCCTTTATTTAATACCAATTCTAGTCGAGGAAAGAATTATTCTGATTCAACGGGGTTACCATTCCTTTCAGTGTTAATCTGACCTATTCTGAAAATAACTTGATCGTGTTACGTTTATTATTTATGTTTAAGAAGGAACTGCAGATGCTGGAAAAATTGAAGGTAGACAAAAATGCTGGGGGAAACTCAGCGGGTGAGGCAGCATCTATGGAGCGAAGGAATAGGTGACGTTTCGGGACGAAACGTCACCTATTCCTTCGCTCCATAGATGCTGCCTCACCCGCTGAGTGTAGATTTATTAATTTTTTGTTTTAGACTTGATAGGAACCCGAGGTGTGATTTCTTCGCACAAAGGGTGGTGGGTGTATGCAACGAGCTGCCGGAGGAGGTAGTTGAGGCAGGGACTGTCGCAAGGTTTAAGAAACATTTGGACAGGTACATGGATAGGAGAGGTTTGGAGGGGCTTGGGCCATACGAAGGCAGGTGGGACTAGTGTAGATGGGACATGTTGGCTGGTGTGGGCAAGATATTAGACAATAGACAATAGGTGCAGGAGTAGGCCATTCGGCCCTTCGAGCCTGCACCGCCATTCAATGTGATCATGGCTGATCATCCCCAATCAATACCCCGTTCCTGCCTTCTCCCCATATCCCCTGACTCCGCTAATTTTAAGAGCCCTATCTAGCTCTCTCTTGAAAGCATCCAGAGAACCTGCCTCCACCGCCCTCTGAGGCAGAGAATTCCACAGACTCACCACTCTCTGTGAGAAAAAGTGTTTCCTCGTCTCCGTTCTAAATGGCTTACTCCTTATTGTTAAACTGTGGCCCCTGGTTCTGGACTCCCCCAACATCGGGAACATGTTTCCTGCCTCTCGCGTGTCCAAGCCCTTAACTATCAAAGGGAAGTCATAAAAATGCAGCCTTATAGGACATTGGTTCATTGGCATTTGGAGTACAGCGTGCAGTTCTGGTCACCCCATTACAGGAAGGACGTGGAGGCTTTGGAGGAGGTGCAGAAGAGGTTTACCAGAATGTTGCCTGGATTAGAGGGGATTCGCTACGAGGAAAGGTTGGATAGACTTAGATTGTTTTCTCTGGAGCGTCAGAGGCTGAGGGAAGACCCTGACAGAAGTGTATAAATGATTTTTATAAACTAAGCTTCAGCAGCAAGGCAAAATGATTGAGGAAAGGGTCTTGGAATTGGATGCTGTGTAGAGTCATAGAATGATACAGTGTGGAAACAGGTCCTTCGGCCCAACGTGCCCACGTATAAAATCATGAGAAGAATAGACAGGGTGGACAATCAGACTCTTTTCCCCATTGTGGATATGACAAAGGTTAGTAGGCTTTGACATATCCACAAAATATGTTGAATTTGTGCGGAGAAATGATTCAGCGTAGGCAGTGTAGGTTTTTAATCTACATTTTCGATCGCTGTACACAACATAAATAGCCCTATCCACATGAGGCAACACCACCGACTGACGCCCACAAAGCCTGTTCATCAATGCTTTCTAATGACAACCAAGAGGGTGGGATGCATCAAAACCACATTTTAAATTTGGTCACATTCATTGGAATTCACCGACGTCTCGAGCTAAACAAGTCAAAGCAAAATACAGAGGCGCAAAGGAGCTGCAGATGCTGCGATCTTGCACGGGACACGATTAGTGTTCAGGGGTACAGCGCGGAAACAGGCCCTTCGGCCCCACCGAGCCCGTGCCGACCAGCGATCCCCCCGTACACCAGCACTGTCCCACACAAACAAGGGCGGCACGGTGGCCGGTTTCGATCCAGACTACGGGGCGTTTGTCCCTATGGAGTTTGTACGTTCTCCCCCGTGACCTGCGTGGGTTTTCTCCGGGTGCTCCGGTTTCCTCCCACACTCCCAAGAGGTGCAGGTTTGTAGGTTAATCCGGCTTGGGTAAAATGTGTAAATTGTCCCCAGTGTGTGTCGGAAAGCGTTAATGTTCGGGGACGGCTGGTCGGCGCGGACTCGGTGGGGCCGAAGGGCCTGTTTCCGCGCTGTATCTCTAACTAAACTAAATTTAAATGAAATGCTAGAGTGGTTAGCTATTGACGGTGAGATGGACAAAGTGTACACAGAGTGTGGTGGGTGCTGGAATGTGTTGCCGGGGGTGCTGGATGCATTTTAATTTTACGTTGCAGAACTCAAAGTGCTGGAGTAACTCTGGGTAACTCAGGCTGTATCTGTGGAGGACGTGGATTGGGGACACACTGGAGCGGGACCCTTCTTCCTTGAAAAAAGATACCATTTTTACTCAGTGGGCGTTTAGTTTAATTTACTTTAGTTTAGTTTAGTTCAGGATAGAAACAGGCCCTTCGGCCCACAGAGTCCCTGCCGTCCAGCGATCACCCGTACACTAGTTCTATGCTACACACACACACACTAGGGACAAGTTACAATCTTTACCAATGCCAAGTAACCTACAAACCTGCACATCTTTGGAGCGTGGGGGGAAACCGGAGCACCTGGAGAAAACCCGCGCGGGTCACGGGGAGAAGGTACAAACTCCGTACAGACAGCGCCCGTAGTCGGGATGGAACCCGGGTCTCTGGCGCTGGGAGGCAGCAGCTCTACCCGCTGCTCCACCCTGCCGCCCATCAGGTCCCCTCTCAGCCAGCCTGCCAAAGAAATAGAAGGTATAGTTTAGATTAGTTTAGAGATACAGCACGGAAACTGGCCCTTCGGCCCCACCGAGTCCGTGCCGACCAGCGATCCCTGCACACTAACACCATCCGACATCTACTGGGGACAATTTATAATTTTACCGAGCCAATTAACCTACAAACCTGTGGGTGTTTGGAGCGTGTGTTGGAAACCGAAGATCGCGGAGAAACTCCCCGCAGGTCACTGACTTGAGGCATTGTCTGTTCTCCTCTCTCTCTCTGTCACCGCCCCCCCCCCCCCACCCCCCATCCTGATGAGCAATTCTAGCACCTTTCCGCCTTGTTTCATTATTCTAGTTTAATTTCAATGATTGCGTGAGTTGTTTTAAATATCACATCGTCAACATCTGTGGCCAGGACCGCAGGAGGTTGCAACTACACGCTTACTTCCTGGAAGCCATCAATTACCTTGAATGCAGCCTATTAGTGACATTTAGTGACATCTCTGGTACTGACTGGCCTTCATCTGTCTCGTTTAGTTTGGAGATACAGCTCGGAAACAGGCCCTTCGTCCCACCGAGTCCGTGCCGACCAGCGATCACCTGTATACGAGCAATAGGGACAGCTTACAATTCTACTGAAGCCAATTGACCTATAAACCTGCACGCCTTTGGAGTGTGGGAGGAAACCGGAGCACCCGGAGAAAACCCACGCGGGTCACGGGGGAGAACGTACAAACTCCGTACACACGGCGCCCGTAGTCGGGATCGAACGCGGATTTCTGGCGCTGTGTGAGGCAGCAGCTCTACCCGCTGCACCACCCTGCCGTACAAACGTACAAGCAAGACGTGTGCAAGGCGGGAACAGAACTCATTCACCACAGTTAGATTCCTGCCACATACATTACAGGGATGTAAGGCTGAGGCTCTGTAAAGCGCTGGTCAAACCACATTTGGAGAACTGTGAGCAAAATTGTCCCCATATCTGAGGAAGGATGTGCTGGCTCTGGAGAGGGTCCAGAGGAGGTTTACAAGAACGATCCCAGGAATGAGTGGGTTAACATATGATGAGTGTTTGACGGCACTGGGCCTGTACTCACTGGAGTTTAGAAGGATGAGGGGGGAACCTCATTGAAACTTACAGAATAATGAAAAGCTTGGATAGAGTGGATGTGGAGAGGATGTTTCCACTGGTGGGAGAGTCTAGGACCAGAGGGCACAGCCTCAGAATTAAAGGGCGCTCTTTTAGAAAGGAGGTGTGGAGGAACTTCTTTAGTCAGAGGGTAGTTAATCTGTGGAACTCATTGCCACAGGGGGCTGTGGAGGCCAAGTCAGTGGATATTTTTAAGGCAGAGTTAGGCATATTCTATGGTTGAATGGCGGAGTGGATTCGATGGGCTGAATGGTCTGATTCTGCTCCTATGAATTGTGAACGTGAAGTCATAGGAGCAGAATTAGGCCATTGGGCCCAAGTACAATAGGTAGAGCACAGAACAGCAGAAGATGGGTCTCGACCAGAAACGTCACCCATTCCTTCTCTCCAGAGATGCTGCCTGTCCCGCTGAGTTACTCCAGCGTACAGAATGTAGTTGTTATCATTGACAGCGCATCCCTCCCAGAGACAAAGTCCGATGTCCTCAGTGGGGCAGAGGTGAATCATAAGTTGATGTTCGTAAGCGATAGGAGCAGAATGAGGCCATTCGGCCCATCAAGTCTACTCCACCATTCAATCATGGCTGATCTATCTCTCCCACTCAACCCCATTCTCTCTGTCAGCTTCGACCCCCCGTACTAACCAGGAGCCTGTGAATCGGTGCTTGAAAGTGTATGCTTATCTCTGGGCCTCTGCAAACATGAACAGGTGAAGCAGGGAATGATTTGATTCCATTCACTGGGCATCGACGAACCCGTCCCAAGACGAAGGGTGAACAAAATGTTGATGGAGCTGTTTTAGATTCTGGCTCTTATCTCCCGTCGGTATGTGCGACGGTCTAGATTTCCTGTGCGACTCGCTAACCCGACCTCCGCTTCCTCCCACCCACACACCCCAAGTGTTTCATCCCCTCCCACACACTCATCACGCCTCCTCATGCCTGCAAGACGCCTACACCGTCCCGGCGCGAGGGCAAGTGTAGTAGTCATAGAAACATAGAAAATAGGTGCAGGAGTAGGCCATTCGGCCCTTCGAGCCTGCACCGCCATTCAATATGACTGTCCCGCCATCCAACTCAGTATCCTGTACCTGCCTTCTCTCCATACCCCCTGATCCCTTTAGCCACAAGGGCCACATCTAACTCCCTCTTAAATACAGCCAATGAACTGGCCTCAACTGCCCTCTGTGGCAGAGAATTCCACAGATTCACCACTCTCTGTGTGAAAAATGATTTTCTCATCTCGGTCCTAAAAGACTTCCCCCTTATCCTTAAACTGTGACCCCTTGTTCTGGACTTCCCCAACATCGGGAACAATCTTCCTGCATCTAGCCTGTCCAACCCCTTAAGACTTTTGTACGTTTCTATAAGATCCCCCCTCAATCTTCTAAATTCTAGCGAGTACAAGCCGAGTCTATCCAGTCGTCCAGTCGTCCCATCCCCCCGCCCAGTTGCCCGAACAAGTCGTGAACTCTTGCCGAATTGTCAGCCATGCATCAACTCGATCTTGGAGGCTTCAGTCGAGTCAGTTTGTGCCTTCCATTGAAACATAGAAACATAGAAACATAGAAAATAGGTGCAGGAGGAGGCCATTCGGCCCTGCGAGCCAGCACCGCCATTCATTGTGATCATGGCTGATCGTCCCCTATCAATAACCCGTGCCTGCCTTCTCCCCATATCCCTTGACTCCACTAGCCCCTAGAGCTCTATCTAACTCTCTCTTAAATCCATCCAGTGACTTGGCCTCCACTGCCCTCTGTGGCAGGGAATTCCATAAATTCACAACTCTCTGGGCGAAAAAGTTTTTTCTCACCTCAGTCTTAAAGGGCCTCCCCTTTATTCTAAGACTGTGTGGCCCCTGGTTCTGGACTCGCCCAACATTGGGAACATTTTTCCTGCATCTAGCTTGTCCAGTCGCAGTCCCTCACAGTGGGAACCATTGTGGGGAGATGTTTTTATGTTTCATGTTAAATGTCTTTAAAATGTTATGTTGTATTCTTATTAGTGTGCTGCAATGGCAAGTTGAATTTCACGACACCAATTGGTGTGTGACAATAAATGAACCTTTGAACCTTTGAAGTGAAGATAGTTTATTGTCATGTGTCCCAGACAGGACAATGAAATTCTTTGTTTAAGAAGGAACTGCAGATGCGGGAAAATCGAAGGTAGACAAAAATGTTGGAGAAACTCAGCGGGTGCAACAGCATCTATGGAGCGAAGGAAATAGGCAACGTTTCGGGCCGAAACCCTTCTTCAGACTGATGGGGGGTGGGGCGAAGAAAGGAAAAAGGTGGAGGAGGAGCCCGAGGGCTGAGGGATGGGAGGAGACAGCAAGGGCTAAACTGTCTCCGGGGAGAGGAGGAGAACTTCTTCAAAGTAGGCATACCTTGAGGAGATTTCGCAGTGGAGCCAGCATCTCCTCCAACCTCATCTATTGCATCCGCTGCTCTAGATGTCAGCTGATCTACATCGGTGAGACCAAGCGTAGGCTTGGCGATCGTTTCGCCCAACACCTCCGCTCGGTCCGCAATAACCAACCTGACCTCCCGGTGGCTCAGCACTTCAACTCCCCCTCCCATTCCGTATCCGACCTCTCTGTCCTGGGTCTCCTCCATGGCCAGAGCGAGCAACACCGGAAATTGGAGGAACAGCACCTCATATTCCGCTTGGGGAGTCTGCATCCTGGGGGCATGAACATTGAATTCTCCCAATTCTGTTAGCCCTTGCTGTCTCCTCCCCTTCCTCAGCCCTCGGGCTGTCCCCTCCCATCCCTCAGCCCTCGGGCTCCTCCTCCGCCTTTTTCCTTTCTTCTCCCCACCCCCCATCAGTCTGAAGAAGGGTTTCGGCCCGAAACGTTGCCTGTTTCCTTCGCTCCATAGATGCTGCTGCACCCGCTGAGTTTCTCCAGCTCTTTTGTCTACAATTAAATTTGTGCCCTCATGTGTGCCAAGGAACGGTCAAAAGGCTCTCGTCGCGTGCTGGCCAGTCAGCGGAAAGACAAGAGACACAGCGCGGAAACAGGCCCTTCGGCCCACCGAGTCCGCGCCGACCAGCGATCCCCGCGCACTACCACCACCCTAGACACACCAGGGACTGTTTACAATTTTACCGAAGGCAATTAGCCTACAAACCCGCAGGTCTTTGGAGGGCGGGAGGAAACCGGAGCACCCGGAGAAAACCCACGCAGGTGACGGGGAGAGCGTACAAACTCCATACAGACAGGACCTGTAGACAGGGACAAACCCGGCTCTCTGGCGCTGTGAGGCAGCAGCTCTACCCGCTGAGCCACCGTGCCGCCCTTGAATAAATCAAGAACTCTTGCCAAATTGCCATCCATACGATGGCTAGGCCATGTCGACTTTGTCGATTGTTAATGGCTTGGACAGGCTGGAGGCAGGAAACATGTTCCCGATGTTGGGGGAGTCCAGAACCAGGGGCCACAGTTTAAGAATAAGGAGTAAGCCATTTAGAACGGAGACGGGGAAACACTTTTTCTCACAGAGAGTGGTGAGTCTGTGGAATTCTCTGCCTCAGAGGGCGGTAGAGGCAGGTTCTCTGGATACTTTCAAGAGAGAGCTAGATAGGGCTCTTAAAGATAGCGGGGTCAGGGGATATGGGGAGAAGGCAGGAACGGGGTACTGATTGGGGATGATCAGCCATGATCGCATTGAATGGCGGTGCTGGCTCGAAGGGCCAAATGGCCTACTCCTGCAACTATTGTCTATTGTCTATTTCTCTGGGTGACATCCATTTCAGATTATGAGTCATAAAGACACACACCATGTTTCCTCGCTGTATCTCTAAACTAATCTGAACTGTGAACCACTCTCGCTGTGGCCGTGTGGTGAACCTTGGTGCTTTGGCCAACTGGAGAGATTTGATCCCATTTAACCACATTGACCCCCCCCCCCCTTGTCCCAAAAGAGCATATGCCACAAGAACAGATGTGATAAGTACACAATCGTGGCTGTAGCGTCAACTCTGCCAAGGCCCAGATGGACTGAGACTGACATGTATTTCGAAAACAGACCTAACCCGAAAGTGAGAAATAAAACAAAGGTCAGGTGGATAAGGGATCACTATCCTGAAGAGGGACACAAATAGCCGGAGTAAAGGGCCTGGTCCCACTTGGGCGACATTTTCGGCGACAGCCTGAAAAGAGGTTGTCGCGGCGTGGTCGGGGCGTGACGCGGGGTGACGCATGTAGTGACGCACGGTGTCTCCCTGTCGCCCCTGGATTTTAACCATATAACCATATAACAATTACAGCACGGAAACAGGCCATCTCGGCCCTTCTAGTCCGTGCCGAACACTTACTCTCACCTAGTCCCATCTACCTGCACTCAGACCATAACCCTCCATTCCTTTCCCGTCCATATACCAATCCAATTTATTTTTAAATGATAAAATCGAACCTGCCTCCACCACTTCCACCGGAAGCTCATTCCACACAGCCACCACTCTCTGAGTAAAGACGTTCCCCCTCATGTTACCCCTAAACATTTGTCCCTTAATTCTCAAGTCATGTCCCCTTGTTTGAATCTTCCCTACTCTCAATGGAAAAAGCTTATCCACGTCAACTCTGTCTATCCCTCCCATAATTTTAATCACCTCTATCAAGTCCCCCCTTAACCTTCTGCGCTCCGATTTTGGAATGTTCAAAATCTTCAGGCGCCATCATGTCGTGCGCCCCGTCTGTCGCACGCTGACGTACGCTATCCTGCGGGTCACGCCCGGTGACGCGGGTATATAAAGCGCCGACTTATCCATTAAAAAGTCATTGGTCCTTAGATTTATTGTAGCTAAGTTCATTTCCAATGTGATTATTACACGTCGGTGTAACCTTCTTGTGTCGTGAGGGCGGGTGACGCGGAGTGTCGTAGCTTGACGTGACGGTGACGCGCAGTGTCGTACAACCTGACGGTTTTCAGGGCGTCGGTCGCTGACGTTCGCAGTCACCCCAAGTGGGACAGGCCCTTACCTCAGCGGGACAGGCAGCATCTCCGGAGGGAAGGGATGGGTGACATTTCGGGTCTGACTACACTGACTACTACAGGTTTGGCATTCATCCAAGTGAGGAAATGATTTGCAAATAATTTCCCTTTAAAAGTACGCTTTTTAAAAAAACTTTAAGAAACTTTGCTCCTGACTTTTTCTGTTGTGTAAAAAATGATCTTTATAAACTCAGCTTCATAAGCCAGGCAAAATGATTGAGAAAAGGGTCTTGGAATTGAATGGTAGACAAAAGTGCTGGAGAAACTCAGCGGGTGCAGCAGCATCTGTGGAGCGAAGGAAATAGGCAACGTTTCGGGCCGAAGCCTTGAAGGAAATAGGCAACGTTTCGGGCCGAAACCCGGAAGGGTTTCGGGCCAAAACGTTGCCTATTTCCTTCGCTCCATAAATGCTGCTGCACCCGCTGAGTTTCTCCAGCACTTTTGTCTACCGTCGATTTTCCAGCATCTGCAGTTCCTTCTTAAACTCTTGGAATTGGATGCTGTATAGAGTCGTAGAGTGATACAATGTCCGTCGGCCCAACTTGCCCACACCGGCCAACACGCCCTATCTACGCTAGTCCCACCTGCCCGTGTTTGGCCCATATCCCTCCAAACCTGTCCTGTCCATGTACCCGTCTGTTTCTTAAACGTTGTGATAGTCCCGGCCCAAACTACCTCCTCTGGCAGCTCGTTCCATACACCCACAACCCCTTGTATGAAAAAGTTACCCCTCAATAGATAATAGACAATAGACAATAGGTGCAGGAGTAGGCCATTTGGCCCTTCGAGCCAGCACCGTCATTCAATGTGATCATGGCTGATCATCCCCAATCAGTACCCCATTCCTGCCTTCTCCCCATATCCCCTGACTCCACTGTCTTCAAGAGCCCTATCTAGCTCTCTCTTGAATGTATCCAGAGAACTGGCCTCCACCGCCCTCTGAGGCAGAGAATTCCACAGGCTCACAACTCTCTGTGAAAAAGTGTTTCCTCATCTCTGTTCTAAATGGCTTACCCCTTATTCTTAAACTGTGGCCCCTGGTTCTGGACTCCCCCAACATCGGGAACATGTTTCCTGCCTCTAGCGTGTCCAAGCCCTTAACAATCTTCTATGTTTCAATGAGATCCCCAACGTCAGCAACTGTAATGAACTTTAATCCACACACTAACAATTGTCTTTGTGCTTTTAGTTTCGAGATACAGCGCGGAAACAGGCCCTTTGCCCGACCGAGTCCGCGCCGACCAGCGATCCCCGCACACTAACACTATCCCACACACACTGGGGACTATTCACAATTTTATCGAAGACAAACCTGCACGTCTTTGGAGTGTGGGAGGAAACCGGAGCACCCGGAGTGAAAGTCCACGCAGGTCACGGGGAGAACGGGCAAACTCCGTGGTTGGGATTGAACCTGGGCATCTGGCGCTTTGAAGCAGTGGCTCTGCCGCTGAGCCACTGCAGTACACAGCAGAGAGACGGTCTGGCAAACACACCTTGTGCTTCTCCAGATGGTTTTGACTTTGGCCGTTGATTGATTTGTCTGCTTGAGTTCCTTCACACCCTGCCCAGCTGCACTGGACCAGCGTCTCATGCCCCACTGCATCTGACTGTTTGGAGGCAACCTTGCATTAAGCTTCACCACTCTTCAAAGCAAAAACATGCCACCTGAAGACAAACAACTCTGTTTGGCAAGCGAGGAGGACAGAGGGAGCAATCCATGTTAGTCCTTAGGCTTGTATTCACTGGAGTTTAGAAGGATGAGGGGAGTTCTTATAGAAACATATAAAATTATAAAAGGACTGGACAAGCTAGATGCAGGAAAAATGTTCCCAATGTTGGGCGAGTCCAGAACCAGGGGCCACAGTCTTAGAATAAAGTGGAGGTCATTTAAGACTGAGGTGAGAAAAAACATTTTCACCCAGAGAGTTGTGAATTTGTGGAATTCCCTGCCACAGAGGGCAGTGGAGGCCAAGTCACTGGATGGATTTAAGAGAGAGTTAGATAGAGCTCTAGGGCTAGTGGAGTCAAGGGATATGGGGAGAAGGCAGGCACGGGTTATTGATAGGGGACGATCAGCCATGATCACAATGAATGGCGGTGCTGGTTCGAAGGCCGAATGGCCCCCTCCTGCACCTATGTTTCTATGTTTCTATGTAACTTCAGAATCGCTCAGCACGAGACTAAATGCCCAGAGTGTGAGTTCTAGGCTGAAAGACACAAAGAGCTGGAGTAACTCAGCCGGTCTCAGGCAGCATAGAGTCATAGACTCACACGGCGTAGAAACAGGTTCCACCGGCCTTGACCCTCAGTCTGAAGAAGGGTCTCGACCCGAAACGTCACCCATTCCTTCTCTCCAGAGATGCTGCCTGTCCCGCTGAGTTACTCCAGCACTTTGTGTCTATCTTCGTAGAAACAGGCCAAGCAGCTCAACTTGCCCATGCCGACCAACGTACCCCATCTACACGAGTCCCAATTGCCCGTGTTTGGCCCATATCCCTCTAATGTACCTGTCTAAATGTTTCTTAAACTTACTTAAACCTGCCTCAACTACCTCCTCCGGCAGCTCGTTCCATACATCCACCACCATTTGTGTTCAAAAGTTACCCCTCAGGTTTCTATTAAATCTTACCCCCCCCCCCCCCCCCCATCTTAAACCTATGTCTGGAGAACGTGGATAGGTGACGTTTCGGATCAGGACCCTTCTTCAGAGCAAGGTTGAAACATTAAGATGGTCGGCAGTGTGGTGCTGCAGGTAGTGCTGCTGCCTTGTATGATCTCTCGTGCTGTGTCTGGAACGATTTTTTTAACATTTTTCCGGTGGCTACCTGGGTTTCCATCCACGTCCCAAAGACACGCAGGTTGGTTGGTTAATTGGTTAAATGCGTGAGAGGCTGGTAGCATCTGGGCGGGAATTGGTGGGAATGTGGAGAAAAGATGTGGGAATGGCGAACTTGCCTTCATCGATTGGGGCGTTGAGTATAAGAGTCAATAGACAACGGACAATAGGTGCAGGAGTAGGCCATTCGGCCCTTCGAGCCAGCACCGCCATTCACTGTGATCATAGCTGATCGGCCCCAATCAGTACCCCGTTCCTGCCTTCTCCCCATATCCCCTGACTCTGCTATCTTTAGGAGCTCTATCTAACTCTCTCGTGAAAGCATCCAGAGAATTGGGCTCCACTTCCTTCTGAGGCAGAAAATTCCACAGACTCACAACTCACTGGGTGAAAAAGTTTTTCCTCATCTCCGTTCTAAATGGCTTACCCCTTATTGTTAAACTGTGGCCCCTGGTTCTGGACTCCCCCAACATCGGGAACATGTTTCCTGCCTCTAGCGTGTCCAATCCCTTGACAATCATATATGTTTCAATAAGATGCCATCTCATCCTTCTAAACTCCAGAGTGTACAAGCCCAGCCGCTCCATTCCATCCACATACGTCAGTCCCGCCATCCCGGGAATTAACCTTGTAAACCTACGCTGCACTCCCTCAATAGCGAGAATGTCCTTCCTCAAATTAGGGGACCAAAACTGCACCCAATACTCCAGGTGTGGTCTCACTAGGGAGTCATCTTACAAATTTAAATTGAGGCGGCATTTGGAGCAATGTGTGCAGTTCTGGTCGCCCCCGGTTACCGGAAGGATGTGGGGGCTTTGGAGAGGGAGCAGAGGAAGGTTTACCAGAATGATGCCTGGATTAGAGACTTAGCTACAGGGGGAAATGGAATAAACTTGTTTTCTCTGGAAAAGGTTGAGTGGAGACCTGATAGAAGTTAATAAAACCACAAGCAGTGACAAGGTAGACAGTCAGAACCTTTTTCCCCAGGGTGGAAATGTCAAAGACTAGAGGGCGCAGCTGTAAGGTGAGAGGGGCAAAGTTTAAAGGAGATGTGCGGGGCAGGGTTATTTATGCAGAGGGTGGTGGGAGCCTGGAACGCGCTGCCAGGGGTGGTGGTGGAGGCGGCAGATACGATAGTGGTGTTGGATAGGCGCGTGGACATGAAGGGAATTGAGGGATATAGATCACGTGGAGGCAGAGGAGATTAGTTGTTCAAGAAGGAACTGCAGATGCTTGAAAATTGAAGGTAGACAAAATTGCTGGAGAAACTCAGCGGGTGAGGCAGCATCTATGGAGCGAAGGAATAGGGGACGTTTCGGGTCGAGACCCGGAAGGGTCTCGACCCGAAACGTCACCTATTCCTTCGCTCCATAGATGCTGCCTCACCCTTCCGGGTCTCGACCCGAAACGTCACCTATTCCTTCGCTCCATAGATGCTGCCTCACCCTTCCGGGTCTCGACCCGAAACGTCACCTATTCCTTCGCTCCATAGATGCTGCCTCACCCGCTGAGTTTCTCCAGCAATTTTGTCTACCTTCCCAGCTACCAGCAGCATCTATGGAGCGAAGGAAATAGGCAACGTTTCGGGCCGAAACCCTTCTTCAGACTGATGCAGGGTGGGGAGGGGAGGGGGGGGGGAAGAAGAAAGGAAGAGGAGGAGCCAGAGGGCTGAGGGAGGGCTGAGAACGGTAGAGAGACAGCAAAGGGCTACTGGAAATTGGAGAAGTCAATGTTTATGCCGCTAGGGTGCAGGCTGCCCAAGCGGAATATGAGGTGCTGCTCCTCCAATTTCCGGTGGTGCTCACTCTGGCCATGGAGGAGGCCCAGGACAGAAAGGTCGGATTCGGAATGGGAGTGGGAGTTGAAGTGAATAGTTGCTGCCTCACACCGCCAGAGACCCGGGTTTCATCCCGACTACGGGCGCTGTCTGTACGGAGTTTGTACCTTCTCCCCGTGACCGCGTGGGTTTTTTCCGGGTGCTCTGGTTTCCTCCCACACTCCAAAGACGTGCAGGTTTGTAGGTTAATTGGCTTCTGTAAATTGCCCCTGGTGTGTGCGGGATAGAACTAGTGTACGAGGTGATCGCTGGTCGGTGTGGACTCGGAGGGATATGGATGAGGTGTAGGTAGATAGGAAATCGTCCTGGCATCATGGTCAGCACAGCCATTATGGGCCGAAGGGCCTGTTCTTGTGTCGTCCTGTACCACCTGTAATTTAATGATAGTGGGATGATATGTTCATAAGTGATAAGCATTAGTGATAAGTTCATAAGCAGAATTAGGCCATTCGGCCCATCACGTCTACTCCTCCATTCAATCGTGGCTGATCTACACAATACGATACGATTTGATACGGTGCGATAGAACGTTATTTATCCCAGGAGGGAAATTGATCTGCCAACAGCGACGAGCGGAAAGATGGCACTGGCTATCTCTCCCTCCTAACCCCATTCTCCTGCCTTCTCCCCATAACCCCTGACACCCCGCACCAACCAAGAATCTATCTCTCTCTGCCTTGAATCATGTATCAAGGTAACTGTAACTGGACAGACAGCTGGAGAAGTTGTGAAGATCACCTCCCCAGCTGCCAGTGCCTGTTTGACAACCACACGCAGATGTCAATTGTTTCAGGGGGAGAACATGTAAAAACACCGTAAGTCTGGGTTCTGCTTCAATTGAGTTTGGGGGTTTTCTGAAGCCTTATAACGCACATCGAATTAATGTATTAATGGGCAAGGTTGGGTGGTCCCGAAACAAAATAGAACAGAAGTAATATAGGAGGGTGAAATGAATGTAATATTTTATTGTTACTGTGACAATTCTCGGTGTGATTCTTTGCTTGCACACCCAAGGTATACAAATAGTGGCCACATAAAGGATGCAGACAAGATTACAAATCCCCCGCTCTTCCCCATGCCAGTTCCCTTTTTGTCCTTCCTCCTTCCCCCTCCCACATCTCCGGGTGCTCCGGTTTCATCCCACACTCCAACAACGTGCAGGTTTGTAGTTTAATTGGCTTTGGTAAAAGTTGTAAATTGTCCCTAGTTGTGTGTAGAATAGTGCTAGTGTGCGGAGATCGCTGGTCGGCGCGGACTCAGTCAGCCCAAGGGCCTGTTTCTGCGTTGTATCTCTAAACTAAACTGAACTCTGTTTGTGTAGGAAGGAACTGCAGATGCTGGTTTAAACCGGGATAGACGCAAAGTGGCGACGTAACTCAGCGGGTCAGACATCATCTCTGGAGAGAGGATGTGTAGGAAAGAACTGCAGATGCTGGTTTAAATTGAAGCTTAAATCAGCTTTAAATCAGTCTGAAGAAGGATCTCGACCCGAAACATCACCCATTCCTTCTCTCCAGAGATGCTGCTGCCTGTCCCGCTGGGTTACTCCAACATTTTGTGGCCATCGCCGGAGAGAAGGTATAGGTGACGTTTCGGGTCGAGACCCTTCTTCCGACTGTAGATCGAATCAGACCTCATTGAGAGTATGAGTAGCCACTTCTCGATCACAAGCCTTCAGGTAGACTTCTGAAACTGAGTTAATTCCTACGGGAACTTGGACAAGCAAGCGTTATGAAAATATTTCTGCTAATTTATTGAGAAACCAGCCCATATAATGATCATTCGTTTAGTGATTTAAATTGGATTATCCCCGGGCAGTATTTAGATACAGAGATTGAAAATGGTTATTTTTACCAGGAAACTTGTGTTCAGCTGGTTTTAATCAGCCCGCACCTGGTTAATTGGATCTAAAGCAAGGAATATATTCAGTACATTATTCTTTCAAAGTCTGCCCTGGTTTGTCTTTCCAAAATGACGCAGGAGGCTGAGGGGCGATCTTGTAGAGGCTTATAATATCATGAAGAGGAATCAATGGGGTGAATGTACAAGTTCATAAGTGATAGGAGCAGAATAATGCCATTCGGCCCATCAATACTCCGCCATTCAATCATGGCTGATCTATCTCTCCCTCCTAACCCCATTCTCCTGCCTTCTCCCCATAACACCTGCACTAATCAAGAATCTATCTATCTCTACCTTAAAAGTATCCACTGACCTGGCCTCCACAGCTGTCTGTGGCAAAGAATTCCACAGATTCACCATCCTCTGGATGAAGAAATTCCTCCTCATCTCCTTCCGAAAGGAACGTCCTTTAATTCTGAGGCTGTGACCTCTCATCTTAGACTCTCCCACTAGTGGAAACATCCTCTCCACATCCACTCTATCCAAGCCTTTCACAATTCGATAAGTTTCAATGAGGTCCCCCCTCATCCTTCTAAACTCCAGCGAGTACAGGCCCAGTGCCAACAAACGCTCATCATACCTTAAGTTTTCAGTTTTATTCCTTATTAAACATTTGATTCAGCAGCTGATTATTAAATCTGGAAGGCAGCAAATGTCAATTCTCAATCTATTTTAGATATTGAACGGAGACGGCAATGTCTGTCGTGACATCAATAGCACTGAAGACAGCTATTGGGTCTCAACCCAATGTTGGAAAGCCCCAAGCAAAGAATATCTCAAATAGACTCGATTAGATATGCTATGCAAATAATCAATGCTCTACATGCAAAACCTGGCCTGACGGAAGCTTCTGGACCCCCTCAACACACCTCACCTTGGCACCACAGATCAATCCTTGAGTTACTCCAACATTTTGTGTCGATCTTCCCCAGACTGATTGCGTCCCCAATGGCCTGTTAGGATCAGTCTGAAGAAGTATCTTGACCCGAAAAGACACCTTGTCCATTCCCCCCACAGACGGCCGACAACGGGTGCTGTCTGTGCGGAGTTTGTACGTTCTCCCCGTGACCCACGTGGGTTTTCTCCGGGTGCTCCGGTTTCCTCCCATGCACCTGTATAGTTTCAAGAGATTCAAGGTTCAAGAGACATTTCTTGTCACATGCACCAATTGGTACGGTGACATTTGGGGTCGCCAAACCTAGTTTTGTAGGTAAATTGGCTCGGTTACAATAGTAAATTGTCCCCAGTGTGCGTGTGGGGTAGCGTTAATGTGCGGGGATCGCTGGTCGGCACTGAAGGGCCTGTTTCCACGCTGCATCTATAAACAGAGGTGGACAAATTCTTGATTAAAACGGATGTCAAGGATTATAGACAATAGACAATATGCAGGAGTAGGCCATTCATCCCTTCGAGCCAGCACCGCCATTCAATGTGATCATGGCTGATCATCCCCAATCAGTACCCCGTTCCTGCCTTCTCCCCATATCCCCTGACTCTGCTATTTTTAAGAGCCCTATCTAGCTCTCTCTTGAAAGCATCCAGGGAACCTGCCTCCACCGCCCTCTGAGGCAGAGAATTCCACAGACTCACCACTCTCTGTGAGAAAAAGTGTTTCCTCGTCTCCGTTCTAAATGGCTTACCCCTTATTCTTAAACTGTGGCCCCTGGTTCTGGACTCCCCCAACATCGGGAACATGTTTCCTGCCTCTAGCGTGTCCAAGCCCTTAACAATCTTATATGTTTCAATGAGATATCCTCTCATCCTTCTAAACTCCAGAGTGTACAAGCCCAGCTGCTCCATTCTCTCAGCATTGGGGAGAAGGCAGGAAATTGGGATTAGGAGGTAGAGATCAGCCATGATTGAATGGCGGACTCGATAATTCTACTGTAGCTTGTGAACTTGTGAACTAAACTAAACTAAACTTGGAAACATAGAAACATAGGCAATAGTTGCAGGAGTAGGCCATTCGGCCCTTCGAGCCAGCACCGCCATTCAATATGATCACGGCTGATCATCCAAAATCAGTACCCCGTTCCTGCTTTCTCCCCACATCCCTTGATTCCATCAACTTAAGTCTCTGAATCCCACTCTCGTGATTGCCTGGCTTGCTTGAACTGCAGAGGCCCGAGTCAAAAAAGCTTCACCAAACTGGGTCTTCTTGCGAGTGAAACCTAAACCAAAGGAATAGTGAGATCTCAAGCCGGGTGTTGAGCAGCCAGGTTGTTGTCTCTGTTGGCGTCGATGTCTGGGTGAAGTGGCAGCAAGGAGGCGGAGGGGTGGGTCTTCTTCCTGTCCACACAGTCAGGGTGGAGCGAGAATGGAGTAATATAGAAAAGGGGAAGGAATCGATACACAAAGTAGCAGCAGTCTTAAACATGTTACTGATCCGGCATGACTTGCCGTTTGTTCTCTGACAGGCTTTTAATTTTAGACATTTATTTCAAATCTTATTCATTTTGACAAACTCGCAAACTTCCACAGATGCGCCACGGAGAGCATGCTGTCGGGTTGCATCACAACTAGGTTTGGGAACAGCTCCGAGCCCAAGACCGCAAGAAACTGCAGAGAGTTGTGGATGGAGCCCAGTGCATCACACAGCCCGCACTCCCCACCATTGACTCCATCTACACTTCACGCTGCCTCAGAAAAGCAGCCAACAGAATCAAAGACTTGTCCCACCCCAGAATGGAGTCTGAAGAAGGGTTTCGGCCCGAAACGTTGCCTATTTCCTTCGCTCCATAGATGCTGCTGCACCCGCTGAGTTTCTCCAGCATTTTTGTGTACCTTCGATTTTCCAGCATCTGCAGTTCCTTCTTAAACACTTGTCCCACCCCGGTCATTTCTCCTTCTCCCCGCTCCCGTCCGGCAGAAGGTACAGAAGCTTGAAAGCACGCACCACCACACTCAGGAACAGCTTCTTCCCCTCTGCTATCAGGCTTCGGTTTCAGGCCGGGACCCTTCTTCAGACTCATATTTTAAAAAGAGTCCAGAGAGGGTAGAAGGTTGGCAGGGGGTCTAAGAGGAGGAGGGATGTCGGAGACGGGAGAAGGGGTTGTCACGAGGTGGTGCGGACTCCTTGCTACAGAAAGTGACCCTAAGTCTCAAGAAGGTTCCCGATCCAAAATGTCATCTCTCCATGTTGTCCTGAGATTACATTTCACTGATTGTCACCTTTCCGTCAGCTAACAATTGAACTTTGTCTCCTTTGATCTCTTGTTTTCACACCTCACCCTTCCATATCTTCTATTTCTCCCTGTCCCCTGACTCTCAGTCTGAGGAAAGGTCTCGACCCCAAACGTCACCTATTCCTTCTCTCCGGAGCTGCTGCCTGTCCCGCTGAGTTACTCCAGCACTGTGTGTATTTTTCTTCTTGTAAACCAGCATCTGCACACAGAGAGTGGAATTCTCAGCCACAGAAGGTAGTTGAGGCCAGTTCATTGGCTATATTTAAGAGGGAATTAGATGTGGCCCTTGTGGCTAAAGGTATCAGGGGGTATGGAGAGAAGGCAGGTACAGGATACTGAGTTGGATGATCAGCCATGATCATATTGAATGGCGGTGCAGGCTCGAAGGGCCGAATGGCCTACTCCTGCACCTATTTTCTATGTTTCTATGTTTCTATGTTCCTTGTTTGGAGTCGTACAGTGTGGAAACATGCCCTACGGCCCAACTTGCCCACACCTGCCTGCGTTTGGCCCATATCCCTCCAAACCTGTCCTATCCATGGGCCTGTCCAACTGTTTCTTAAACGTTGCGATAGTCCCTGCCTCGACTACCTCCTTGAAAAAGTGACCCCTCAGATTCCTATTCAATCTTTTCCCCCTGCACCTTAAACCTATGTCCTCTGGTCCTCGATTCCCCAACTCTGGGCAAGAGACTAGATCTGTGCGTCTACCCGATCTATTCCTCTCATGATGTTATACTCTCATGAGTTTCCACAAGATATTTCAGTTAATCTGTGAGTCTGTGGTCTGAGTGATAGGGCGGCAGGTTGGTGCAGAGGTAGAGTTGCTGCATTACACTGCTTACAAGCACAGGAGACCCGGGTTGGATCCTAACCACGGGCGCTGCCTGCACGGAGTTTGCACGTTCTCCCCGTGACCTGCGTGGGGTTTTTCTCCGAGAACTTCGGTTTCCTCCCACACTCCAAAGACGTGCAGGTTTCTAGGTTAATTGGCTTTGGTACAAGTGTAATAAATTGTGTGTGGGATAGTGTTAGCGTGCGGGGATCGCTGGTCGGCGCGGACTCGGTGGGCCAAAGGTCCTGTTTCCGCGCTGTATCTCCAAACTACACATAGCATTTGGAAAATTGCTAGCCCCTGATATTGAAGGATTCCCAAGTTTGGTTTCACCCTTACGAAATCTAAGTTGCTTCGAGTACTCAGAACAGCCCCAATTACCGTCGACAGATAAGAAATATACGCTCAGGTTACCACTTTAGCCTGAAAACAACAGATGATCGGACTTGGGCAGGAGATTAATATCCTTTTGTTTTCCATATTGACGAGAGGCTCACGTTCCATTCAGACTTCTGCCCTCCTGACCTCAGTCCGAAAGGTTCGTAAAACACAGCCTCCCATAGTTGCCCTCCGCTGCCCCCCCCCCCCCCTCCAACTTGGTTGTTGACGTTTGTGACTGTACATAAGACTTGCCATTGCCCCAATTTAGTTGACTTGAGTTGAGTTTAGTCTTATTATCATGTGTACCGAGGTACAGTGAAAAGCTTTTCAGTTTAGTTCACAGACACAGCGCGGAAACAGGCCCTTCGGCCCACCATGTCCGTGCCGACCATCGACTGCCCCGTACACTAACACTATGGTACACACACTAGGTGAAGAATGAATTCATTTCATCGATTGAATGGCGGACTCGATAATTCTACTGTAGCTTGTGAACTTGTAAACTAAAGTTCGCACCAACCAACGATCGCCCCGACCACTATCGTACACACAAGGGACAATTTACAATGTTACGGAAGCCAATTAGCCTACAAACCTGTACGTCTTTGGAGTGTGGGAGGAAACCGGAGCACCCAGAGAAAACCCACGCAGGTCACGGGGAGAACGTACAAACTCCGTACAGACAGCACCCGTAGTCGGGATCGAACCTGGTAGATACCAACCTACCTGAGATTGATAGGTTCTTGATTAGTACGGGTGTCGGGGGTTAGGGGGAGAAGGCGGGAGAATGGGGTTGAGAGGGAGAGATAGATCAGCCACGATTGAATGGTGGAGTAGACTTGATGGGCCGAATGGCCTAACTCTTCCAGAATTTTCATTTAGAAGTTTTCACTAGTTCTTCCAGACAAAACCCACGTGGTCACAGGGAGAACGTACAGACAGCTCCCGTAGTCAGAATCGCACGTGGGTCTCTGACGCTGTGAGGCAGCAACTCTACCGCTGCGCCACCGTGCTGCCCTATCTCGCAACTAAACCAGACTAAACTAAACTTGAAGATGGACACAAGAAGTTGGAGTAACTCAGCGGGACAGGCAACATCTCAGGAGAGAAGGGGGGTGGGAGATTGCAACCTTCACGTGGTCTGCCTTGCTTCGACGAATGCAATCATCCCGGCGTGCACAATCAAATAAGATCAAATAGAACAAGTTGCCCTACAGCTTTAGGCTGTGCACGCCATACGCAAGAAGAAGAAGAAGGAGAGAAGCAAAACGACCTCGACGTTTTGGGGTCGAGACCCTTCTTCAGACTGAACTAAATTAAACTAGATTCCGTTCAATTAAATCCATTTCACATTTTGATCTTTCTGATTTCAGTTCTCTCTTTTTCTGAAACTCATCCTTCCTTGACGTGCTGGCCTCAGACATCAATCTCTCTGCCTCTCACTGAATAACCAAAAGATCACGAAATCCGGTGGTTCCTCCAGCATTTTTGTCAACCTTCCTTTTTTCCAGCATCTGCAGTTCTTTCTTAAACATGAAATCCCTTTGAAATTGAAAATAGCTTTCCCTATTTGTTTCATTTTAATTAGTATCTCTTACTTGTCGTTCCCCAAAACTCTGTGGGACCCCAAAACCAGGAGAGGATGTTTCCACTTGTTAAATGATGTTGCCTAGCTAAAAATGATCTATTCTACATTTTCCTTGAACTCCATCCCCTTCGATGTCTAGTTTTCACACCCTACCCTTCCTTATCTCTGTGTCTCCCTCTCCCCTGACTCTCAATCTGAAGAAGGGTCTCGACCCGAAACGTCACCCATTCCTTGTATCTGGAGATGCTGCCTGTCCCGCTGAGTTACTCCAGCTTTTTGTATCTATCTTCAATGAAGTTCTTACTTGCGGCAGCACAACAGAATATGTAAACATAGTACCCTGTAAGCAGAGTTAATAAACGAGAGGAAAAAAAATTACTCCAGCACTTTGGGTCTTTTTTTTTTTTTTAAACCGGCACCTGCAGTTCCTACAAATGGTTCATTGGCTCACTGGCTCTGAGGTAGACTGTAGGTCGGTGCAATCTGAATCCGTTCAAAAGTACATTGTGATTCAACCCCCCCCCAAAAAAAACCCGATTGCATTTATTCTCAGTGCAGATGAGTCAGTAGACTGGAAAGTCCAAGGTTTAACTGCACCAGTCGATTCATACTGTCTCCTGCCCAAGACACTTCTTAGAGATTCAGATTGAATTTGACTTAACCCAATGCGATGAAGGACTCATTCAGTGAAAGCCTGGTGCCATTTCTGAACTAGTTTCCCGTCCTATTCACCCATAATATTTTCCAACAAGTAGTTTTGCAAATTTTCCCTTTTTCAAACAGTCTCGAGGTTACTCTATCTTCGATTAGTTTCAGTTTTAGTCTATTGTCACCTGTACCGGGGTACAGTGAAAAGCTTTTGTTGCACGCTTATCCAGTCAGCGGAAAGACAATAGGCGATTGCAATCGAGCCGTCCACAGTGTACAGATACAGGATAAAGGGAATGACGTTTAGTGTAAGATATAGTCCAGTTATGTCCGATCAAGGATAGTCCGAGGGTCTCCGGTGAGGCGGATGGGAGGTCAGGACCGCTCTCTAGTTGGTGAGAGGACGGTTCAGTTGCCTGATAACAGCCGGGAAGAAACTGTCCCTGAATCTGGAGGTGTGTGTGTGCGTTTTCACGCTTCTGTACCTCTTGCCCGATGGGAGAGGGGAGAAGAGGGAGTGACCGGGGGTGAGACTGGTCCTTGATGATGCTGCTGGCCTTGCCGAGGCAGCGTGAGGTGTTGGTGGAGCCAATGGAAGGGAGGTGTGATGGTCTGGACTGCGTCCACTGGATTTACGATCCAAGTCTTCTAAATAGAACAAGTTGTCCTACAGCTTTAGGCTGTGCACGCCATACGCAAGAAGAAGAAGAATCTCACAGTCGGCATGGACATAATGTAGAAACAAGGAACTGCAGATGCTGGTTTATACCAAATATAGACACAAAATGCTGGAGTAACTCAGCGGGTCAGGCAGCATCTCTGGAGAAAATTGATGGGTGATGTTTCATGTCGGGTCCCTTCTTCAGGCTCCTTCAGGTGTGAAGAAGGGTCCCGACCAGAAACGTCACCTATCCATGTTGTCCAGAGATGCTGCCTGACCCGCAGAGTTACTCCAGCACTCTGTGTGAAACGTCACCTATCCATGTTCTCCACAGATGCTGCCTGACCCGCTGAGTTACTCCAGCACTCTGTGAAACGTCACCTATCCATGTTCTCCACAGATGCTGCCTGACCCGCTGAGTTACTCTGGCACAGTGTACTTCTGTGCTTTGTAAGCTATACGGAACCACACTATAAATGATAAGGTAGACCAAAATGCTGGAAAAACTCAGCGGGTGCGGCAGCATCTATGGAGCGAAGGAAATAGGCAACGTTTCGGGCCGAAACCCGGAAGGGTTTCGGGCCGAAACGTTGCCTATTTCCTTCAGGGTTTCGGCCCGAAAGGTTGCCCATTTCCTTCGCTCCACAGATGCTGCCTGACCCGCTGAGTTACTCCAGCACTCTGTGTGAAACGTCACCTATCCATGTTCTCCACAGATGCTGCCTGACCCGCTGAGTTACTCCAGCACTGTGTGTCTAGCATCGACATGTTTGGGCTTTACAGCTCGATGGCTCTTCCAAAGCAACAAATCGCCGTTTAAAAAAGAAAGATCTCAAAATAGGGCAGCACGGTGGTGCAGCGGTAGAGTTGCTGCCCCACAGCGCCAGAGACCCGGGTTCAATACTGACTACGGGTGCTGTCTGTACAGAGTTTGCATGTTCTCCCTGTGACCACGTGGGTTTTCTCCGGGTGCTACAGTTTCCTCCCACACTCCAAAGACACACAGGTTTGACGGTTACTTAGCTTCTGTAAATTGTAAACTCTCCCTGGCGTGTAGGATAGAGCGAGTGTACTGGGTGATCACTGGTCAGTGCTATCTCAGTGGGCCGAAGGGCCTGTTTCCACACAGTATCTCTAAAGTCTAAAGACAAGTGTTCCTCATTAAATTTAGGATGGAATTGTTTTGGGAAGCTTTTCCCAGTTCACGCTGACTCCGAAGATAGACACAAAGTGCCAGAGTAACTCAGCGGGACAGGCAGCATCTCTGGAGAGAAGGGAATGGGTGACGTTTGGGGATCGAGACCCTTCCTCGGACCACCGCACGCAATGAAGGCGTTAGATATTGCCAAAAGGTTTTAGCAACATAAGAGACACTGACATTGCAGATGCTTAGTGTGGTTTCGAGACATGTTGAGGCAGGCCCAATGCTTCCAAAGAACCAAAGATCTGGGCTCCACCTGAAGGCAGAACATCCCAGATCAGCTTGGCTGGAAGTGAATGAAACACAAAACACTTTCAAAACTCGTTAACCCTCTTTAACCAGAATACAAATTCAATTCTTAAAACCTCAAAAATGCAAGGCAGGGCAGGAAAGTTATTCGTGGAAACAACCTTGATACCAAATAATATAATAATATCTTTTTTTAAATTGTCATTGCACAGATGTACAATGAGATTTGGTACGCAGCTTCCATCCGATGTAATAACTTAATCAACTAAAAATGTAGACACCCAGAGAAACAAGATTAAAAAAAAACAGTATAAAGTGCAAATGTGTCTGTGCCGGGTCGATGTGGGACGTGACCATCCGAGGGAGACAGGTCATGGGGGTGGGGGGCACTCAGCAGGGCCGGTTCAGAGCAGCGATAGCTCTGGGGATGAAGCTGTTCCTAAGTCTGGAGGCGCGGGCGTAGAAGGCCAAAATGGTTGGCAATTTGATTAGTTATTGTCTTAACACTTGGGAGAGTTATATATTTAACTTCGTTGACCATTTGTAGATGGACGTGTAGAAAGGAACTGCAGATGCTGGTTTATGCCAAAGACAGATACAGAGTGCTGGAGTGACTCAGCGGGTCAGGCAGCATCTCTGGAGAGAAAGGACGGGTCGGTGCCCTTCTTCAGACTGAAAGCAGAGGGGAGGGAACTCGAGATAGGCAACGGCCAGAACAAAGCAGGGCCGGCAGTAGATGGACAAGGATTCCTTCGATCCTGAGTGCGGGTGCTGTCTGTACGGAGTTTGCACGTTCTCCCCGAGACCGCGTGGGTTGGTGGAGGCCGGTTCTGTGGATACTTTCAAGAGAGAACTAGATGGGGCTCTTAAAGATAGCGGAGTCAGGGGATATGGGGAGAAGGCAGGAACGGGGTACTGATTGGGGATGATCAGCCATGATCACATTGAATGGCGGTGCTGGCGAGAAGGGCCGAATGGCCTACTCCTGCACCTGTTGTCTATTTCCTCCCACACTCCAAAGAAGTGGAAGTTTGTTGGTTAATTGGCTTCTGTAGATTGTCCCTAGTGTGTGTAGGGTAGAACTGGTGTACGGGCGATCGATCGCTGGTCTGTGCAGAGTCAGTGGACTAAAAAGTTTGTTTCCACACACTATCTCCAAACTATAACTAATCTGAGGTACACAAAAATGCTGGAGAAACTCAGCGGGTGTACACAAAAATGTACTAATCTGACATTGATTGTGATCAATTTTAAATATATAATTAACAGCGCAAAACGATATGATGTACTAGAGCTAAATCCATAGAAAATAAAACAGTACAAGCACAGGAACAGGCCCTTCGGCCCACAATGTCAGTGCTGAACATGATGCCAAGTTAAACTGATCTCATCTGCCTGCAATTGATCCATATTCCCTGCACTACCATGTCGACAGTTTCTGTGTACATTGTCAAGAAAGTTTAAGACTTTCAGAACTAAATTGGCTTTAATCCACCGGGAATTAATTGTAAAGCCCAAAGTTGCCTTCCAGCTACTTACTCAGAAAATATAGTATTACAAATATCTCAAACATGAGATTGAGTGTGAAACATAAAATTGTAAGACTTCACTGAAGTTCCCACTCCAGAGATGATTGGCGTTCGTGAACTTTAGAACATTCTGGTGAATCAGACAGTGGTTTTTATCTCTCTAGGGTTTCAAAAAAAATGAAAGTCCTTCTAAAGTCCCAACAAATCATGTAAAGAGGTAGCGTAATGATGCAGCGGGTGGAGCTGCTGCCTCACAGTGCCAGAGTCCTGGGTTCGATCCTGACCTCGGGTGTAATGGTATGTTGGCCTTCATAGCAAGAGGATTTGAGTATAGGAGCAGGGAGGTTCTACTGCAGTTGTACAGGGTCTTGGTGAGACCACACCTGGAGTATTGCGTACAGTTTTGGTCTCCAAATCTGAGGAAGGACATTATAGCCATAGAGGGAGTGCAGAGAAGGTTCACCAGACTGATTCCTGGGATGTCAAGACTTTCATATGAAGAAAGACTGGATAGACTTGGCTTATACTCGCTAGAATTTAGGAGATTGAGAGGGGATCTTATAGAAACTTACAAAATTCTTATGGGGTTGGACAGGCTAGATGCAGGAAGATTGTTCCTGATGTTGGGGAAGTCCAGGACAAGGGGTCACAGCTTAAGGATAAGGGGGAAATCCTTTAAGACCGAGATGAGGAAAAACTTTTTCACACAGAGAGTGGTGAATCTCTGGAACTCTCTGCCACAGAGGGTAGTTGAGGCCAGTTCATTGGCTATATTTAAGAGGGAGTTAGATGTGGCCCTTGTGGCTAAAGGGGATCAGGGGGTATGGAGAGAAGGCAGGTACAGGATACTGAGTTGGATGATCAGCCATGATCATATTGAATGGCGGTGCAGGCTCGAAGGGCCGAATGGCCTACTCCTGCACCTATTTTCTATGTATCTATGTATCTATGTAAGGCAGCTGCAAGTTAAAATGTCACTGTTTGTACATCTAATAATAATAATAATAATAATAATAATAGATTTTATTTTAAGGGCGCCTAATACCGAGGTCTCTAGGACACCTTACAATTTAAGAAACATATAAACATATAATCAGTAAAATAAGTCATAAAGACAACACCAATACATTAATTAAAAACAGAAATATGATCCAAAAAAGACAACAACAAAATTCAGAAAACACAACATGAAGGGAGAGCAGCGGCAGCCAGCGTACATTCTCCCTTCCGCCCGCCATGTTGGACATAGTCTAACACAGACTAACACAGACACTTAACACTGACAATGAAACACTCTTATCTCTCTTTTGCTCAATCTTATTTACTTCCAATAGTTATTATTATAGATAATTACTTCCTCACAGCTTCAGAGACCAGGGGTTCAATCCTGGCCTCAGTTGCTGTTGAAGTGAACATTCTCCCCGTGACCACGTGGGTTTCCTCCGGGTGCTCCGGTTTCCTCCCACATCCCAAACACGTGCGGGTTTTGTAGCTTTAATCGGCCCCTCTGTAAATTGCACTTTGTGTCTTTCTTCATCTATCACCTGCCAGGCGTTGTCCTGCCCTCCTCTCTTCCAGCTTTCTTCCCCCCCCCCCCTCATCGCTGACCCTGGGTGCTGTCTATGTGGAGTTTGCATGCTTTCCCTGTGACCACATGGGTTTCCTCCGGGTGCTCCGGTTTCCTCCCACATCCCAAAGACGTGCGGGTTTGTAGGTTAATCGGCCCCTCTGTAAAATGCCCCTGGTGTGTAGGGAGTGGATGAGAAAGTGGGATAGCGTAGAACTAGTGTGAACAGGTGATCGATGGTCAGCGTGGATTAGATGGGCCGAAAGGCCTGTTTCCGTGCTGTGTTTTTAAATCAATCAACCAATCAATCAATCAAATTGCAATTATTAATCCCCAAAAAAATCAACTTCAGTTTTGTTTAATTTAGTTTGGCGAACTCGGTAGCCCAATGGGCCTGTTTCCACACTATATCTCTGGTAGACAACAATGCTGGAGAAACTCAGCGGGTGAGGCAGCATCTATGGAGCAAAGGAATAGGTGACGTTTCGGGACGAAACGTCACCTATTCCTTCGCTCCATAGACGCTGCCTCACCCGCTGAGTGTAGATTTATTAGTTTTGTTTTAGATTTAATAGGAACCCGAGGGGTAATTTCTTCATATATAGGGTGGTGAGTGTATGCAACGAGCTGCCGGAGGGGAATTTCAGTCTGAAGAAGGGTCTCGACCCGAAACGGCGCCTCTTCCTTCTCTCCAGAGATGCTGCCTGTCCCGCTGAGTTACTCCAGCATTTCTGTGTCTAACTTCAACCGACAAACCTCCACGTCTTTGGGATGTGGGAGGAGACCGAGGCAAAGAGGTCCTTCTGCAGTTGTACAGGGCCCTAGTGAGACCACACCTGGAGTATTGTGTGCAGTTTTGGTCCCCTAATTTGAGGAAGGACATTCTTGCTATTGAGGGAGTGCAGCGTAGGTTTACAAGGTTAATTCCCGGGATGGCGGAACTGTCATATGCTGAGAGAATGGAGCAGCTGGGCTTGTACACTCTGGAGTTTAGAAGGATGAGTGGAGATCTTATTGAAACATATAAGATTGTTAAGGGTTTGGATACGCTAGAGGCAGGAAACATGTTACCGATGTTGGGGGAGTCCAGAACCAGGGGCCACAGTATAAGAATAAGGAGTAAGCCATTTAGAACGGAGACGAGGAAACACTTTTTCTCACAGAGTTTCAGGTCGAGGCCTTCATTCGCTATATCTCTAATTGTTTCGGGAAGATTTAGAGATACAGAGCGGAAGCAGGCCCATTGGCCCACCGAGTTTGCACTAACCAGAGATATCTGTACACTATCACTATCCTACACACACTAGGGACGATTTACATTTCATACCGAAGCCAATTAACCTACAAACCCGCACGTCTTTGGAGTGCAGGAGGAAACCGGAGCACCCGGAGAAATCCCACGCAGGTCACGGGGAGAACGTACAAACTCCGCACAGACAGCGCCCGTGGTCAGGATCGAACCCGGGTCTCTGGCGCTGTGAGACAGCGACTCTTCCGCTCCACCACCCTGCCGCCCCCTTTCGGACCTCAATAAAGTTTCTAGAATCTCCATTTCAAGCGGTGCTCCCTGCTAAATGTTATCTCCTGTGTCTACGTTTCACACGTCCAATCTGTGAAGACCAGATAACAGGGCCTGGATGCTAAAATATTTTGCAGAGAATAGTTGGCTGGCGTTGCTGTTTATCTTTTTTTAAAAAATAGGACCTTCCCAGAACTCTCTCTCCTGAAACAATATGTTCGTGGATCCGTCGAGTTATGGAGTCATCCAGCATGGAAACAGGCCCTTCGGCCCGACTCATCCATGCTGACCAGATGCCAAACTACATAGCCTGAAGAAGGGTCTCGACCCGAAACGTCACCCATTCCTTCTCTCCAGAGATGCTGCCTGTCCCGCTGAGTTACTCCAGCATGTTGTGTCTATCGTCGGTGTAAACCAGCATCTGCAGTTCCTTCCTGTTCCATAATCCCTACGTAAGGTCCATATCCTTCCGTGAAAATCTCTTTTCCCAGGCAATAACTGATTCCTTCTCGTTCGCTTCCTCTGCCAGCTGGTTCCATCTCTAGCCAGCCTCTGTTGCCCCTCAGATTGATGGATTAAAATATACAGCACGGAAACAGGCCCTTCGGCCCTCCCAGTCCGTGTCGACCATCCATCACTCGGCCTAGTTCTACCTTATCCCACTTTCTCACCCACTCCCTACACACTATGGGCCATTTACGGAGGGGCCGATTAACCTGCAAACCGGCACGTCTTTGGGACGTGGGAGGAGGAAACCCACGCGGGTCACAGGGAGAACGTGCAAACTCCACACACAGACAGCACCTGAGATCAGGATGGAACCCGGGTCTATGGCGATGCGAGGCAGCAGCTCTACCCGCTGCGCCACCGTGCCGGCTATGAGCCTGACGTGTATTCTATTGAATGCATTTCCTGTCTATCGATTAATTTGAGTGTTTATTGACGCGTGTACCGATGTACAGTGTAAAGCATTTGTTGCCTGCTAACCAGTCAGCGGGAAGACAATACACGATTACAATCGAGCCGTCCACAGTGTACAGATACAGGATAAAGGGAATAGCCTGAATAATGTACAGTGCAAGATAAAGTCCAGTAAATTCTGATCAAAGATAGTCCGAGGGTCTCCAGTGAGGTGGATGGTAGCTCATGACCGCTCTCTAGTTGGAGGTAGGATGGTTCAGTTGCCTGATAACAGCCGGGAAGAAACTGTCCCTGAATCTGGAGGTGTGCGTTTGTTTTCACACTTCTGCACCGATGGGAGAGGGGAGAAGATTTTTTCAAACTGGAGGGTGCAGATTGTGTTTATTCCAGGAGACTTTATGCCCCACAGTTGCACCTGATGAGAACTCCATGAGGATGTGTTTCACGTCTATGCTTTGCAGATGAAGCAGGTTTATTCAGAATTGAACACATTTGGTATTTACGCTTGTAGGACACATTTAGTGTTTGTTGCCCCCACTTGGGATTAATATCTCAGTATGTTTCTGATATCTGTTCCTTAGTGGGACATTTGCTTTTATTGTGGGGCAGGCAAGGAACTGCAGATGCTGGAATCATGAGCAAAGCACAAAGTGCTGGAGGAACTCGGCGGGTCAGGCAGCATCGGTGGAGGGAATGGACAGGCGACGTTTCGGGTCAGGACCCTTCTTCAGACTGAAGAGTTTGCTGTTCAGTCCAGACCCGAAACGTTGCTGTCCATTCGCTCCACAGATGCTGCCTGACCCGCTGAGTTTCTCCAGCACTTTATATTTAATTGGTTCATTGTCGGAGGATGTTTCTGATTGTAATTATTTCTGATGTTTGGCTTCAAGACCAATCTGCTTTTTGGTTCATTGTCAATACATGTGTCGTACATTCCCTGCGTACACACCATCGTGGAGGGTATATTATGTATATTCCCTGCCGTTTTATCAAGCATGCATATTCTTTGAGAATTCATATGTTATTTGTTGTCCGATGACATTTAGTGTCTGTTATATGAAATATTAACTATTGTTTATCATCTCACGGAGTTTCTGTCTTCATAATTTGAGGCTAGATCTATTTTTTTAATTCTCTGTAGGATATTGGGGAACCACGCTCAGTTTAGTTCAGTTTATTATAGACAATAGACAATAGGTGCAGGAGTAGGCCATTCGGCCCTTCGAGCCAGCACCTCCATTCAATGTGATCATGGCTGATCATCCACAATCAGTACCCCGTTCCTGCCTTCTCCCCATATCCCCTGACTCCGCTATCTTTAAGAGCCCTATCTAGCTCTCTCTTGAAAGCATCCAGAGAACCGGCCTCCACTGTCCTCTGAGGCAGAGAATTCCACAGACTCACCACTCTCTGTGTGAAAAGGTGTTTCCTCGTCTCCGTTCTAAATGGCTTACCCCTTATTCTTAAACTTTGGCCCCTGGTTCTGGACTCCCCCAACATCGGGAACATGTTTTCTGCCTCTAGCGTGTCCAAACCCTTAATAATCGTATATGTTTCAATGAGATCACCTCTCATCCTTCTAAATTCCAGAGTGTACAAGCCCAGCCGCTCCATTCTCTCAGCATATGACAGACGGGAATTATGTTCAAGAAGGAACTGCAGATGCTGGAAAATCGAAGGCAGACAAAATTGCTGGAGAAACTCAGCGGGTGAGGCAGCTTCTATGGAGCGAAGGAAATATCCGAAACGTCACCTATTTCCTTCGCTCCATAGATGCTGCCTCACCCGCTGAGTTTCTCCAGCGTTTTTGTCTCCCCTCGATTTTTCCAGCATCTGCAGTTCTTTCTTAAACAAAGATAATTCAAAGGTCTTCAATGAGGTAGATGGGAGGTCAGGGCCGCACTCTAGCTGACGAAATGAGGACTCAGTGCTAACTCGTGGACGAAAGGTCTCTTCACGACGTTCCTGGTGGAGAACTGATCTCCTGATTGGGATGAGCTAGCCAAGGCCAGATACAGAATAACATGTAGATACTGTCTGTAACAAAGAACTGCGGCTGCTGGTTTTGTAACAAACACAAACAGCGCCAGAGACCCCGGATCGATCCTGTCTGTATTGAGTCTGTACGTTTTCCACGTTCTCCCCATATGCTGAGAGAATGGAGCGGCTGGGCTTGTACACTCTGGAGTTTAGAAGGATGAGAGGGAATCTCATTGAAACATATAAGATTGTTCAGGGCTTGGACACGCTAGAGGCAGGAAACATGTTCCCGATGTTGGGGGAGTCCAGAACCAGGGGCCACAGTTTCAGAATAAGGGGTAAAGCCATTTAGAACGGAGACGAGGAAACACTTTTTCTCACAGAGAGTGGTGAGTCTGTGGAATTCTCTGCCTCAGAGGGCGGTGGAGGCAGGTTCTCTGGATGCTTTCAGGAGAGAGCTAGATAGGGCTCTTAAAAATAGCGGAGTCAGGGGATATGGGGAAGAAGGCAGGAACGGGGTACTGATTGGGGATGATCAGCCATGATCACATTGAATGGCGGTGCTGGCTCGAAGGGCCGAATGGCCTACTCCTGCACCTACTGTCTATTGTCTATTGTCTATTGACCTGCGTGGGTTTTCTCCGAGATTTCCGGTTACCTTCCACAATCCAAAGTCGTACAGCTTTGTAGGTTAATTGGCTTTGGTATAATTGCAAAATTGTAAATGTGAAATTGTCCCTAGTGTGTGTCGGGTAGTGTTAATGTGCGGGGATCGCAGGTCGGTGCGGACTGGGTGGGCCGAAGGGCCTGTTTCCGCGCTGGATCTCTAAACTAAACTGAAGATGCTACCTGACCCTTTGGGTTAATCCAGCACTTTGTGTCAATCTACCGAATAACATGTCTCAGTTAAATAAACCAAGTGATTCAACTTGTCATTTATCACTTCAAAAGATCCAACGAATGGAAATATTCCGATGTTCATCTCCCTTTATTCACATTCCCTGCGGCCACCTGACCAAACTTGAATGTTGACATAGGCTTCTTCCTGCGCAGTGAAGCTGTGATTTCCTGAACCCTGCATGAATCGAGATAAGACCCATCGGATTCTGTGCCAGTGGAACCAATCTAGTCAGCTCGTAGAGTCACACAGCACAGAAACAGGCCCTTCGACCCAACTTGCCCACACCGACCAACATGCCCCAACTACACTAGTCCCATCTTCCTGCCTTTAGCCCATATCCCTCGAAACCTTTCCAATCATTTCTGACCATTATTTCCACTTCAAATCTATCTTCCCAACTAACCTAGGGCAGCACGGTGGCGCAGCGGTAGAGCCACTGCCGTACGGCGCCAGAGACCCGGGTTCGATCCCGACTACGGGCGCTGTCTGTACGGAGTTTGTACGTTCTCCCCGTGACCTGCGCAGGTTTTCTCCGAGATCTTCGGTTTCTTCCCACACTCCAAAGACGTGCAGGTTTGAAAAGTTAATTGGTTTTGGTGTAAATGTAAATTGTCCCCAGTGTGTGTAGGATAATATTAATGTGCGGGGATCGCTGGTCGGTGCGGACTCGATGGGCCGAAGGGTCTGTTTCCGCGCTGTATCTCGAAACTAAACTGAACTAAACTTTGCAGTCTGTTTTGCCAACTTGTTTTAGAAACAAATAAGTACAGAAACTGCTTTAAACCAAAGAGAGGGACAAAGCGCTGGAGTAACAGAGAAAAAGAATCTTGTTTTGCTGCCTTAGAAGTGTGAAGTGTAAACTGATGGTCACCCATGCCCCTGCACGTTTGACCTCACTCTCTCTCCGGTAAATGGTGCGAGCTTCAAGCTCTTTGGTGTTAATATTACCAATGATCTGTCGTGGTTCAACCACAGTGTAGTGGCAACCAAGGAGGCACATCAACGCCTCGACATCCTCAGGAGACTGAGAGTCAGCAAGTCTCCAACGACTCTTACAAACTTCCACAGATGCGCCACGGAGAGCAGACTGTGGGGTTGCATCACAACTAGGTTTGGGAACAGCTCTGAGCTCAAGACCACAAGAAACTGCAGAGAGTTGTGGATGGAGCACAGTGCATCACACAGACCGCACTCCCCACCATTGACTCCATCTACAATTCACGCTGCCTCAGAAAAGCAGCCAACAGAATCAAAGACTTGTCCCACCCCGGTCATTCCTCCTTCTCCCCGCTCCCGTCCGGCAGAAGGTACAGAAGCTTGAAAGCGCTCACCACCAGACTCAGGAACAGCTCCTTCCCCTCTGCTATCAGGCTTCTGAACGGTCCTTCCATAAGTTAGGGTACTGTCCGATTCACCTCTACCCCATTGCGGACATTGGACATTTGTCTCTGGAACTGATGAGCTACGATGCTGAGAACTATATTCTGTACTCTGTATCTTCCCCCCTTTGTTCCACCTATTGTACTGGAGTTTGGCTTGATTGTATTTATGCATAGTATTATCTGATTTGGTCAGACAGCATGCAAAGCAAAGCTATTCACTGTACCTCAGTGCATTTGATAATAAGAAACTTAACCCTAAACATAAATCATTGCTGAGTACATTCGAGCCCTGGAGTATATCATTGAAAGGCAAGCACAAGAGCAAATTGTCATGGATTACTCAAAACCATTATTACAGTAGTTTGGAGACACTAGGAACTGCAGATGCTGGAATCTTGAGCTAAGCACAAAGTGCTGGAGGAACTCAGCGGGTCAGGCAGCATCTGTGAAGGGAATGGACAGATGACATCTCGAATTGGGACCACTAAAACTTCCAATTTAATGAACATCTTAATTACATTTTGACACCTTGATACAATTTCATAGAAACATAGAAACATAGAAAATAGGTGCAGGCGGAGGCCATTCGGCCCTTTGAGCCAGCACCGCCATTCATTGCGATCATGGCTGATCGTCCCCAATCAATAACCCGTGCCTGCCTTCTCCCCGTAATCCCTTGACTCCACTAGCCCCTAGAGCTCTATCTAACTCTCTCTTAAATCCATCCAGTGACTTGGCCTCCACTGCCCACTGTGGCAGGGAATTCCACAAATTCACAACTCTCTGGGCGAAAAAGTTTTTTCTCACCTCAGTCTTAAATGACCTCCCCTTTATTCCAAGACTGTGGCCCCTGGCTCTGGACTCGCCCAACATTGGGAACATTTTTCCTGCATCTAGCTTGTCCAGTCCTTTTATAATTTTATATGTTTCTATAAAATCCCCCCCTCATCCTTCTAAACTCCAGTGAATACAAGCCTAGTCTTTTCAATCTTTCCTCATATGACAGTCCCGCCATCCCAGGGATCAATCTCGTGAACCTACGCTGCACTGCCTCAATCACAAGGATGTCCTTCCTCAAATTAGGAGACCAAAACTGTACACAATACTCCAGATGTGGTCTTTCCAGAGCCCTATACAACTGCAGAAGAACCTCTCTACTCCTATACTGAAATCCTCTTGTTATGAAGGCCAACATTCCATTAGCTTTCTTCACTGCCTGCTGTACCTGCACGCCAACGTGACATCTTAATATTATTATGACTATATTTTAACAACTTTTTCAATGCATTTGAGGAAATGATATAGTTGAATATAATATGTTATCATAATTGAAAATTATGATGTATTATTATATTATATTAAATGTTGCTATTGTATAGTATGTTGTATTAAATATTATTATATTGTAATTGAATATTATAGTGTTGAGGTTTATATGGAAAAAATAAAATCCAGCACTAATGTTGAAAGGAAACATTAGTTTTGTTTTTTGAAGGAACGTGCCGGGAACAAAATAATTTTGTTGTTGAAAAATTGCTTTATTTAAAAAAAATAGATTCACTGGCTCAAATTGACATCATAGCCACTGCTTGTTGAGGTGTGTGTCTGAGCACTCCGCTGTCGGACTGGAAGTATAAAACCTTTAAAGTTCTTTGTTTAATTCGTTAACTTCTTTGCTGTTTCAATAAACACCTGCATCAAAGTTCATAAAATGCAATTTGTTTTTCCGTCATTAATGCGGGAACATTTACTCAGACAATAAATGTCTGGCACAAGATATTATTTCCTTAATCGATGTTGCAGCAATGGAGAGGTCAAACTAGTCACAGGTTAAAGATTCTCATCATTCCTTAGATTCGAACATACAATTTTAAGATCTGGATAAAATAGTTTTATTCGTTTAATGATCTATTTTTTAATCCTACAATTTCTGTTTATATTGACAGTGGACAGTTTGAAAAATGTTTTAAGATCGATTAATACAGAACTATATTGACCTTATTGGGAATATCAAAGTTATCCAATTGATCGTTCAGATTAGTATCATCAATGTGTTTCACAGTATTTCATTGAAAACATGTAAGCATTGTGCATAAAGAAGGAATTTGACAGTGTTATAGATGTTATAGATATTTTTGTTTATTAGGTGGATGCTACAAAATGACATTCTTCTTTTTTCCATATCGTTAGGTAAAAGATGCACAGACTTTTAGGTATATTATTGATACAGTTATTCAGTTTCTGAGGCAAGTAGGAACAGTTTCTTTTCATTGTCCTTCCTGGAGCAATCTTCCAAAATCATATCATCCAAACTTTATCAATCTTTTTCATTTGTTCTCATCAAAATCAAACTTAGAATAAATTCCAAAGTTCAAAGAGGTTATTGTCATAATTTGATGCAAAATACGGCTAATAGTATCGACAACTTAATCAATTTGAAACTAGTTTTACTGTTTTTACTCCTAAATGTACTACTTTTAAAGCCTTTGTAGTATTTTTCTTTCTACGCGTTTAAACATTGCAATTAAAAACTGAAAAACACTTTGTGCAGATCTCGTATTTGTAAGCCACATTATTCAGCTTAAGTACACAATTCGTTCAGCCTGTATTAATCATACATTCTATGAATTATGACTGTATTAAAAACGATATATCTAGATCAGCACAATTTTTTTTTTATGTCACATCAGGACTTTATAAAAAATATTGCAGAGAAAATACTCCAAATTCTTATAATTCTTACAAATAAATGATTTAAAGCTTTGCTGAATTGGTTCAAAACTTAACAAAATCGAACAACATTTTTCTTGTATTGTGGATTATGAGAATACTCTTCAATTTTGACACCAATTCAAATACATGTGAATGGCATTTTGCAAATATATTTAAAGTTATTAACATCTTACATGTTGACATTTAATTGTGGAGAAAACTAAGACATGTTTTGATCCACCTTCAACCCATCAAAACGTTGCAATAATTTAGAGATGAAGAACTGCAGATGCTGGTTAATACACAGAAAGACACAAAGTGCTGGAGTATCTCAGCAGAGAAGGCAGGGATGCTGCCTGACCTGCAGAGCAACCCCAGCACTCTGTACCCTTTTACAAAAATTTAGACTTTATTAAACCTACATGTTCGTACAATTCCTTGCACCTTATGCAACCACACATGAACCTAACGTAAAAAGATCCACAAGAGATATTTATACAGTCTTTGCAGTAATAGTGAAGATCATTATTAATCATTTTAGCAACTGCAGAAGAACTTTTAATGACTAAAGCAAAAAGTTACATCTTATTTAACTTAATCTTGTTAATGTGTGTAAATTTGCATTGCATAAAAGTCCCTACCCGCTCCTGATCCCACGAACCCGACAGTTAAAATATACCATTGCAGGAGCAATCAACATTTTGCAGATGTAACTTTAACCTTGTCTACCATCCTTGTGGTGACTCGAGATTTCAGTTTGAAAAAGTGTGTCTCTGAAACTTGCATATGGAGCGATGGTTGACTCAATAATGGATAAGGGGGGAATTCCTGATTCAAGCATGCATTTTGCAAAGGAGAGAGAGAGAGAGGGAGGGAGAGAGGGAGGGAGAGAGAGAGAGAGGGAGGGAGAGAGAGAGAGAGAGAGAGAGAGAGAGAGAGAGAGAGAGAGAGAGAGAGAGAGAGAGAGAGAGAGAGAGAGAGAGAGAGAGAGAGAGAGAGAGAGAGAGAGAGAGAGAGAGAGAGAGAAAGAGATAGAGAGAGAGAGAGAGAGAGGGAAAGAGAGAGAGAGAGAGAGAGAGAGAGATAGAGAGAGATAGAAAGAAATAGAGAAAGAGAGAGAGAGAGAGATAACGAGAGAGAGAGAGAAAGAGATAAAGAGAGAGAGAGTGAGAGAGAGGGAAAGAGAGAGAGATAGAAAGAGAGAGAGAGAGAAAGAAAGAGAGAAAGAGAGAGAGAGAGACATTCTTACTTGCAGCAACACAACAGAATATGTAAACACTATATAATCAGAGAGAAGAAAAAAAGTTCTATATGTTATATACATATATATACATACATTATACACACACATACACATAAAAATAAACAAACAATAAAAGTGCAAAAAGATAAAACCAATGGAATATAGCGTAGCAAAGTGTGGAGTCAAGCATTTTGATATTAGGAATAAGGGTGTAGACTATTTTCTAAATGGGCAGAGAATTCAGAAATGGGAAGTGCAAAGGGACTTGGGATTACTGGTGCAGGATTCCCCAAAAGTTAATTTGCAAGTCGAATCGGTAGTAAGGAAGGCAAACTAGCATTTATTTTGAGAGGACTAGAATATGAAAACAGGGATGTAATGCTGAGGCTCGATAAGGCGCTGGTCAGACCGTATTTGGATTATTGTGAGCCCCATATCTGAGGAAGGATGTGCCGGCTCTGGACAGGGTCCAGAGGAGGTTTATAAGAATGATCCCATGAATGAGTGGGTTAACATATGATGAGCGTTTGTCGGCACTGGGCCTGTACTCGCTGGAGTTGAGAAGAATGAGGGGGGGACCTCATTGAAACGTACAGAATAGTGAAAGGCTTGGATAGAGTGGATGTGGAGAGGATGTTTCCACTGGTGGGAGAGTCTAGGACCAGAGGTCACAGCCTCAGAATTAAAGGACGTTCCTTTAGGAAGGAGATGAGGAGGGATTTCTTTAGTCAGAGGGCGGTGAATCTGTGAAATTCTTTGCCACAGACGGCTGTGGAGGCCACAAGTCAGTGGATATTTTTAAGGCGGAGATGGATAGATTCTTGATCAGTGCGGGTGTCAGGGGTTATGGGCAGAAGGCAGGAGAATGGGGTTGAGAGGGAAAGATAGATCAGCCATGATTGAATGGAATGGCCTAATTCTGCTATCATTTATGGAGTGTAATGTTGTTCAGAGCTTCTTTGGAGGTTGTAGTGTTTAATAGCCTGATGGCTGTGGGGAAGAAGCTGTTCCCAAATAAGCATGGTTAAGGAAAGCAGAGGTGTGGGCATAAAGACTTGGTTTCTGTTTCAGTTTGGTTTATTGTCACGTGTACCGAGGTACAGTGTAAAGCTTTTGTTGCGTGCTAACCAGTCACCGGAAAGACAATACATGATAATGATTGAGCCATTTACAGTGTATAGATACAGGATAAGGGAATAACGTTTAGTGCAAGGTAAAGCCAGCAAAGTCTGATCAAGGATAATCCGAGGGTCGCCAATAAGGTAGATAGTAGTTCAGGACCGCTCTCTGGTTGTGGTAGGACGGTTCAGTTGCCTGATAACAGCCGGGAAGAAACTGTCCCTGAATCTGGAGGTGTGCGTTTTCACACTTCTGTACCTCTTGCCCGATGGGAGAGGGGAGAAGAGGGAGTGGCCGGGGTGAGACTGGTCCTTGATTATCCTGCTGGCCTTACCGAGGCAGCGTGAGGTGTAGATGGAGTCGATGGAAGGGAGGTTGGTTTGTGCGTGGCGGTCTTGGCTGCGTCCACAACTCCCTGTGATTTCTCGCCCTCTCGGACGGAGCTGTTCCAGAACCGTGCCACGAGGCTTTCCGCGGCGCATCTGTAGAAGTTGGGGAGAGTTGTTGCCGAACATCCCTAGCCTTGTGAGGAAGTGGGAATGCACGCACTCGACCCGGGGTCAGGTCAGGGGAGGTGGGTTGTTCTGCAGAGAGGCTAAAAATCGTGCGAGACAAAAAAAACCTTTTTTTTTGGTGTGCAGATTCTTCCATGTTGCAAATCCTGTCTCGAAGGATCGGACAGACTAAATGCAGGAAAAATGTTCCCCGATGTTGGGGGAGTCCAGAACCAGGGTTCAAAGTTTAAGAATAAGTGGTATAAAGGCCATTTATGACTGAGATGAGGAAAACCTTTCCACCCAGAGAGTTGTGAATCTGTGGAATTCTCTGCCACAGAAGGCAGTGGAGGCCGATTCACTGGATGTTTTCAAGAGAGAGTTAAGATTTAGCTCTTGGGGCTAACGGAATCAAGGGATATGGGGAGAAGGCAGGAACGGGGTACTGATTGTGGATGATCGGCCATGATCATATTGAATGGCGGTGCTGGCTCGAAGGGCCGAATGGCCTCCTCCTGCACCTACGGTCTATGTTTCTATGTAAAAAGTTGGAATAAGTTAGTTGGGAAAAGTTGGCGGCACGTGCTCCAGCCCCCCCCTCCCTCCCCTCTCTCCCCCTCTCTCACCCTCTCTCCCCCACCCCCTCCCTCCCTCCCTCCCTCCCCCTCCCCACCCCACCCCCCCCCCCCTCCCGGGCTCCCGGGTCACAGCTGTCAATCAGCGCTAGGGGAGGCAGGCGCTTGTTGCAAGGCGTCTGCAAGAGGACAGTCGGCATACAGAGGGAGCACCACACACACACACACACACACACACACACACACTCACACAGTCACACACTCACTCACACAGTCATGGAGCTGCTCTGCATGGAGGCTGCCCCGAGAATCCAGCGAGCCTTCCCCGACCCTACCCTCCTCTCCGACCACAGAGTCCTGCAGAACCTCCTGCTCACGGAAGACAGATACATTCCTCGGATCTCTTATTTCAAGTGCGTGCAAAAAGAAATCGAGCCTTACATGAGAAAAATGGTATCATTTTGGATGTTGGAGGTAAAAGGGGAATTGTTATTGCTACATCTCTCTATGTCCTGCTTGCAACGCTTGTCGATGTGCAATTGTCTGTGCAGCTCTGCAACAAGTACTCGTGGAAGGTTGCAAGGGGCTGCACGTCGGTGTCATGCATTGAATTTTATTTTTTCCAAAGTTATTTTTTAAATTGCGCGTCGGAAAGTGGATTTTTGGAAGAGGCTGTGAGCTTAAAGTGGCGACGGACGTGCGAGCTTAGCAAGGGGTTGCGATTGCCGATGCCTCCGTTCAACCCAATGCTGAATTGTGCTGAATTTTTAAAAAAAGTATTTTTTTGCCCAATTTTTTTTATAAGAACTGATGATGGCTGATAAACAACACGCTGTCGCCATGTTGACTCGACTTCAACAACTTTCCCTTGCGTTTCTCCCTTGCGTTTGATCCAAACGCCTCTCTCTTGCATTAACGATTGGGGGGAAAAGCGTGCAATCTGAGGATTAGAAATGCATGGGAATAATTGCAGGGGTTGTTGCTGTCTGGCTAAACTATCCTTCACGTTGTGTTGCCACTGCCCCCCGGTTGCAGTCGCTGGCAGTTTTCTGCAGAGAGAGAGCGAGTCAGACCACCCAAAATCCATGCATCCTATACCTTTAGATATCTCCCTTTTGCAAAGCAGAAAGTTGACACTTTCTGGCCCCAAACAAACTTCGGGATTTCTTCTTTATTTACATGTGAAAATCGCCCCCCTGGGTGCGTTCCTGGAATTTTCACGATTTTTTGAAACTTTATGTCGAACAAAAGGTAATCTCTGCTGGCAACCACGCGTTATTTTTTTAGTTCATTTGATTTTAATAATTTTTAGAAAACACGCAAGCGCTCGGGGGTTGGTGGAGAATGGTCTGCAGAAGTGTAACATCGTGCAAAACAAAAAGTGAAGTTTGTGCATCTTGCAAAAGGGGGTCGAAAGAGGAGAGGTGGGGGTTGGATTTGAAAAAAACAACAGTTTTTGCAAATTGTAAGGCTTGTGAGTTAACTTTGCCAACGGTTTAAGAACATGCTTATAACAACTTTGCAATGGATGTTTTAATTGACTCTGGCTTCCCACCCCCCTGTCGTTTTTTTTTTGCCTGTTTTAGGTGTGTGAAGAACAAAAATGCGAAGAGGAGGTCTTTCTGCTGGCTGTGAATTATCTGGATAGATTTTTATCTTCGGTTCCTACTCGAAAATGTCACCTCCAGCTGCTAGGGGCAGTCTGCATGTTTTTAGCATCAAAACTGAAAGAAACGATTCCATTGACAGCCGATAAACTCTGCATTTATACAGACAATTCAGTCACGCCCGAGGATCTGCTGGTAATTCTAACATTTCTGCCCTTTTTTCCCCACACACACACACACACACACTTTTTAAAAACAACTTGTGCACCTTTTCAAAGGAGCAGCCTCCTGTATTTGTTACTGTGCATTTATTTGCCTACTTGGGGGCAAGACGTGGGGATCAGAGGGAGATTACTTTGCAATTTCCTTTTTTTTTAAACTTTAAAAAATATATATATATATTTTTTAAAGTTTTGCCTTCACACGACTTTGCCTGGAACGAAGTGAAGAGGTGGTTGGGGTGGGGGGGGGGAGAGTTACAGTCAGGAAGTAAAAAAAAAAAAAAAGGAAGGGTTTGCTCAGACTTGGTTGAATAATTCGCCTGGTGATTGCATTTATCGATCAGAGAACAGTGCAAACTAACTCGACACCAGCTTTCTACTGCCACCTAGTGTGTGTAGAGGCCGCCCTTAAAGTGCTTGCAATCATCACTGCAATATCAGCCTCGTCAAACGTTGCAATTGATAAGAGCTTTGCTCTTCTTTGCGGTTCAAACGAAGTCTATCTAATCTGTGCACTCCACTGTTCAAAGCCAGAGCTCAGAAAGCATTTGAATATCAAACCAGAATTTGCCCTGCGCTTAATGCACAGGATGAGTGCAGTCCGAACTGTTTTAGTTGTGGTATTAAGCATTTAATTTGAGGTTAGTACGCGCATGCATATTTTAGTGCAAAGAATAGTAAAAAAAATGCAATCTATGGAGCGAAGGAATAGGTGGCGTTTCGGGTCGAGACCCGAAACGCCACCTATTCCTTCGCTCCATAGATGCCGCCTTAGATGCTGCCTCGCCCGCTGAGTTTCTCCAGCATTTTTCGATTTTTCCAGCATCTATGGAGAGAAGGAATAGGCGACGTTTCGGGTCAAAACCCTTCTTCAGACTGATAATTCTTTGGCATTTTTACAATTAAAACTCCTACACAGCAGTTGAACTTGGTAGGATGTTATTCTGGGATTTTTTGAATAAAAAATATTTATTTGGGGGTTGCATTTATTTAGTTTAGAGATGCAGCCTAGAAAAAGGCCCCTTCTGCCCACCGAGTCCGTGCCGACCAGCGATCACCCCGTACACTAACACGGTCCTACACACACCAGGGACAATTTGCAACCTTTACCGAAGCCAATTAACCTACAAAGCTGTACGTCTTTGGAGTGTGGGAGGAAACCGGAGCACCTGGAGAAAACCCACGCAGGTCACGGGAAGAACGTACAAACTCCGTACAGACAGCACCCGTGGTCAGGATCGAACCCGGGTCTCTGGCGCTGTGAGGCAGCAACTCCACCGCTGTGCCACCTGTTCTTAGAAGTTAATCTAGTCTACCCACCTTACAGGGTGGTATAGGGACCGAATGGTTATACATGCCTGTGTCCAGCAGGCAGCTCTGTGGTGCATGAGTCAGTAACACCTTAAAGGTGACGTTCTCGCAACCAGCATCCGTCAGAGGAGAAGCTTGTCACAATAGAAGCTTTAGTTCAGCGATACAGCACGGAAACAGGCCCTTCGGCCCACCGAGTCCACGCCAACCATCGATCACAAGTTCACACTAGTTCTACCTTATCCCACTTTCCCATCCACTCCCTACACACTAGGGGGCAATTTACAGAGGGGCCCATTAACCCACAAAACCCGCACGTCTTTGGGACGTGGGAGGAAACACACATGAGGGGTGGCACAGAGGGTAGAGTTTCTGCCTTACAACCCAGAGACCCGGGTTCGAACCTGACTGCTGCACGGGTGCTGTCTGTACGGAGTTTGCACGCTCTCCCCGTGACCGCGTTGGTTTTCCCCAGGTGCTCCGGTTTCCTCCCGCACTCCAAATGCGTACACGTTTGTTGGTTAATTGGCTTTGGTAAGTTGTAAGATTGTCCCTAGTGCGTGCAGGGCTGTGTTAGTGTACGGGGCGGTCGATGGGCCAAAGGGCCTGTTTCCGTGCCCTATTTATAAAGTTTAAAGAGGGCGGCACGGTGGCGCAGCGGTAGAGTTGCTGCCTCACAGCGCCATAGACCCGGGTTCGATCCCGACTACAGGTGCTGTCTGTACGGAGTTTGTACGTTCGTCCCGTGACCTGCGTGGGTTTTCCCTGGGATCTTTGGGATCCTCCCACACCCCAAAGGCGTACAGGTTTGTCGGTTAAACCCCTGTGAGTGACAAAGGATCCCTGTCTGTGTGTTGGCAGGCGTGTAGGTTTATTAATGTCATGTGTACTGAGGTACAGTGAAAAGCTTTGTTTTGCTGTCCAAACAGACCGGGGTGGGACAGGGACAAGTCTTTGATTCTGTTGGCTGCTTTTCTGAGGCAGCGTGAAGTGTAGATGGAGTCAATGGTGGGGAGTGCGGTCTGTGTGATGCACTGGGCTCCATCCACAACTCTCTGCAGTTTCTTGTGGTCTTGGGCTCAGAGCTGTTCCCAAACCTAGTTGTGTTGCAACCCCACAGCATGCTCTCCGTGGCGCATCTGTGGAAGTTTGTAAGAGTCATTGGAGACTTGCTGACTCCCAGTCTCCTGAGGACGTCGAGGCGTTGATAGACAATAGGTGCAGGAGTAGGCCATTCGGCCCTTCGAGCCAGCACTGCCATTCAATGTGATCATGGCTGATCATCCCCAATCAGTACCCCGTTCCTGCCTTCTCCCCATATCCCCTAACTTCGCTATCTTTAAGAGCCCTATCTAGCTCTCTCTTGAAAGTATCCAGAGAACTGGCCTCCACTGCCTTCTGTGGCAGAGAATTCCACAGACTCACCACTCTCTGTGAGAAAAAGTGTTTCCTCATCTCCGTTTTAAATGGCTTACCCCTTGTTCTTAAACCGTGGCCCCTGGTTCTGGACTCCCCCAACATCGGGAACATGTTTCCTGCCTCTAGCGTGTCCAAACCCTTAACAATCTTATATGTTTCAATAAGATCCCCTCTCATCCTTATAAACTCCAGAGTGTACAAGCCCAGCCGCTCCATTCTCTCAGCATTTGACAGTCCAGCCATCCCGGGAATTAACCTTGTAAACCTATGCTGCACTCCCTCAATAGCAAGAATGTCCTTCCTCAAATTTGGGGACCAAAACTGCACACAATACTCCAGGTGTGGTCTCACTAGGGCTCTGTTCAACTGCAGAAGGACCTCTTTGCTCCTATACTCAACTCCACTTGTTATAAAGGTCAACATGCCATTCGCTTTCTTCACTGCCTGCTGTACCTGCATGCTTACACTTTCATAGACTGATGAACAAGGACCCCCAGATCCCGTTGTGCTTCCCCTTTTCCCAACTTGACGCCATTTAGATAGTAATCTGCCTTCCTGTTTTTGCTACCAAAGTGGATAACCTCACATTTATCCGCATTAAACTTCATCTGCCATGCATCTGCCCACTCCCCCAACCTGTCCAAGTCACCCTGCATTCTCATAGCATCCTCCTCACGGTTCACACTGCCATCCAGCTTTGTGTCATCTGCAAATTTGCTAATGTTACTTTGAATCCCTTCATTCAAATCATTGATGTATATTGTAAATAGCTGCGGTCCCAGCACCGAGCCTTGCGGTACCCCACTAGTCAGTGCCTGCCGTTCTGAAAGGGACCCGTTAATCCCTACTCTTTGTTTCCTGTCTGCCAACCCCTTCTCTATCCATGTCAGCACTCTATCCCCAATACCATGTGCGCTAATTTTGCCCATTAATCTCCTATGTGGGACCTTATCAAATGCTTTCTGAAAGTCCAGGTACACTACATCCACTGGCTCTCCCTTGTCCATTTTCCTAGTTACATCTTCAAAAAATTCCAGAAGATTAGTCACACATGATTTCCCCTTCGTAAATCCATGCTGACTCAGACCGATCCTGTTACTGCTATCCAAATGTTCGGCTATCTCATCTTTTATAATTGACTCCAGCATCTTCCCCACCACCGATGTCAGGCTAACTGGTTTATAATTCCCCGTTTTCTCTCTCCCGCCTTTCTTAAAAAGTGGGATAACATTAGCTACCCTCCAATCCACAGGAACTGATCCTGAGTCTATAGAACATTGGAAAATTATCACCAATGCATCCACGATTTCAAGAGCCACTTCCTTAAGTACCCTGGGGTGCAGACCATCAGGCCCTGGGGATTTATCACCCTTCAGTCCCATCAGTCTATCCAACACCATTCCCTGCCTAATGTGGCTTTCCTTCAGTTCCTCCGTCACCCCAGATCCTCTGGCCACTACTATATTGATGTGCCTCCTTGGCTGCCACTACACTGTGGTTGGTCCATGAGAGATCTTTGGTAATATTAACACCAATGAACTTGCGTCTTGAAGCTCTCAGCCATTTATCAGGCTCTGTCTTTGCTTTCTGTAATTGTAAACACGTCACCTCCCCGTTCTGGGGCGGCACGGTGGCGCAGCGGTAGAGTTGCGCCAGAGACCCGGGTTCGATCCTAACCACGGGCGCTGTCTGTACCGAGTTTGTACGTTCTCCCCGTGACCTGCGTGGGTTTTCTCCGGGTGCTCCGGTTTCCTCCCGCACTCCAAAGACGTGCAAAGTTTGTAGGTTAATTGGCTTCAGTAAAAATTGTAAATTGTTCCTAGTTGTGTGTAGGATAGTGTTAGCGTGCGGGGATCGCTGGTCGGCGCGGACTCGGTGGGCCGAATGGCCTGTTTCTGCCCTGTGCCTCTAAACTGTGTTTACAGCAGTGGTAGAATGCACAAGCAGCGTAGCAGTCAACACGGGCTGGAAAACTGGAGAGGTAATATAATAAATGTTTAACAATCTAGGGTAGAAGACGTAGGGACAAGGAATGGCAGATGCTGGTTTACAAAAAAAATGCTGGAGTAACTCAGCGGGTCAGGCAGCATCTGTGGAGAACATGGATAGGTGACGTTTCACAGAGTGCTGGAGTAACTCAGCGGGTCAGGCAGCATCTGTGGAGCGAAGGAAATGGGCAACCTTTCTGGCCGAAACCCTGAAGGAAATAGGCAACGTTTCGGGCCGAAACCCGGAAGGGTTTCGGGCCGAAACGTTGCCTATTTCCTTCGCTCCATAGATGCTGCCGCACCCGCTGAGTTTCTCCAGCATTTTGGTCTACCTTATCATTTATAGTGTGGTTCCGTATAGCTTACAAAGCACAGAAGTACACTGTGCCGGAGTAACTCAGCGGGTCAGGCAGCATCTGTGGAGAACGTCGATAGGTGACGTTTCACAGAGTGCTGGAGTAACTCAGCGGGTCAGGCAGCATCTGTGGAGAACGTGGATAGGTGACGTTTCGGGTGCAGACCAACAATAAAAGATGTGTCGAAATAGGCAACGTTTCGGCCCGAAACGTTGCCTATTTCCTTCGCTCCATAGATGCTGCTGCACCCGCTGAGTTTCTCCAGCATTTTTGTCTACCTTCGATTTTCCAGCATCTGCAGTTCCTTCTTAAATAAATAAATAATGGATGTGTCAGTCTGTAGGGAGCCTGGATCATTCCAAGGCGCTCACACAGGAACCTCCTTACTCAGAGTGAGTGGAGGAACTCCCCTCCACAGCCGCTGCCTCGGGTTCGATCTACAGTTAAAAAGAACCGTCAATTATTTTTTTTGTAAAGGATTTTGGTGGAACTACTTAGAAGGATGAGAGGGTATCTTATAGACAATAGGTGCAGGAGTAGGCCATTCGGCCCTTCGAGCCAGCACCGCCATTCAATGTGATCATGGCTGATCATCCACAATCAGTACCCCGTTCCTGCCTTCTCCCCATATCCCCTGACTCCGCTATCTTTAAGAGCCCTATCTAGCTCTCTCTTGAATGTATCCAGAGAACCTGCCTCTACTGCCGTCTGAGGCAGAGAATTCCACAGACTCACAACTCTCTGAGAAATTGAAACATGTAAGATTATTAAGGGTTTGGACACACTAGAGGCGGGAAACATGTTCCCGATGTTGGGGGGGGGGGGGGGAGTCCAGAACCAGGGGCCACACAGTTTAAGAATAAGGAGTATTCAAGGAATGGAGGATATGGATCAGATGAGATCAGTTTGACGAGGCATCATGTCCAGCACGGACATTGTGGGCCGAAGGGCCTGACCCTGTGCTGTACCGCTCCATGTTCTACCCGTTCACAGACCCACAATACTCCCCACGTTCCCATTCCCTTTCTCACACATCCCCCCCCCCACCTGACATGTTGGGCATCTGGGATGAGGGAGGAAACCGGAGCACCCGGATGAAACTCGGTTGGGAATGTATGACCTCGCGCGCGCGGTGGAGTCCAAGTCAATGGATCTTTTTACAGCAGGGATAGATAGATAAGGTATGATGAGCGTTTGAAGGCACTGGGCCTGCACTCGCTGGAGTTTAGAATAATGAGGGGGGACCTCATTGAAACTTACCCAATAGTGAAAGGCCTGGATAGAGTGGATGTGGAGAGGATGTTTCCACCAGCGGGAGGGTCTAGGACCACACAGAAAGCCTCAGAATTAAAGAGACGTTCCTTTAGGAAGGAGATGAGAGAGGAATTTTTTAGAGGGTGGTGAATCTGGAATTCATTGCACAGATGGCTGTGGAGGCCAAGTCTTGTGGATATTTTTATAGCAGAGATCTAGATAGATTCTTGATGAGTACGGGTGTCAGAGGTTATGGGGAGAAGGCAGGAGAATGGGGTTAGGAGGGAGAGATAGATCAGCCATGATTGAATGGGGGAGTGGGTTTGATGGGCCGAATGGCCTAATTCTGCTCCTGTCACTTATGAACTTACTGACACAAAATTGCTGGAGTAACTCAAGTGGGTCAGGCAGCATCTCTGGAGAGACAGAATGGGTGACGTTTCGGGTCGAGACCCCTCTTTCCTTCACACTTATGAACTTCTGGTTTACATAGAAGCAGGACTGTGTAGAGCAGAGGAATAGACCCTTCTGCCCATCACGCCTGTGCTGACCGTGATGTCAATGTAAACTGCACATCGCTCCTCCATGTTTGCGCTCTGTCTATATGCCTTGTACCTTGTGGTCATCACTTCCGAAGAGTCCACCATGGACTATGCTGGATGTTGGGCAATTTTAGAATGGACAATTTAATACATTTACACCAAGCCAATTAAAGTACAAAACCTGTATGTCTTTGGAGTGTGGGAGGAAACTGAAGATCTCGGAGAAAACCCCACGCAGGTCGATAGACAATAGGTGCAGGAGTAGGCCATTCGGCCCTTCGTGCCAGCACCGCCATTCAATGTGATCACGGCTGATCATCCCCAATCAGTACCCCACGGGCAGAAGAGCGTACAAACTCGTACAGGACAGCGCCCGTGGTCGGGATCGAACCCCTGTCCCCGGCGCTGCATTTGGATGAATGAATGAACAAAAAGTTAATTGGCCAAGTATTCACATACAAGGAATTTGCCTTGGTGCTCCGCCCACAAGTGACAACATGACATGCAGTGACAGTTAGGAAGGACACAATTTTTAGCTGCGAGGCAGCAACTCTACCGCTGCGCCACCGTGAGTGCAATCCCTTGGAAAGGTCGCTGTATTACTGCCTCCAACACCACCCTGGCTGCACGTCCTGGGCACCCGCCACCCTCTGTGTCACGAAAACTCCCCACAAAAAAAGACCTCTCATTCCCATCTCCTTTGAACTCTTTTCCCTTAAAGCTGTGCCCTCTGGTTCTTTGACCTTTGCACCTCATGCCCTTCTTAACATTGATCGGTCCCAACCCGAAATGTCACCTGTCCATTCCCTCCACAGACGCTGTCCGACCCCACGAGATGTTTTGCTAAGATGCACCCTATCCATCATGCTTCTAATCCCAGATCATGTTCGTAAAATCATCGGAGCAGAATTAGGCCATTCGGCCCATCGAGTCTTACTCCGCCATTCAATCATGGCTGATCTATCTCTCCCTTCTAACCCCATTCTCCTGCCTTCTCCCCAAAACCACTGACACCCGCACAAAACTGGAATTTAGAAGGATGAGAGGGCATCTTATAGAAACATATAAATTCCTAAGGATTGAACAGGCTAGATGCGGGAAAAATGTTCCCCATGTTGGAGGTGTCCAGAACCAGGGGTCACACAGTGTAAGAATAAGGGGTCGGCCATTTAAGACTGAGCTGTGGAAAAACGTTTTCACCCAGAGAGTTGTGAATCTGTGGAATTCTCTGCCACAGAAGGCAGTGGAGGCCGATTCACTGGATGTTTTCAAGAGAGAATTAGATAGGGCTCTTAGGGCTAACGGAATCAAGGGATATGGGGGAGATAGGACAATGAAAATTCTTGCTTTGCTTCAGCACAACAGAACATAGTAGGCATTGACTACAAAGATCAGTGTGTCCATATACCATTCTATAAATATATACACACATGAATAAATAAATAAACTGATAAAGTGCAAATAACAGATAATGGGCTATTAATGTTCAGAGTTTTGTCCGAGCCAAGTTGAATAGCCTGATGGCTGTGGGGAAGTAGCTATTCCTGAACCTGGTCGTTGCAGGTTCAGGAATAGAGTTGGACTTGGCGTCATGTTCGGCACGGATATTGTGGGCCGAAGGGCCAGCTCTAATGCTGTGCTACTCTATGAGTCCGGAGCACCCGGAGGAAACCCACGCGGTCGCGGGTAGAACGTGCAGATTGTACACAGCTGGCACCCGAGGTCGGGATCGAACCCGGGCCTCTGCCGCCAAGATGGGTACAAAATGCTGGAGTAGCTCAGCGGGGGCAGGCAGCATCTCTGGGGGAACAAGGACGGGTGACGTTTTGTGTCGGGACCCTTCTTCAGACTCTGTTTAGTGACATTCACCGGAGAACAGGTACATAGACACCAAGAGGTGACCGAATCTTGTGCTGTTACGCTGAGACTTTGTGGAGGAAATTAGTTTGTCTTTAGTTTATTGTCACATGTGCTGAGGTACTGTGAAAATCTTTTTTGTTGCGAACTAACCTGTCAGCAGAAAGACAATACATGATTACAGTCGAGCCATCCACAGTGTACAGATACAGGATAAAGGGAATAGCCTGAATAATGTTTAGTGCCAGGTAAAACCAGTAAAGTCTGATCAAAGATAGTCTGAGGGTCTCCAAAGAGGTAGATAGTAGTTCGGCACCACTCTCTGGTTGGAGAGAGGACGGTTCAGTTGCCTGATAACAGCCGGGAAGAACTGTCCCTGAATCTGAGGAAGGACATTATAGCATAGAGGGAGTGCAGAGAAGGTTCACCAGACTGATTCCTGGGATGTCAGGACTTTCATATGAAGAAAGACTGGATAGACTCGGCTTATACTCGCTAGAATTTAGGAGATTGAGAGGGGATCTTATAGATACGTACAAAATTCTTATGGGGTTGGACAGGCTAGATGCAGGAAGATTGTTCCCGATGGTTGGGGAAGTCCAGGACAAGGGGTCACAGCTTAAGGATAAGGGGGAAATCCTTTAAGACCGAGATGAGGAAAAACTTTTTTACACAGAAAGTGGTGAATCTCTGGAACTCTCTGCCACAGAGGGTAGTTGAGGCCAGTTCATTGGCTATATTTAAGAGGGAGTTAGATGTGGCCCTTGTGGCTAAAGGGATCAGTGGGTATGGAGAGAAGGCAGGTACGGGATACTGAGTTGGATGATCAGCCATGATCATATTGAATGGCGGTGCAGGCTCGAAGGGCCGAATGGCCTACTCCTGCACCTATTTTCTATGTATCTGGAGGTGTGCGTTCGTTTTCACACTTCTGTACCTCTTGGCCGATGGGAGAGGGGAGAAGAGGGAGTGGCCGGGGGTGAGACTGGTCCTTGATGATGCTGCTGGCCTTGCCAAGGCAGCGTGAGGTGTAGATGGAGTTGATGGGATAGAACGAGGTAGACTCGTAGTTCAGGGCTGAAGAGGGGCGTAGATAAAGTAAGAAATGCTGCCGTTGGAGTAGAGATCGTCGTGCGTGATTGCAGATCCACGTCTTTGTGTCGCCACGGTGTTGGCCGCCATCTTGAACGCCTGTGTTGGCCGCCATCTTGAACGCATGTGTTGGCGGCCATCTTGAACGCCTGTTTTGGCGGCCATCTTGAACGCCTGTGTTGGCGGCCATCTTGAACGCCTGTGTTGGCGGCCATCTTGATCGCCTGTGTTGGCGGCCATCTTGAACACCTGTGTTAGCCGCCATAATGAACGCCTGTGTTGGCCTCCATCTTGAACGCCTGTGTTGGCCGCCATCTTGAACGCCTGTGTTGGCCGCCATCTTGAACGATGGTGGGGGGGGGGGGAGGAGGAGGTCTTGTGTTAATTACTTTCTTCTCTTCCTCAGGACTGGGAGATAGTTGTCCTTGGAAAGCTGAAGTGGGATCTGTCTGTGACAACTCCGAACGATTTCATTGAACACATCCTGGGGAAGTTGTCCTTTCTGTCGGACAGCCTGGAACTTATCAAGAAACACAGTCAAACTTTCATTGCCATGTGTGCCACAGGTAATCCTCCGACATTTTGTGGGGTTTTATTGCAGGAAATGAGGATGAATGATAGACCCGGGCTGCGGGGAAAGACAGGTACACGGATAGGAAATGTTTAGAGAGCGATATGGGCCAAACGTGGGCAGGTAGGACTAGTGTAGATGGGGCATCGTGGACAAGTTGGGCCGAAGGGCCTGTTTCTAGGCGGGTGTGACTCTACGACTCAGTGGTAGGATTTCTCACAACAGGTGGAGTTGCTGCTTGACAGCGCCAGAGACCCGGGTTCGATCCTGACTACGGGCGCTGTCTTGTGTGTGGAGTTTGCACGTTCTCCCCTGCGTGACCTGCGTGGGTTTTTCTCCGGGTGCTCCGGTTTCCTCCCACACTCCAAAGACGGGCAGGTTTGTAGGTTAATTGGCTTTGCTAAAATTGTGTGTGGGTTAGTACTAGCGTGCGGGGCGATCGCTGGGGTCGGCGCGGACTCGGTGGGCTGAAGGGCCTGTTTCCACGCAGTAAAGTCTAAAGAGTCGATTAACAAGGGTGGCGAGGAAACAGCCACAAAGATATGATTACATACACGATGGTGTTTCCCTCTGCAGCGCCACTTTAAGGAGACCTCCCCGGTACTGACACTCAACACCTATTGATTCATTGAATTATACAACTTGGAAACAGGCCCTTCGGCCCACCGAGTCAACGCCACCCGTTCACACTAGTTCTACGATATCCCCACTCCCTACACACTAGGGGGCAATTTACAGAGGGCCGATTAAAATACAAACCCGCACGTCTTTGAGATGTTGGAGGAAACCGGAGCACCCGGAGAAAACACATGTGGTCACAGGGAAAGCATGCAAACTCCACATAGACAGCGCCCAGGGTCAGCGATGAGGGGTGGGGGGGGGGGGAAAGAAAGCTGGAGGAGAGGAGGGCAGGACAACGCCTGGCAGGTAATAGATGAAGAAAGACACAGAGTGCTGGAGTAACTCAGCGGGTCAGGCAGCATCTGTGGAGCGAAGGAAATGAGCAACCTTTCGGGCCGAAACCCTGAAGGAAATAGGCAACGTTTCGGCCCGAAACCCTTTTGGGTTTCGGCCCGAAACGTTGCCTATTTCCTTCGCTCCATAGATGCTGCCGCACCCGCTGAGTTTCTCCAGCATTTTGGTCTACCTTATCATTTATAGTGTGGTTCCGTATAGCTTACAAAGCACAGAAGTATACTGTGCCAGAGTAACTCAGCGGGTCAGGCAGCATCTGTGGGGAACATGGATAGGTGACGTTTCACAGAGTGCTGGAGTAACTCAGCGGGTCAGGCAGCATCTGTGGAGAACGTGGATAGGTGACGTTTCACAGAGTGCTGGAGTAACTCAGCGGGTCAGGCAGCATCTGTGGAGAACGTGGATAGGTGACGTTTCAGGTCGGGGCCCTTCTAAACCAGCAGCTGCAGTTCCTTCCTCCGGGAAGAAAGGACTCGACCTGAAACGTCACCCATTCCTTCTCTCCAGAGATGCCGCCTGTGCCGCTGAGTCACTCCAGCATTTTGTGTCTTATCTTCGGTGTAAACCAGCATCTGCAGTTCCTACCGACAGGTGGATGGATGAAAGCAAGAGAGGAGATTTTCACGGTACCTCGCTACACCTGACAACAAACTGAACTGAAACTGAAACTGAACTGATGGGGTTTGATATCAAGATGGTTGCAACGAGGTCAGGGTTCGGTGCTGGGCCCTGTTACTGTTTGTCATCTACATCAATGATTTGGATGAGAACATACAATAGACAATAGGTGCAGGAGTAGGCCATTCGGCCCTTCGAGCCAGCACCACCATTCAATGTGATCATGGCTGATCATCCCCAATCAGTACCCCGTTCCTGCCTTCTCCCCATATCCCCTGACTCCGCTATCTTCAAGAGCTCTATCTAACTCTCTCTTGAAAGCGTCCAGAGAACCGGCCTCCACCGCCCTCTGAGGCAGAGAATTCCACAGATTCATAACCCTCTGTGTGAAAATGGTTTTTCCTCATCTCCGTTCCAAATGACCGACCCCTTATTCTTAAACTGTGGCCCCTGGTTAGCAAGTTTGCTGATGACACAGAAGCTGAGAGGTTTTGCAGATAGTGAGAAGATGGTTGTGTAAGATTGCCGCAGGATCTGGATCGACTGGCCAGATGGGCTGAGTAACGGCTGATGGGATTTAATACAGAGAAGTAAGTGTGAGGTGATGCGTTTTTGGGGACGCCGAACAAGGGCAGGACCTACAGAGCGAGCGGTGGGGCATGTTGGCCGGCGTGGGCACGTTGGGCCGAAGTGCCTGTTTCCACACTGTATCACTCTATGACCTGCTGTTTGGGCTCCTGTTTCAGATTTCAACTTTGCCATGTACCCACCGTCGATGATCGCGACAGGGAGCATCGCTGCGGCCATTCGTGGCCTGGGCATCACCTGCAGCGATCATTCTGAGGACTCTCTGACCGAACTCCTCGCCAAGATCACCTGCACCGAGCTGGTAGGTCCGCAGCCTGGAATCTACGGATCCTGTAGATTGAATCAATCGCCAGTCTGAAGAAGGCAGGGTCTCGACCCGAAACGTCACCCATTCCTTCTCTCCGGAGATGCTGCCTGTCCCGCTGAGTTACTCCAGCATTTTGTGTCTACCCTTCGGTTTAAACCAGCATCTGCAGTTCCTTCTTACACAAATCAATCTACAGGTCGATTATCGCTGCTGATATTTTTTGCAGCATTTACCCCGTAATAGAATACTTTGAAAATGTTCACAGTTTACTTTGATTTAGAGATACAGCGCGGAAACGGGCCCTTCGACCCGCGCCGACCAGCGATCCCCGCATATTAACACCACCCCACACACACACACACACACACACACACACACGCACGCACGCACGCACGCACGCACACACACACACACACACACACACTGGGGACGATGTTTACATTTACACCAAAGCCAATAATCCGACAAACCTGTACGTCTTTGGAGTGTGGGAGGAAACCGGAGCACCCGGAGAAAACCCACGCAGGTCACGGGGAGAACGCACAAACTCCGTAGAGACAGCACCCGTAGTCAGGATGGGACCCGGGTCTCTGGCGCTGTGAGGTGTAGATGGAAGGGAGGTTGGTTTGTGCGTTGAAAACCTCCTCCTCGAGCCCACAGTGACTGCACCGAGTCCCAGCACAAACTGCACTGTAAGTTCATAGTTTAGTTTAGGGATACAGAGCGGAAACAGGCCCTTCGGCCCACCGAGTCTGCACCGACCAGCGATCCCCGCACATTAACACTATCCTACACACACTGGGGACAATTTTATATTTATACCAAGCCAATTAACCTACTCACCCGCACGTCTTTGGAGTGCGGGAGGAAACCGAAGATCTTGATGAAAACCCACGCGGGTCACAGGGACAACGTGCAAACTCCGTACAGACAGCACCCACGGTCTCTGGCTCTGTGAGGCAGCAGCTCTACCGCTGCGCCACTGTGCCGTCCCTGGGAGCTTAAGTGATAGTTAGGCCATTCGGCCCATCCAGTCTACTCCGCCATTCAATCATGGCTGATCTATCTCTCCCTCTCAACCCTATTCTCCCCGTAACCCCCGACACCCGTCCTGATCAAGAACCTATCAATCTCGGGTAGGTGGGTATCTACCCGGGTTCGATCCCGACTACGGGTGCTGTCTGTACGGAGTTTGTACGTTCTCCCCCGTGACCTGCGTGGGTTTTCTCGGGGTGCTCCGGTTTCCGCCCACACTCCAAAGACGTACAGGTTTGTCGGCTAATTGGCTTCGGTAAAATTGTAATATGTGCCTAGTGTGTGTAGGGTGGTACTAGTGTGCGGGGGGGGGTCGCTGGTCGGCGCGGGCCGAAGGGTCGAAGGGTCTGTTTCCGCGCTGTATCTCTGAATTCTAAAGGGCAGTTACAAGCAGAGTTTATTAACATTTGTCAACATAACAACAAAATTCCCTACTTTTAGACACAGCGGGTCGGGCAGCATCTGTGGAGAACATGGATAGGTGACGTTTCACAGAGTGCTGGAGTAACTCAGCGGGTCGGGCAGCATCTGTGGGGAACATGGATAGGTGACGTTTCACAGAGTGCTGGAGTAACTCAGCGGGTCAGGCAGCATCTGTGGAGCGAAGGAAATGGGCAACCTTTCGGGCCGAAACCCTGAAGGAAATAGGCAACGTTTCAGGCCGAAACCCAGAAGGGTTTCGGGCCGAAACGTTGCCTATTTCCTTCGCTCCATAGATGCTGCCGCACCCGCTGAGTTTCTCCAGCATTTTTGTCTACCTTATCATTTATAGTGTGGTTCCGTATAACTTACAAAGCACAGAAGTACACTGTTGCAGAGTAACTCAGCGGGTCAGGCAGCATCTGTGGAGAACATGGATAGGTGACGTTTCACAGAGTGCTGGAGTAACTCAGCGGGTCAGGCAGCATCTGTGGAGAGAGGGAATGGGTGACGTTTCTGGTCGAGACCCTCAAATGTAGCACTCTTAAACAAGTACAGTGAAATGCACAGATTGGTGGAGTAACTCAGCAGGCCATTCAGCCCATCGATTTGATGTCGACACTCAATTACCTATCTCTGCTATGCTAATCCTACTTACTAGCAAGTAGTCTTGCCACAGTTCAAAAGGAAGGGGTGGGGGGGGAATACTGCTGGAGTAACTCAGCGGGTCAGGCAGCATCTGTGGAGAACATGGATAGGTGACGTTTCACAGCGTGCTGGAGTAACTCAGCGGGTCAGGCAGCATCTGTGGGGAACATGGATAGGTGACGTTTCACAGCGTGCTGGAGTAACTCAGCGGGTCAGGCAGCATCTGTGGAGAACATGGATAGATGACAATAGACAATAGGTGCAGGAGTAGGCCATCCGGCCCTTCGAGCCAGCACCGCTATTCACTGTGATCATGGCTGATCATCCCCAATCAGTACCCCGTTCCTGCCTCCTCCCCATCGTTTCGGGTCGGGACCCTTCACACTCAGTTACTCCAGCACTTTGTCTTTCTTTGTAAACCAGCACCTGCGGTTGTGTCTCATGAAGCTAAAATGCTTCTCCAATTCGCCCTGACCAAGCCCTTTCCCGACTCACTAATTCAGACGTTCTATGACTGGCCCTTGATTATGCCGAATGAGTTGTTCAAGAAGGAACTGCAGATGCTGGAGAATCGAAGGTAGACAAGATTGCTGGAGAAACTCAGCGGGTCAGGCAGCATCTATGGAGCGAAGGAAATGGGCAACCTTTCGGGCCGAAACCCTGAAGGAAATTGGCAACGTTTCGGGCCGAAACCCGGAAGGGTTTCGGGACGAAACGTTGCCTATTTCCTTCGCTCCATAGATGCTGAGTTTCTCCAGCAATCTTGTCTACCTTCTTAACATAGACATAGAAACATAGAATATAAATGCAGGAGGAGGCCATTTGGCCCTTCGAGCCAGCACCGCCATTCATTGTGATCATGGCTGATCGTCCCCTATCAATAACCCGTGCCTGCCTTCTCCCCCATATCCCTCGACCCCACTAGCCCCTAGAGCTCTATCTAACTCTCTCTTAAATCCATCCAGTGACTTGGCCTCCACTGCCCTCTGTGGCAGTGAATTCCATAAATTCACAACTCTCTGAGGTGAGAAAACGTTTTTTCTCACCTCAGTCTTAAATGACCTCCCCTATAATTCTAAGACTGTGTGGCCCCTGGTTCTGGACTCGCCCCAACATTGGGAACATTTTTCCTGCATCTAGCCCTTTTATAATTATATATGCTGAATGAGGCCATTCGGCCCATCAAGCCTAAAGGTGGGGGAGATTGTACTAGCGTTGGTTTCATCTGCTTCTGCGACTCTTACATTTTTGATTTTTTTTTTTTCAAAAAGCACGAGTGGATGCGGGGAGGGTGGGATTGGAAAGCTGTGATGCAGGGGTGCCCGGGAGTCCGCTTTCCTTCTGTTTCTTTGATCCTGGTAATTGGAACCAATTATAATACAGCGTCCCTCAAAGCCTCTTGTTCTGCTATTCAGCATGCGGGAGAAAGAGCGGGGGTGAGTTTACCACCAGCGCTTTGTTCCTTCACCTTTCATCTCCCGCGCTGTCGAACACTCTATACAGCTCGCGCTGGGATCTTACCTGCACTCTGGCGAGACTGGCATTTTTTTCATAAAAACTTCTCCCAAAAGTTTGCCCTCTTTTGAGGTTTACCCCCCCCCCCTCCGCACTCCTCCCTGTCGAAGATTAGACGGGGAGGGGGGAGGAAAAGGAAAAGGCACCTCTCAGAAGGACGCAGTTGAAGAGTAGCGGTTTTCAAAACCCCAGAAGTAAATGGTGCACAATGGCGGGCAGCGGCGGGGAAAGGAATCCGGGCCCCGTCTCGAGTTACAGACGCCGGCGAAATCAGTGGATGTTTGTACCTTAGCTCGCCACCAAGGCAGCAGATGGGAGGGAGGTTGGATGGGAGGGAGGTTGTCATCTTGGTGGTATCTGGCGGAAACCATCAGCCTTTTTAATAAAGGACTCAAAAGTGCCGGAGTAACTTGGCAGCTCAGGCAGCATCTCTGGAGAACGTGGACAGGTGACCCTTCAGGATCGGGGACCCTTCGTCAAATTCGCTGTTCTCCACAGACGACACGCTGAGTTACTCCAGCACTTTGTCTCTTTTTCTTTTGTAACTCTCCCGTCTGAAGAAGGGTCCCGGTCCGAAACGTCACCTATCCATGTTCTCCACAGATGCTGCCTGACCCGCTGAGTTACTCCAGCACTCTGTGAAACGTCACCTATCCATGTTCTCCACAGATGCTGCCTGACCTGCTGAGTTACTCCAGCACTCTGTGAAACGTCACCTATCCATGTTCTCCACAGATGCTGCCTGACCCACTCTGGGTCCTTTTTGCAGGCAGCTAAGAGATGTTCTTGGCATCATGTTCGGCACAGACATTGTGGGCTGAAGGGCCTGTTCCTGTGCTGGACTGTTTTATGTTCTATGTTCTGAACATTGGTCCAACAAAAAGGCTGGAGAAACTCAGCGGGTGAGGCAGCATCTATGGAGCGAAGGAAATAGGTGACGTTTCGGGTACCCGAAACGTCACCTATTTCCTTCGCTCCATAGATGCTGCCTCACCCTTAAGGGTCTCAACCCGAAACATCCTTTGCTCCATAGATGCTGCCTCGCCCGCTGAGTTTCTCCAGCATTTTTGGTCTACCTTTTATTTTTCCAGCATCTGCAGTTCTTTCTTAAACATCGGTCTCGAGGGTATGAATCGGTTCTGTACCGAGCGATTGTTTTCTTTTGCTTTCCTATCATCATTTCAGTTATCAAGTGTTTTATTTTAACAAATTTGAATTTGTTTTTGGGTGCGGCACGGTGGCGCAGCGGGTAGAGTCGCTGCCTCGCGGCGCCGGAGACCCGGTTCGATCCCGACTGCGGGTGCTTGTCTGTACGGAGTTTGTACGTTCACCACCGTGACCTGCGTGGGTTTTCTGCGAGATCTTCGGTTTCCTCCCGCACTCCAAAGACGTGCAGGTTTGTAGGTTAATTGGCTTGGTGTAAACGTAAATTGTCCCTCGTGTGTGTAGGATAGTGTTAATGTTATATGATCATAAGTCATAGGAGTAGAATCAGGCCATTCGGCCCATCAAGTCTACTCCGCCATTCAATCATGGCGGATCTATCTCTCCCTCCCAGCCCCATTCTCCTGCCTTCTCCTCATAACCCCTGACACCCACACTGATCAAGAATCTATCTATCTCCGCCTTAAAAATATCCACTGACTTGGCCTCTACAGCCTTCTTTGGCAAAGAATTCCACAGATTCACCACCCTCTGAAGAGAGAAATTCCTCCTCATCTCCTTTCTAAAGGAACGTCCTTTTATTCTGCATCTATGACCTCTGGTTCGAGACTCTCCCACTAGCGGAAACATCCTCTCCACATCCACTCTATCCGGGCCTTTCATTACACGGGAAGTAATGTGTGGGGATCGCTGGTCGGCACGGACCCGGTGGGCAGAAGGGCCTGTTTCCGCGCTGTATCTCTAAACTAAACTTCCTGTTTGTGGATAAGTGGTGAGTTGACTTGATTAATTAACGTTTCAGTTGGATAGATGCTAAGGCCTGTTTCCACTGGCCCAGAGAGGTGAGAATTCTTAGTAATGACATATTGAAGGCTCTATTTTAATTTACCACTTCCTCCGCTGTGTGGTTAGTACTTTGAGCATTTAGAATTCCTGGAGTCACTCAGCGGGACAGGCAGCATCTCCGGAGGAGAGAAGGAATGGGTGACGTTTCGGGTCGAGACCCTTCTTCAGACACACGGATATGTCGTCATTTATAGCTGTCTTTGTAATAATGAGTGGAATTTCAATTTGCCGGCTGCGGAGGTCTGGAGTGTGGGCGGGAGGGGCAGGTACAGGGGCACGTAGACATCGTGCATCCCCCCACCCCCCGCCCCCCCAGGCAGAGACACCCGACATTCTCACAAAATTACAGGAAACAGTCGCGGGAGATTGCAGAGGCTGGGAGCAGCACAGACGCATGCACATGCGCCCACACACACACACGCGTGCACCCACACACGCACACGTATATACACACAAACAAACACACGTGCACACGCACACAATCAAACACGCATGCGCACACACACACAAACTCATACACGTGCGCCGACACACACGTATACACAAACACACACGTGCTCACGCACGCACACAAACTCACATACGTATGCACACACGTATGTATGCACGCACACACAAATACGTGCAAACACACACGCATGCGCACGCACACACGTACGCACGCACTAACATAGGTGTACACACACATGTATACACACGCATGTACACACGGGTACGCACTCACGCACGCAAACTCACACACTCACGTACACACCAACATCCCTTCCATTGACTCCATCTACACCTCACGCTGCCTCGGCTTATTTGGACACGCTAGAGGCAGGAAACATGTTCCCGATGTTGGGGGAGTCCAGAACCAGGGGCCACAGTTTAAGAATAAGGGGTAAGCCATTTAGAACGGAGACGAGGAAACACTTTTCTCGCAGAGAGTGGTGAGTGTGTGGAATTCTCTGCCTCAGAGGGCGGTGGAGGCTGGTTCTCTGGATACTTTCAAGAGAGAGCTAGATAGGGCTCTTAAAGATGGTGGAGTCAGGCGATATGGGGAGAAGGCAGGAACGGGGTACTGATTGGGGATGATCAGCCATGATCGCATTGAATGGTGGTGCTGGCTCGAAGGGCCGAATGGCCTACTCCTGCACCTATTGTCTATAGTTGTCTAAAAACGTTTTCACTGCACCTCAGTGGTACACGTGACGCTGAAACTAAACGAGACTTTACACGGGTCGGGTGAAGCGGAAAGGTCAGCGTTGTTCTGTGACCTCTCCGGCCGCCGACTCATTGTCAACGTGGTTCGTGCTGCTCTGAAAGGCGGTGATTCACACGTCAGGGGCGCCTACACGATCTGGTGAGTTTAGTCACCTCTTCTGGGAATGCGGAATCAACGAACTGTGAGAATCGTCACGTGCGGAAAGAAAAAGACCTTTTAAGACGCTTTCTTGTAAAAAAAAATAAAGCGAGCAGGGAAATGTGTGGTGGGGGCAGCTGAGTCGTTCACTAGATAGACAGCCAAGCGTGTCGTGGTCGCTGGGCCTCTGCAGCTCAGCTACCCTGGGCAATACCAGGGGAAGCACACACACACTCACACCCCACCAACGCATCCTCACAGGTTTTCAAGAGAGGGCGTGTTCTTGGCATCCCTCTATGGCAAGACATTCTAGCCATAGAGGGAGTACAGAGAAGGTTCACCAGACTGATTCCTGGGATGGCAGGACTTTCATATGAAGAAAGACTGGATAGACTCGGCTTGTACTCGCTAGAATTTAGAAGATTGAGGGGGGATCTTATAGAAACTTACAAAATTCTTGAGGGGGTTGGACAGGCTAGATGCAGGAAGATTGTTCCCGATGTTGGGGAAGTCCAGGACAAGGGGGCACAGTTTAAGGATTAAGGGGAAATCCTTTAGGACCGAGATGAGAAAAACATTTTTCACACAGAGAGTGGTGAATCTGTGGAATTCTCTGCCACAGAAAGTAGTTGAGGCCAGTTCATTGGCTATATTTAAGAAGGAGTTAGATGTGGCCCTTGTGGCTAAAGGGATCAGGGGGTATGGAGAGAAGGCAGGTACAGGATACTGAGTTGGATGATCAGCCATGATCATATTGAATGGCGGTGCTGGCTCGAAGGGCCGAATGGCCTACTCCTGCACTTATTTTCTATGTTTCTATGTTCCCTCCCCCCCATGTTTTGAGAGGCGGGTGGCAATCCCCCCCCATGTTTTCTTGTATGTCGAAACGTAACTTGGGCCTGTTCTCCGACCCCTTTACCCCCCCCCCCCCCAAGTGCTCCCACCCACCACGGAAAGAAGTTGGCGCTACCCTCTTCCCAATTACGCCAGTGCCGACTGTAATTACCGTATCACGCGTGCGTACGTGCCTACGTACGCGTACATAAGGGGTCTCCAAACTGCAGCCCACGGGCCACATCCGGCCCCCCACGAGATTTTATCCGGCCCGCAGCAAGCTCAGCGCAGGGCGGAGCGTGTGTCCGTTAGGTGTCGAGTCGGGGAGTGCGGCGGCCCGGAGCTGCTCTTAGTGTTGTTACCGGGTAGGTCCCTTGAATTGTCAGAGCCGAAACATCACGGGGCCCCCGTGAAGAAGGGGTCGAGGCACGTTATAACGTGCGGTCGTTCCTCTCTGCTCTCTCGCCCCTCTAAGCCCTCTCTCTTTGTGTCCCCCCACCCCACCCCCCATGTTTTAAAATTAATAATTATTTACTTCCTCTCCGCACCAGAGACCCGGGTTCGATCCAGACCTGGGGTGCTGTCAGCGCGTGGAGTTTGCACGTTCTCCCTGTGGCCGCGGTGGGTTTCCTCCGGGAGCTCCGGTTTCCTCCCACACCCCAAAGACGTGCGGGTTTGTAGGTCAATGGGTCCTCTGTAAACTTGCCCCCTAGATGAGAAAGTGGGATAACGTGGAACTAGTGTGATCGCTGGTCGGCACGGACTCGGTGGGCCGAAGGGCCTGATTCCATGCTGCATCTCTAAGCAGCCACTCACCTGATACATTAACTCTTTGCTTCTTTCCTCACAGACGCTGTCTCACCTGCTGGAGAATTTCCAGTAATCAGATTTCATTTCAAATTTCCAGCATCTGCAGTTTCTTGATGGTTTTCTGAGACTTTTGGTGGCGTAGCGGTAGAGTCGCTGCCTCACAGCGCCAGTGACCCGGGTGCTGTCTGTATGGAGTTTGCACGTTCTCCCCGTGACCTGCGTGGGTTTTCTCCGGGTGCTCCGGTTTCCTCCCACACTCCAAAGACGTGCAGGTTTATAGAGAGTAATTGGTTTTGGTAAAATTGTGAATAGTCTGTGGCGTGTTAGTGATCGGGGTGATCGCTGGTCGGTACGGACTCGCCTGGTTCCTGCGAGTTTAAATCCGTGCTCGTAGTTTGATTGCTGGAGGCACTCAGATAAATGGGGGCATTTTAGTGTTTTAACAACAAAGACTGCTGGAGTAAGTCAGCGAGTCAGGCAGCATCTCTGGAGAACATTGCTGGATGGCGTTTCAGGTCGGGCCTGTCTCCGCGCTGTATCTCCCAACTAAACTGAAGCAGAAAACGGTGGCGCAGCGGTAGAGTTGCTGCCTCACAGCGCTGGAGACCCGGGTTTGATCCCCACCCCGGGCGCTGTCTGTACGGAGTTTGTACATTCTCCCCCCGTGGGTTTTCTCCGAGATCTTTGGTTTCCTCCCGCACTCTGAAGTCGTGCAGGTTTGTAGGCTAATTGGCTTGGTGTAAATGTGAAATTGTCCCCAGTGTGTGTCGGATAGTGTCAGCGTGCGGGATCGCTGGTCGGCGCGGCCTCGGCGTGCTGAGTTACTCCATCACTTTGTGACTTTTGCTGTCTTAAACTCAGCCGTGAACAGGGAAGTTTAAAGTAGCGACCACACAAATGTCATAGAAGGTTCAAAACTGGACTTTACCTGGACTTTGCCTTGTCTGAACTTCTGGATGTCCCAACCACGGGGGGGAAATGGAGGAGGACTTGCCAAATGTTGTGCCTTCCACCACAGTGATGAATGCTGTGGTGGATGTTTGTGTTAAATTTTTATTGTGTATTGTGTGTTCTTTCTCATTGTACCGCTGCTGGCAAATTCATTTCACTTGCACTTTATGTGCAAGTGACGAATAAAACTGATATTGATTGATTGATATTGATTGAAAACAATGATTAATTATCCAGAAGTTGGACACAAAAAGCTGGAGTAACTGAGCGGGACAGGCAGCATCTCTGGAGAGAAGGAATGGGTGACTTTCGGGTCGAGACCCCTTCTTCAGACTGGAGCCAAGTCCCAAGTCACTCAGGGATCGAAACGAACGCTGACTTTTGTTTCCACGCTGCGTCTCTAAACAAGATTAAAACTAACGTGGGTATTCTCTTCTGCCCCCCCCCCCAGGACTGCCTGAAGGCTTGCCAGGAACAGATCGAAGCGGCTCTGACAGAGAGTTTAAAACAGTCCCAGCAGCAGCAGAACCAAGCCATGTCAAAGACTGTGCACGAACCAGACCTCACGAGCACGCCCACAGACGTGAGAGACGTCAACCTGTGATCCATCCTGCGACCGACTGCCGCGTACTGCCGCGCGCGTGTGCGTGGGGCAGCGGCCTGGCTCAGCTTGTTACTCCTCCTTCATTGCCAGCCGAGAATTCCCTTCATATTTCTTTGCTCCACGAGAGGTGGAAACGCTGGCCGCGCGCGACTCCAAACAGAAACTGAAGTCGACAAACGATTGTGGAGACTGCGATGTCGCAGGCCATTTCATCCATGGACTATGAACCCTCGTGAGTGTGCGTGTGTGTGTGTGCGCGCGCGCGAGAGAGATGTTTATGCAGGAGGAAGCAAGCATGTTGCCACTCTGCTGCCCACACGCGTGTAGTTGGCATGTTGGGATAATCCGTCTTCACCATACGCATTCCACCCACCCCCCCGCCCCCCAAACGATGTTGGCTGCTCGCCAGCTCTTTCCACTTCCTTATCCAATACCGAATTGATAATGTCCGGCACCTCAGCTGCACAGAAAGACAAAGAGTTGCTCAAGATTGTCTCCTCGAACCAATTGTCTTGCAATTTAAAAAGAAAAACTATTTTGAGGATATAAGCCTTGCCCAAAAAAAACCCCAAATCGGAACAAAGAAATCCTTTCCCATTGACTTGACTTCCCCACACTGGTTTAAATCCGTGTTCGTAGTTTGCTTAATGGATACACTCTGATAAATGGGACATTTTAATACAATTAAAAAAAAATAAAAAAAACACCAAGTGCTGGAGTAACTCAGCAGGTCAGGAGAACGTGGATAGAGTTGGTGTTTCTAGTCGGGGATACCTCCAGTTTAAATTCCATTTGGAGTATTTTTGGAGGACCAGGAAACCAAGAACCGCCTTCTCCAGAGATGCTGCCTGGCAGGTTGCGTTACTCCAGCACTTTGTGTCTTTTTTTTTCTGTCTGTGGCGGTAATTCAGCATCTGCAGTTCCTTGTTTCTCCGTGTTCTCAGTTAAGATATCCCAAGTAACAGACTGCAACTATTTTGCACGCTGATATACAAGAATATATCTATGTAATATACAGATTAGTTTGTGTTGCACAGTCATCTACAAGGTTCTGATTGTACATAATATTTAAGAGCGCTGAAAACAAAATGGCAACTGTAGCAAACAGGTTACTGACAATAAGATTGCAGCTCGAAGTTTATGCATTGCCACATCCCTGTTAAATGTTCATACATATCATACTGCTTTCTCAAATGTTAGAATATGTAACATTCTACATTTCATCGATCTTCACCCCCCTTTGATCTGTCGTTTTCACACCTTACCCTTCCGTCTCTCTGTGTCTCCCTCTCCCCTGTCTGAGGAAGGGTCTCGACCCGAAACGTCAACCATTCCGTCTCTCCAGAGATGCTGCCTGTCCCGCTGAGTTACTCCAGCTCTTTGTTTCTACCTTCGGTTTAAACCAGCATCTGCAGTTCCTTCCTACACGTCAGAATAACATGTCACCTGCTTTAAGCTAATACAGTATATATATATATATATATATAACGACCTCCTCAAATTCTCACCTGTAAGCAAGGATGTTGGATTGGCTGATGTTGGGAAAATTAGCGTGGATTTTATAAAGTTCGCCATTGATCTGTTGGAGTGACTAAAAGTTGTAGCAACTTCCAGTGCTGGAGTAACTCAGTGGGTCAGGCAGCATCTGTGGAGCGAAGGAAATGGGCAACCTTTCGGGCCGAAACCCTGAAGAAAATAGGCAACGTTTCGGGCCGAAACCCGGAAGGGTTTCGGGCCGAAACGTTGCCTATTTCCTTCGCTCCATAGATGCTGCCGCACCCGCTGAGTTTCTCCAGCATTTTGGTCTACCTTATCATTTATAGTGTGGTTCCGTATAGCTTACAAAGCACAGAAGTACACAGTGCTGGAGTAACTCAGCGGGTCAGGCAGCATCTGTGGAGAACATGGATAGGTGACGTTTCACAGAGTGTTGGAGTAACTCAGCGGGTCAGGCAGCATCTCCGGAGAACATTTTGTTTTGGTAAACCGGCATCTGTAGTTCATTAGATCCTAAGACTTATTCGGAGCAGAATTGGGTCATTCGGCCCATCGAGTCTGTTCCGTTGTTCACTCATGGCTGATCTAACTTTTCCTTTTCACATCCCCGTTCTCCTGCCTTCCCGAATCCTTGTCTCTCCGTTCTACTAACCACGCTGGTTGCTTTGTTATGTTCGATGGGAAATTGTCCACACTCCTTCTCCGGAACTTTCCGTCCACTATCCCAGGAGTGAACTGTTGAGTCTGCTCCGAATTTAAGAAAAAAAAACACACAAAAAAGCTCAACGTTTGTTCTGTTGAAGAAACATAGAAAATAGGTGCAGGAGTAGGCCATTCGGCCCTTGATCAGCCATCACCATTCAATATGATCATGGCTGATCATCCAAAATCAATACCCCGTTCCTGCCTTCTCCCATGTCCCATGGTTCCGTTAGCCCGAAGAGCTAAATCTAACTCTCTCTTGAAAACAACCAGTGAATTGGCCTCCACTGCCTTCTGTGGAAGAGAATTCCACAGATCCACAACTCTCTGGGTGAAAAAAAACTTCCAGGGCATGTGTGGGTCGGGACATAGCTGTCTCAGCCGTGGTTCCACTCTCTCCTCCGGCGTTTCCGACTTGCTGAGAAATCCGGAAAGCAAGTATGGAAGTTGGAGTGGGGGGAATGGGAAAGGGTTTGAGCGAGGGGGAGGGGGGCGGAGTGGCTGAGTGCGTATCTCCCTTGCACCTCTCCCAGCTAGCCTTCAAAACCAAAGCCAGAGCCACCCTAGAGCTTATAGCAGCGGATCAGGCCCTTCAGCCCATTGATCCTGTGCCATCCGTGATGATAGGATGATTCTATCTGCCTGCTCGTGATTTCTATCACACCTGTTCCCATACCTGTCCAATTACCTGGAGTCATAGAGTGATACAGCTGGAAACAGGCCCTTCGGCCCAACTTGCCCACACCGGCCAAACATGTCCCAGCTACACTAGTCCCACCTGCCCGCGTTTGGCCCGTAATCTCACTAAACCTTTTTCTGTCCCTGCCCAAATGTTTTTTAAATGTTATATTTTCTGCTACTCGTGCCTTTTCTAAATGTCCCCCTCACTCATCAAGTGCTTTCCTTTATTTTAATGAAGCTATTGCCTCTCTCCTCCACTGAGTTTAGTTCAGAGATGCAGCGTGGGAACAGGCCCTTTGGCCCATCCACGCCGTACAGCAATTATCTCAACACTAGTTCTATCCCACACACACTGGGGACAATTTACAGAGGGTCAATTAACCCACAAACCCGCAGGTCTTTGGAGTGTGGGAGGAAACCGGAGCACCCGGAGAAAACCCACGCAGGTCACGGGGAGAACGTGCAAACTCCGTACAGACAGCACCCGCAGTCGGGATCGAACCCGGGTCTCCGGCGCTGTGAGGCAGCAACTCTACCGCTGCGCCACCCAATAGAATTCTACCGATTTAATTTGTGCTCGGTGACTGTTCTTCTGGTGATCTAATGTTTCTGCTCGGCTAATAATTCCGAACGAACAGCTTTTAGTTTGTTCTGGGAAAGCGAGGGGAAGAGAAAGTTTGAATTGTTGCGTTGTCTGCTCCATTGAAGCAGACTCGAGCTTTGACATGTCATCAGGGCGGAAGTTTTAATTCCTGTAAACCAAAGACCCTACAGCGAGCAAGATAGACCACTCGACGAAAAAGACCTAGTACGGTCATGGGCAGATTCATGGGTAATTTTCGGCCCCATTTCCGTAACCGGCTTCCGTCTCCGCACCAAAGATCCCAAAGATAACTAGTGCGGAGACGGAGCCGGTTACGGAAACATCCTCGTAAAAAATAAGATTTATTTGGGAAAAATCTCCTAATTTTCAGAATTTTAATTTATTAACACAAACTGTTCCCCCGCAACGTTGATTACACTGCGGGTCGAGTCGGGTTGGGTTACGGTAATGGATGAAAAAAAGGCCCCCGTTCCGCTCCGTTGCGTCAGCCCATTGCATTTAGCAGGAGTGGGTCTATCCTGCTCCGCTGTAGGATCTTTGCTGTAAATCACTTCTCACGAGAAAACTCCATTCTGAACTTGGACATCCAGAAGTCTGTGTTTGATCCCCGACCATCACAGTGACTTGGATGGTTCATCATTATTTTGAACCTTCTGGATAGTTTGTGTGGTTGGCACCCACCCTGTTCCTGGCTGAATTTAAGACAGCGACAGACACAGAGTGCTGGAGTAACTCAGCAGGTCAGGCGGTAGGTATCCTTGGAGAACGTGGACAGGTGACCTTCCGGGTCTGGACCCTTCTCCAGACTGATGTAGAGTCACAGAGTTGTACAGCATGGAAACAAGCCCTTTGGCCCAATCCGTCCATGACGTCCAAGTTAGCAATCTGTGCTGGCCCAATTTGTCCTCATTTGGTCCCACCCCACCACAAACAGTGTGAAGAAGGGTCCCAACCCAAAATGTGAAGAAGGGTCCCAACCCAAAATGTCACCTATCCACACTCTCCGCAGATGCTGCCTGACCCGCTGAGTTACTCCAGCACTCTGAAACGTCACCTATCCATGTTCTCCACAGATGCTGCCTGACCCGCTGAGTTACTCTGGCACAGTGTACTTCTGTGCTCTGTAAGCTATACGGAACCACACTATAAATGATAAGGTAGACCAAAATGCTGGAAAAACTCAACGGGTGCGGCAGCATCTATGGAGCGAAGGAAATAGGCAACGTTGCCTATTTCCTTCAGGGTTTCGGCCCGAAAGGTTGCCCATTTCCTTCGCTCCACAGATGCTGCCTGACCCGCTGAGTTACTCCAGCACTCTGTGAAACGCCACCTATCCATGTTCTCCACAGATGCTGCCTGACCCAGCTGAGTTACTCCAGCACTCTGTGTCTTTTTTCCGTAGACCAGCGTCTGCAGGTCCTCGTTTCCTCATGGCCGGAAGTATCCAGGAATTGTGTGTTTTATTTTTGTGGGCGGAGGAGCTAATTGAGACTGGACATTGGTTAAAAAAAAAAAAAAAACACATGTGTTGCATGACGCCTTGGTAGGTGACAGGACATCCCTTGTCACCCCAAACTAGATGGGGTGAAGTTGCAGATTAGTCTCTTTAGATCATTTATCGTCTCACGGTGAAATTCTATATTAAAAAAAAAAGAGAGATCTATCTCCACATTTGGATGTTTTCCGTCAAGAGTGAAGGGTGTGGCATGGTGGTGCTTTGGAATGACGCCACAAACTGCTCACATTACTCTGCATGTCCCCGCACTCGAGGCTGAGTGTTAACTTTCATCCTCAAGCAGTTTGTGTATTGCAATTGCCATCTTTAAGAGGATCTTTAATTTTCATTTTATTTTTAAAAATCTTCCGCAAGATTATTGGGGCGTTAGATTTCCCCTTTAGCGCGGCACCCGGGCAGAGTTGCCGCCTCACAGCGCCGGAGACCCGGGTTCCACCCTGACTACGGGCACTGACTGTCTGTACAGAGTTTGCACGTTCTACCCGTGACCCGCGTGGGTTTCTCTCCGGGTGCTCCGGTTTCCCCCCCACACTCCAAAGACGTGCGGGTTTGTAGGTAATTCGGCTTTGGCGTAAATGCAAATTGTCCCGAGTGTGTGTAGGGTAGTGTTAGTGTGCGGGGATCGCTGGTGGGCACGGACTCGATGGGCCGAAGGGCCTGTTTCCCTGCTGTATCTCTATAAACTAAACTAAACTGTGAGATTTTCAAAGTATTCTATAATGGGGAAATATTAGCCGTGATCATCAACGTGTCGATGCTGTCAGACTCGAGTGGAATGGGGATATATGGAGAAACAAGGAACTGCAGATGCTGGTTTGTACTAAAGATAGACGCAAAGTGCTGGAGTAACTCAGCGGGTCAGGCAGCATCTCGGGGGTTATGGATAGGTGATGTTTCGGGTCTGGATCCTTGCATTATATTTTAACTTACAGCCATAAATCAGTAGCCAATTAATTTGTAACTAAGTGGTTCTGATCTGTATTGAATTTTATTGTTGACAATATTTCAGTTTTGCCTGTTTAAGTGCACAGCTAGGCGGCACGGTGGCGCAGCGGTAGAGTTGCTGCCTCACGGCGCCAGAGACCCCGGGTTCGATCCCCACTACGGGTGCTTGTCTGTACGGAGTTTGTACGTTCTCCCCGTGACCTGCGTGGGTTTTGTCCGGGATCTCCGGTTTCCTCCCACACAGGTTTGTAGGTTAATTGGCTTGGTGTAAATGTAAATTGTCCCTCGTGTGTGCGGGATAGTGTTAGTGTGCGGGGATCGCTGGTCGGTGCGGACTCGGTGGGCCGAAGGGCCTGTTTCCACGCTGTATCTCTAATCTAAACTAAACCATGCAGTGTGTGTGTGCTTTGGAGACAAGGAACTGCAGATGCTGATTCACCCAGGAAAGAGCTAACCCAGCGGGTCAGGCAGCATCTGAGCAGGGAATAGATGTTTAGGGTCGGGATTGTAGTGGGGGTAAATACTGTGAAAGAGCGGGGGGTGGGGGGGGATGGGACACAGCCCGGCTAGTGATAGGTGGAGAAACAAGCAACTGCAGATGCTGGTTTACCAAGAAAAAAACACAAAACGCTGGAGGAACTCGAATCCGATCAGTCTGATGAAGGGTCCCGACCCGAAACGTCACCTATCCATGTTCTCCAGAGATGCTGCCTGACCCGCTGAGTTACTCCAGCACTCTGTGAAACGTCACCTATCCATGTTCTCCACAGATGCTGCCTGACCCGCTGAGTTACTCCGGCACTCTGTGTGAGTCTCTCTCCAGTCTGTGCCAGTTGTCCATTGGCTCCCATGACATGTATTTTGTGTATTAATCGTCTAATCGGTCGGATATTGAGAGATGTGATGAGGTTCGGTTTTGGGACATCTCTGAACGACGCTGGGAGATCGCTGATCTCTTTCTCCCAAGCGGGGGGGACGAGATGAATATTTACCCTGTGTTGAACTTGCCTATTGCAAGCCATCGCCTCCTTTTCCACTCCGTAGCCAGCCTGGTTTGGGGGAGTCCACACACAGCCTTTACAAACGGGCCCACCGCCGATTTTCCGGCACCCTTGGTTCCAGAACCGTGCCGGATTATCCGTGTTTGGCGGAACAACAGAGGTCACCGCCTCCGAGAGGAGTCGGTCCAACGGTACTGGAACATTCCGCCTCTCGGCCCGCAAAGTTGGCAATGGGGACGGGACGGAGCTCACCCGGCCTGGGGGCCACATTGTCGCGGTGGTCTGGGGGGGTGGGGGGATCTGGTAATTTTGTCCACATTACAGGAGGTGCCGGACCACCACCAGTTGCCGGAAAATCGGTGCTTCCCGATCGAGACGCTTTTAGTAAATTTAATCATTTGCTTCTCGACGCTTACGTGTTCTTTGGTAAAATGTTATCCTGGCGTGAAATTGTGTTTCACTCCAAGAAAAGTGGCGGCGTAGCGAATCTTTACCAGCCAGCGGTGGGGGGCGGGGGATCTCTCTCTGCTCCCATCCCGGCTCAGACTCCGATCGGGAAGTATGCTGCTCCTATTCCGCTCGGCAGAAACGCCACCGTGCCCATTACCGCCGGCTAAAGAGAGGAGTTGTATCTGTAATTTTTGTTTTCTTGTTTTATTTTTTGTGTGCTGCTATCACCGGCTCATGTTGTACAGATGTATCGTTTAACGAGAGTTGCTGCTATTTTATTTTTGTTCGTATTTCGTACCTGGTTTATTTGCGCGGAAGTTGTAAGGGGGGGGGGGGTCTTCGTGTCAGTTGTTGGGCTGGGTGGGGGTTGGGGGGTGTGGGGGGAGGGGAGGCAGACACCCGGCCAGGACTGTCGTTCGCGGTGACCTTTCCCAAGTTTCCAACCTGTTGGAAAATGGTCGGGTGTCTGTCGCCCAGAGGAGGTGGGGTTGCAAGTCCTCGATATGTCAGAGGCGCAAACTATTTACTGGAGCCTCCCCCCCCCCCCCCCGCGTTTAGTTACGGGTGCTGAGTAACGGGACCAGTGTGATGCGTGGAGATGTACGACTGGCTCAGACCACGTCAGCACTAACCCGGCAATAAAGCCCCATCGCTCTTATTCTTATCGAAAGGAAAATACCAAAACGTTGCTGCTTACGCCTGCCCCACAATGTAGAGGGAGTGTCGTGCCTTACACTGGCGTGGCCGCGCTCACACAGCTTTGTAACTTGAACATTGCCCTGTGTGTCTGTTTATGTGTGTGTGTGTGTGTGTGCGCGCATGTGTACGTGTGCCTGTCTGTGTGTGTCTGCGCGCACGTGTGTGTGTATGTGCACGTGTGTGTACATGTGTGTCTGCGCGCGTGCGTCTGTGTGTGTGTGTCTGCAGTCATCTCAGGACATCCATCCTTGGTTTTAAAAATTGCAGTCACATAATACCTCTAGACGTTTCTATACTCTGGACATTGTATAAAGTAAATGCTTCAGATGAACGACTACCACATGGCCTGGTGATGGCCTCCATTATTACTTTGTTGCCTCATTTTAATTTTATCTTATGGATCTTTTATTGAGCATTAAATGTTTTGCAACTGGGGCCTTCTAGACTGAGGAATCTGGAACCTAACTGTGGTTGTTTCCCTAGTTCTTTTGACATCGTACCAAATTTATTTTTATTCTAGCAATGTGGACTTTCTTAAGTGTGACTTTTGAGTGAGTGAGTGTGTGTGTGTGTGTGTGTTTGTGAGTGTGTGAGAGTGTGTGTGTGTGTGTGTATGTGGAGTTGGGGCAGGTTACAAAGATTAGTCGTTGGAAGCAGTTTAAGAGATAAGTGGTGCTTAAAGTTGCCCTGAAAGAGAAACATTTTATGATTAACGTCATACAGTGTGGAAACAGGCCCTTCGGCCCAACTTGGCCATGCCGACCTACATGTCCCACCTACACTATTATCTGGCCCCATTTGCTGAAGTATACATCAACCAAGAGGTTTATTCACGTTCGTTGGACTTGTACGGAACAGAGTTGATTTCTGGAACGCATCATTTGTTTAGCTTTGATCTCTGTTATTTTGGAAACTATGAGCATGTGAAGAGAATACTTGCTCTGCAATATTTGCATGTAATGCGATGTGGAAGATGCAGCGATTACTGAGCTGGGTGTTGCGGAACGCTGATAAAGCTCTGGTCCGCAAGCACGCGTCCTTACCGCACGTCTCAACGCCCATGTTCAAATCTAGACCATCACGGCGCCGGAGACCTGTGTGGAGTTCGTACATTCTCCCCATGACCTGCGTGGGTTTCCCCCGGGTGCCCCAGGTTTCCTCCCACACTCCAAAGCCGTGCAGGTTTGTAGGTTGATTGGCTTTGGTTGAAAAAAACAATTGTCCCTAGTGTGTGTGTGTGGGGGATAGTGCTAGTGAATGGGTATCGCTGGTCGGCGCGGAATTAATGGGTCCGAAGGGCCTGTTTCCGTGCTGTATGGAAAGTAAGGTGAACTAGACCTAGTCTGGTCTGTGCGATGGACTACATCCACAACTATATTTGCGGTCTTGAGCGTGTATTAAATATGGGAGGCCTACGGTGATGCATGTCATATTCAAAGACACATGATCAATGGGAGGGAGATGGGCGGATGGGGAGAGGAGGTGGTTTGGGAGGATGTTTGCTGGGGATGGGTTTGGCAGGCAGGCGGGCGGGGGTTGAGATTTGGAAAAGCACACCTTATCGCTGCCTTGACGTTGCTGTTATCCGCTGGTAAGGTCACATTAAGGAAGAACAAAGTTAAACGCTCAAGGCTGAGTCTCGGACCACAACGAGAGAAACCAGTTGAATCAGCCCAGCAAAGAGGGAAAGTCAAAGAGGAAAACGTGTAGCATAGGATGTATTATAAGGTTTGTGTTACCATTCTAGGATAACTTGCCAAGTAGTTATAAAAAAAAATCGTCAAACAGTGATATGTACTCTGGCTGTTTAATGCAGTATTATGTTGAACTATTGTAATGAATTTTGAATAAACATCCACTTTATTTCATTTTATTAAAGGTCTTCTACAATTCTTGTGTGTGTGTGTGAGTGGGTGTATGTGTATGGGTGTGTGTGAGTGTGTGTGTGAGTGTGGGTGGGTGTGAGTGGGTGTGAGTGTGTGAGTGTGTGTGGGTGGGTGTGAGTGTGGGTGGGTGTGTGAGTGGGTGGGTGTGTGAGGGTGTGAGTGGGCGTGGGTGGGTGTGTGTGTGAGGGTATGTGGGTGTGTGTGAGACTGGGTGGGTGGGTGAGTGTGTGTTTGAGTGGGTGGGTGTGTCTGAGTGGGTGTGAGGTTGTTTGCGAGTGGGTGTGTGTTTTTCTTTTCCTTGTGTAGTTTAGTTTGCAGATACAGCGCTGAAACAGGCCCTTCGGCCCACCGAGTCCGTGCCGACCAGCGATCCCCGCACACTAACACTATCCTACACACACACACGAGGGACAAGTTACACTTACACCAAGCCAATTAACCAAAAAACCTGTGCGTCTTTGGAGTGTGGGAGGAAACCGGAGATCTCGGAGAAAACCCACGCAGGTCACGGGGAGAACGTGCAAACTCCGTACAGACAGCACCTGTAGTTGGGATTGAACCTGGGTCTCTGGCGCTGTGAGGCAGCAACTCTACCGCTGCGCCACCTTGCCACCCATGTACTTGGTGACAAAGCTGTCCACTGGGTAGAGTGTGGAAGTATCCGACTACAAATGGGTAACGGTAGTGAAGTCAACATGAAGGGTTTCAGGTTTATTAATGTCACGTGTACCGAGGTACAGTGAAAGGCTTTGTTTTGCATGCTAGCGAAACAAATTGGATATACCACACAGAAACACAATCAGTTCAAACTCGGGTACAATAGGTGGAGCAAAGGGGAAGATACAGAGTGCAGAATATAGTTCTCAGCATCGTAGAGCATCAGTTCCAGAGACAAAGTCCAATGTCCACAATGGGGTAGAGGTGAATCGGACAGTACCCTGGCTTATGGAAGGACCGTTCAGAAGCCTGATAGCAGAGGGGGAGAAGCTGTTCCTGAGTCTGGTGGTGAGCGCTTTCAAGCTTCTGTACCTTCTGCCGGACGAGAGCGGGGAGAAGGAGGAATGACCGGGGTGGGACAAGTCTTTGATTCTGTTGGCTGCTTTCCCGAGGCAGCGTGAAGTGTAGATGGAGTCAATGGTGGGGAGTCTGTTCTGTGTTGCTAAGTGATTGGGGCAGTATTAGGCCATTTGGCCCATCAAGTCTACACTGCCATTCAATAATAGCAGTCTGTTAAGAATAAGGGGCAAGCCATTTGGAACGGAGATGAAGAAAAGGTTTTTCACCCAGAGAGGTGAACCTGTGGAATTCTCTGCCTCATAAGGCAGTGGAGGCCAATTTTCTGGAGGCTTTCAAGAGAGAGTTAGATAGAGCTCTTAAAGATAGCGGAGCTAAGGGATATGGGGAGAAGGCAGGAACGGGGTACTGATTGTGGATGATCAGCCATTGATCACAGTGAATGACGGTGCTGGCTCGAAGGGCCGAATGGCTTAGTCCTACACCTATTGTCTATTGTCTATGACTGATTTATCTCTCAATCCCAACCCAATTCTCCTGCCTTCTCCCCATAAACCCCGACACCCGTACACTGCGTGACGGTCGGGGCCACATCGACACCGCTGCGATTCCCCGCGGTCTTGGTCTCTAAACATCTGCCAGTAATAGCAGGCTTATTTCTTTGCTGGGAAGTATACAGTTGAGTGGAGGACTTGCATTAAATATCAGAGCTTGACCATGCTATGGCCACCATCTGAACTGATACCCTCTCTGGTACCAAGAGTCAACCCCTGTCCCACGGTACGAGTTCATTCCAAGCGCTCTCCCGAGTTTGGCCCTGATTCCAACTCGGAGATTTACGGTAATGGCCACACGTCGGTACTCGGGGCTCTCGTGGACATTTTTCATCGTGTTGAAAAATCTTCACGAGTCTTCCCGTGCTTACCTGCCGTTAGCGAGTCTTCCCGAGTACCTGCCGTTAGCGCTAAGAGACGTCCCCGAGCTCCGACGTACCCGCTACGTTCATTCTCCGTGCTTACCACGAGTTTGATTTTTTTTTAACTCGGGAGAGCTCTTGGAATGAACTCGCACCGTGGGACAGGGCTTACTTGCTGCAGCACAACAGAATATGTGAATATGTAAACATTGTACATAACGGGGGAAGAAAAAAATAAATATGTCTTAATAAGTTTTACAGTTCAGAGCTCAGAGCTTATTCATTGTAGTGTTTAATAGCCTGATGGCTGTGGGGAAGTGGCTGTTCCTGAACCTGGACGTTACAGTTTTCAGGCTCCTGTACCTTCTTCCTGATGGCAGTGGTGAGATGAGTGTGTGGCCAGGATGGTGTGGGTCCTTGATGATGCTGGCTTCCTTTTTGAGGCAGCGACTGCGATAGATCCCCTCGATGGTGGGGAGGTCAGAGCCGATGATGGACTGGGCAGTGGTCACAACTTTATGCATTCTTTTCCGCTCCTGGACACTCGAGTTGCCGAACCAAGCCACGATGGAACCAATCAGCATGCTCTCTACTGTGCACCTGTGGAAGTTTAGGAGAATCCTCTTCGACATGCCGAATCTCCATAATCTTCAGTCTTTATGCCTCCAGAGTATACCACCTGATGTGCCTTCTTTATAATTGCATCAGTGTGCTGGGTCCACGACTTAACACTGGGGACCCAGTGTGACAGGGCCACTCTTTATAGACAACAGACGTCCCATTAAGGGTGTGACAGGAAGCCTTCGAGACTTGACAAATAACACGGTCAAATTCTTTGTCAAAATACTGGTTGGCAAGTATGAGAAATACCCCTCATTTTCCGCTTCTCGTAAGAGATGAAAGAGAATCGCTTTGAAGAAACGGCGTTTAGTTGTGGCAAGAAAGTAACCCCTGGTTTACCGAGGGAAAATATGATTGCAACAAGGTCTTAAGATCAATGTATTTGGAAGTAATTCCAGGCACATCGTAAGATTTTCCAGCACCCTTTTGGTTCAATAGACAGTAGACAATAGGTGCAGGAGTAGGCCATTCGGCCCTTCGAGCCAGCACCGCCATTCAATGTGATCGTGGCTGATCATCCCCAATCAGTACCCCGTTCCTGCCTTCTCCCCATATCCCCTGACTCCGCTATTTTTAAGAGCCCTATCTATCTCTCTCTTGAAAGCATCCAGAGAACCTGCCTCCACCGCCCTCTGAGGCAGAGAATTCCACAGACTCACCACTCTCTGTGAGAAAAAGTATTTCCTCGTCTCTGTTCTAAATGGCTTACTCCTTATTCTTAAACTGTGGCCCCTGGTTCTGGACTCCCCCAACATCGGGAACATGTTTCCTGCCTCTGGGGATGATCAGCCATGATCACATTGAATGATGGTGCTGGCTCGAAGGGCCGAATGGCCTACTCCTGCACCTATTGTCTATAATTGGCTTGGTATAAATGTAAAAATTGTAACTTACCCCTAGTGTGTGTAGGATAGTGTTAATGTGCGGTGATCGCTGGTCGGCATGGACTCGGTGGGCCGAAGGGCCTGTTTCCACGCTGTATCTCTAAACTAAACTAAACTAGCTCCGGTTTCTTCCCACAACCTTAGACGTGGGGGCTTGTAGGTTAATTGGCTTCTGTAAATTGCCCCGATCTTAAAATAAAAGAGACTTTTGCTGCAGAAAAACGCTCAAGATAGTTTCATTTGCAGTATGTCTCTATTGCTTTATCAATGGTCGCATTAAACACATTTCTATTTCGTGCCGAAATAATTGCCAAAACATCTATAAACATTTGTCACAATCTCTATGTCTCCCTCTCCCCCGACTCTCAGTCTGAAGAAGGCGTCTCGACCCGTCCCTTGTCTCCAAAGATGCTGCCTGTCCCGCTGAGTTACTCCAGCATTTTTGGTGTCTGTCTTTGTTATAATTTAGTGTTGGAAGTTACAGCGAGAGGCCTAGTTGAATTTGAAAAGCTGGCTCAATGATAATCTAGGCGACAAGTGGCTGCGCCTGGCCGTGACTGGGGAAGGGAGGTGGCGTTGGATAACAGTATCTTGTCCGAGCAGCGAGGATGTTTGAGCAATCCTTGGAAGGGGTTTTCAGAATCTTATCTGAAATTATTCGTACTCCTTTCAACTTTTTTCTCACAGGGGGTGGCGGGTGCCTGGAACGCGCTGCCGGGGGTGGGGGTTGGAGGCAGACAATAGACAATAGGTGCAGGAGTAGGCCATTCGGCCCTTCGAGTCAGCACCGCCATTCATGCGATCATGGCTGATCATCCCCAATCAGTACCCCGTTCCTGCTTTCTCCCCATATCCCCTGACTCCACTATTTTTAAGAGCCCTATCTAGCTCTCTCTTGAAAGTATCCAGAGAACCGGCCTCCACCGCCCTCTGAGGCAGAGAATTTCACAGACTCACCACTCTCTGTGAGAAAAAGTGTTTCCTCGTCTCCGTTCTAAATGGCTTACTACTTATTCTTAAACGGTGGCCCCTGGTTCTGGACTCCCCCAACATGGGGAACATGTTTCCTGCCTCTAGCGTGTCCAAACCCTTAATAATCTTATATGTTTCATTAAGATGCCCTCTCATCCTTCTAAATTCCAGATTCGATAGTGGTATATAAGAGATTTTTGGATCGGCGCAGGGAATGGAGGGATGTGGACCACGTGCAGGCAGATAAGAGTTGGTCTTGTTGTCACGTACGGCATTTGCTTTAGAGGTACAGCGTGGGAAACAGGCCCTTCGGCCCATCGAGTCCGAGTCCAAGCCGACCGGCACGAAAGCACTATCCTACACACTAGGGACAATTTGCAATTTTACCGAAGTCAATTAACCATCTACAAACCTGTACGTCTTTGGGATGTGGGAGGAAACCGGAGCACCCGGAGAAAACCCACGCAGGTCACGGGGAGAACGTGCAAACTCCGCACAGACAGCACCCGTAGTCAGGATCGAACCCGGGTCTCTGGCACTGTGAGGCAGCAACTCTCCCGCTGTGCCACCCATCACTGTCTATATATCTATTGTCCCCTCTCCCCTGACTCTGTCTGAAGACATAGAAAATAGGTGCAGGAGGAGGCCATTCGGCCCTTCGAGCCAGCCATTCATTGCGATCATGGCTGATCGTCCCCAATCAATAACCCGTGCCTGCCTTCTCCCCATATCCCTTGACTCCACTAGCCTCTAGAGCTCTATCTAACTCACTCTTAAATCCATCCAGTGACTTGGCCTCCACTGCCCTCCGTGGCAGGGAATTCCACAAATTCACAACTCTCTGGGTCTCGATCGGAAACGTCACGGATTCATTTTCTCCATAGATGCTGCCCGGCTCGCTGAGTGTCTGAGTCTCTGTGAGGCAGAGACTCTACTGCTGCGCCACCGTGCCCTTTAGTGGAGCTGTTTACTCTCAGTAAAAGTTGGGTTGAGCCACTAGTTGCGCTGATGTGTTTGACCCACCTGTGGTTTAATGGTGTCGACAGATAACTGCGTCTTGGAACGAGACCAAGACGCATGTCCACGATCAATACTTGGAAAGAGGACGGCTTGTAATATCAACGCCAACCATTTCGTTCAAGATTGAAAAATTCAGATGCTGGAAATCTAAAATAAAAACAGGTGGCGCAGCGGTAAGAGTCGCTGCCACACAGCGCCAGAGTCCCGGGTTCGATCCCCACCACGGGTGCTGTCTGAACGGAGTTTGTACGTTCTCCCCGTGGGTTTTCTCCGAGTTCTTCGGTTTCCTCCCGCACTCCAAAGACGTGCAGGTTTGTAGGCTGATTGGCTTGGTGTAAAATTGTCCATAGTGTGTAGGATAGTGTTAATGTACGGGGATCGCTGGTCGGCACGGACTCGGTGGGCTGAAGGGCCTGTTTCCGCGCTGTATCTCTAAACTGAACTAGTGTCCTTTAGAATAGACAATAAGTGCAGGAAGGAGTAGGCCATTCGGCCCTTCGAACCATTCAATGTGATCATGGCTGATCATCCCCAATCAGTACCCCGTTCCTGCCTTCTCCCCATAGCCCCTGACTCCACTATCTTTAAGAGCCCTATCTAGCTCTCTATTGAAGCATCCAGAGAACCTGCCTCCACCGCCCTCTGAGGCAGAGAATTCCACCAAAGAGGTTAAGACACAAAGTGCTGGAGTAACTCAGCGGGACAGGCAGCATCTCTGGAGACAAGGAATGGGTGACGTTTCAGGCTGAGACCCTTCCTCATTCCTTCTCTCCAGAGACGCTGCCTGTCCCGCTGCCTCCAGCTAGATGCAGGAAGATGTTCCCGATGTTGGGGAAATCCAGGACAAGGGGTCACAGCTTAAGGATAAGGGGGAAATCCTTTAAGACCGAGATGAGGAAAAACTTTTTCACACAGAGAGTGGTGAATCTCTGGAACTCTCTGCCACAGAGGGTAGTTGAGGCCAGTTCATTGGCTATATTTAAGAGGGAGTTAGATGTGGCCCTTGTGGCTAAAGGGATCAGGGGGTATGGAGAGAAGGCAGGGATGGGATACTGAGTTGGATGATCAGCCATGATCATATTGAATGGCGGTGCAGGCTCGTAGGGCCGAATGGCCTACTCCTGCACCTATTTTCTATGTTTCTATGTTTCTATGTCCCGCTGAGTTACTCCAGCACTTTGTGTCTATCTTCGGTGTAAACCAGCATCTGCAGTTCCTTCCTGCACACAATGTGGATTATGCATTGGTAATTCTAGTCGCAAGATGAATTTCATTCACAGCCAGACTGTAAGCGTGCTGCATTGTGTTTGGTGCGGGTTTGGGGGGCTGCAACCTCCGGCCCTGGTGCAAGATATCCATCAAATCCGGCCCGCAACTGGAGAGGAGGGGGGGGGGGGGGGGGGGGGGGAGGCTGGGTTACCGTCACCACACATATCTGCCCGGCAACGGCGGGCGCGCCTGCGCAGAAGGCGGCCGATGTTGCAAAAGCTGACACTGGGTGAAAGTTGCAACAAGTCTCAGTGCAATATTGGTGAACAGCGCTTGTGCCTCCAGCTTTTACACACCCACCGCCCTGCAAAGTGTGGCACACTCGGCAGAACGCACTCCCCGCGGTGCTGGTTAAAATCATGCTTTAATTCAAACCGAGTTCTGGTAAAAAAAAAACAATAAGTGTTTCAAATATTACAGTGAATATTTCATTCAGACTCTACATCTCTTCCTCTTTAAGCCCCTTCCTTTTCTGCAAACATCCTTCCCTCGCTGAACAGGAGATGATTACATTCACTTTAAAAATATATATATATAGCTGCACGCTGCAAATGACAATTAGTTCAAAGCTGCAAAACGAGGCACTATTTGCACCGAATTTGATGGATATCTTGCACCAGGGCCGGAGGTTGCAGCCCCCCCAAACCCGCACCAAACACAATGCAGCACGCTTACAGTCTGGCTGTGAATGAAATTCATCTTGCGACTAGAATTACCAATGCATATCCACATATTGTGCAGGAAGGAACTGCAGATGCTGGTTTACACCGAAGATAGACAGAAAGTGCTGGAGTATCTCAGCGGGACGGGCAGCATCTCTGGAGGAAGGGTCTCGACCCGAAACGTCACCCATTCATTCCTTCTCTCCACAGATGCTGCCTGCCCCGCCTGAGTTACTCCAGCACTTTGTGTCTACCTTCAATTTAAACCAGCATCTGCAGTTCCTTTCTATTTGCATTGAGCCTTTTGCAAAAAGTTACTGAATACGAAATTTGAAAGAAAAACATGTATCTGCATCCGCCTAAACCTTTTCACAGAGATCGACGCGAAATGTGTGAGAAACTTCGTATTTTATAACTAAATAGCAAGCCGGGTGCCCGGAGGTTAAGCAGGAAAATGCTGCCACCTGCTGTGTTTCTTTAAAAACCAACCTGCCCAAGCAAATCAGAAATGGCATTAACTTCATGCAAGAGAAATGAAGAACTCACATGCTGGTTAATGTCCAAAAAGGAGTCTGAAGAAGGGTCTCGAAGGCCGAATGGCCTATTGTCTATTTTCCCGAAACGTCACAATAGACAACAGGTGCAGGAGTAGGCCATTCGGCCCTTCGAGCCATTCAATGTGATCATGGCTGATCATCCCCAATCAGTACCCCGTCCCTGCCTTCTCCCCATATCCCCTGATTCCGCTATTTTAAGAGCCCTGTCTATCCATATTCTCCAGAGATGCTGCCGGGGTTACTCCAGCACTCTGTGCCTTTGTTTTGTTGACCAGCACCTGCAGTTCCTTGTGTCTCCATTATAAGAATTGGATTTTTTTTTTAAATCTATGTATTTTTCTCCCAAAAGGTCATCAATTTGAAATGTCCATAAATGTGACGTTTCTCTTCGCACAGTTAATGCCCAGCTTGTTGAATATTTACAGCATTCTGTTGTTAGATGCAAGGGTCCAACTTTGACACTTTTGTTATGCAGTGGCAGAACAAAATCATGAGGGGAATAGATCGGGTAGATGCACAGAGTCTTTTACCCAGAGTCGGGGAATCGAGGACCAGAGGACATAGGTTCAAGGTGAAGGGGAAAAGATTTAATAGGAATCCAAGGAGTAACTTTTTCACACAGAGGGTGGTGGGTGTATGGAACGAGCTGCCGGAGGAGGCTGGGACTATCCCATCGTTTAAGAAACAGTTGGACAGGTACATGGATAGGACAGGTTTGGAGGGATATGGACCAAACGCGGGCAGGTGGGACTAGTGTAGCTGGGACATTGTTGGCCGGTGTGGGCGAGTTGGACCGAAAGGCCTGTTTCCACACTGTATCACTCTATGGCACAGTGGTAGAGTTGCTGCCTCACAGCACCAGAGACCCGGGTTCGATCCTGACCTCAGGTGCTGTCTGTGCGGAGTCTGTACGTCCTCCCCCTGGGTTGTCTCCAGGTGCTCCGGACTCCTGCCACGTCCCAAAGACGTGCGGGTTTGGTTTGTAGGTTAATTGGCTTCTGTAAATGTTCCCTGGTGTGTGCAGGATAGCACTATAGTATGTTGTGATCGCTGGTCGGCACAGACTGTGTGGGCCTGTTTCCATGCTGCATCTCTGAACTAAGGCACCATCTCTGACAATAGACAATAGGTGCAGGAGTAGGCCATTCGGCCCTTCGAGCCAGCACCGCCATTCAATGTGATCATGGCTGATCATCCCCCAATCAGTATCCCGTTCCTGCCTTCTCCCCATATCCCCTGACTCCGCTATCTTTAAGAGCCCTATCTAGCTCTCTCTTGAAAGCATCCAGAGAACCTGCCTCCACCGCCCTCTGAGGCAGAGAATTCCAGACTCACCACTCTCTGTGAGAAAAAGTGTTTCCTCGTCTCCGTTCTAAATGGCTTACCCCTTATTCTTAAACTGTGGCCCCTGGTTCTGGACTCCCCCAACATCGGGAACATGTTTCCTGCCTCTAGCGTGTCCAAGCCTCTGGGTAAGTGTGCAAACATTTTTCCCACTCTGCAAACTGTCTATCTATCTCGGCTAAAGTACGGGATCAGAGACGCACTGTGCGTTCGATTGGAATTGTGCACACATGGAAATATGTGACCCACAAAACACACAGCAACTCCCTGGCAGTCTGCTCCACGCACCCATAGAGTGATACAGTGTGGAAACAGGCCGTTCGGCCCAACTCACCCACACCGGCCAACATGGCCCGGCTACCCTAGTCCCACCTGCCTGCGCTTGGACCATATCCCTCCAAACCTGTCCTATCCATGAACCTGCCCAACTGTTTTTCAAACGATGGGATAGTCCCAGCCTCAACTACCTCCTCTGGCAGCTTGTTCCATGCACCCACCACCCTTTGTGTGAAAAATTTACCCCTCAGGTCCCTATTAAGTCTTTTCCCCTTCACCTTGAACCTATGTCTGTTTCCACACTGTGTCACTCAGAATTTTAGATTATTCTATCAGCTCAGCTGATAGATCAGCCAAGATTGAATGGCTGGGTAGACTTGATGGGCTGAATGGCCTATTTCTGTTCCTAGAACATACGTCTTCAAAAGTCCAGAGAAAACAATCCAAGCTTGTCGTCCATTCCTCCACCACCCAGTCTCAGTGCCGGGATCGCCGGGCAGTATAATCTGGAGGCATCACCTCCCCTTTTAGACTTGATGGGCCGAATGGCCTAATTCTGCTCCGACCACCTATGAGCTTTGCCTGCCTGCCTGTAGTCAGCATGCGTAGCAGTGGAGTTCCTTGCTCAGTTCACCGTTGCTATCTGCAGCCCTTCACCCCTCTTGGCCTTTGTTTGGCTACAAGTTGCAGCAGTGAGCACTATTGGCAGCCAGGGGCGGTGGTGCAGCGGTAGAGTTGCTGCCTCACGGCGCCAGAGTCCCAGGTTCGATCCTGGCCACGGGTGCTGTCTGTACGGAGTTAGCATGATCTCCCTGTGACCGCATGGGTTTACTCCGGTTTCCTCTAAACGATTTGTTCTGGCCTTTCCTCCCTCCTACTTTCAGTCTGAAGATGGGACCCGACCCGAAACGTCACCCATCCACATTCCCCAGAGATGCTGCCTGTCCCCGCTGAGTTACTCCAGGGCTTTGTGTCTATCTTCGGTAGAAACCAGCACCTGCAGTTCCCTTCCTACACACTTACAACCAGAGAGGAGCCCTGAACTACTATCTACCTCATTGGTGACCCCTCGGATTAACCTTGATCGGTCTTTACTGGCTTTACCTTGCACTAAACGTTGTTCCATTATCATGTATGTGTACACTGTAAACGGCCCGATTGTAATCATGTATTGTCTATCCGCTGACTGGATAGAACGCAGCAAAAAGGCCTTTCACTGTACCTCGGTACGCGTGACAATAAACGAAACTGAAACTGAACTCATCTCCATTCTACAGGCACGTGAGGCTGTGGCCTCTGGTCCTAGACTCTAGAAGGGCCTGTTTCCGTGCTGTATCACTCTAGGGGCGATGCAAGAACATATGGATTAACAATAACAAGCAGCATATTATTTATCTCCGAATCAAATGGAAATACAGACTAAACTTCATATCGCGACATTGTAATGATAAGGCCAAGTCAGTGGATATTTTTAAGGCAGAGATAGATAGATTCTTGATCAGTACGGGTGTCAGGGGTTATGGGGAGTAGGCAGGAGAATGGGGTTAGGAGGGAGAGAGAGATCTTGTTGAATGGCGGAGTAGACTTGATGGGTCGAACGGCCTAATTCTACTACCCTTATTCCATGGTATTAGAAGCCACTGGAAAAAGTAATGGTAAATATAAAGAGAAAATTGCCAGGATATTTTTTCGGCTGGAGTGGACTCGATGGGCCGAATGGCCTATTACGTATTTTTGCCATAGAGGGAGTACAGAGAAGGTTCACCAGACTGATTCCTGGGATGTCAGGACTTTCATATGAAGAAAGATTGGATAGACTTGGCTTGTACTCGCTAGAATTTAGAAGATTGAGGGGGGATCTTATAGAAACTTACAAAATTCTTATGGGGTTGGACAGGCTGGATGCAGGAAGATTGTTCCCGATGTTGGGGAAGTCCAGAACAAGGGGTCACAGTTTAAGGATAAGGGGGAAGTCTTTTAGGACCGAGATGAAAAAACATTTTTCACACAGAGTGGTGAATCTGTGGAATTCTCTGCCACAGAAGGTAGTTGAGGCCAGTTCATTGGCTATATTTAACAGGGAGTTAGATTGGCCCTTGTGGCTAAAGGGATCAGGGGGTATGGGAGAGAAGGCAGGTACAGGATACTGAGTTGGATGATCAGCCATGATCATATTGAATGGCGGTGCAGGATCGAAGGGCCGAATGGCCTACTCCTGCACCTATTGTCTATGTTTCTATGTATGACCGTATATTTATTCCCCTTTCCAGAGTGCGGAGGCAGTGGGGGGGAGGGGGGGGGGGGATGAGCGGGAGCGTCACTCCATGGCCATTCCTGTCTCCACGTCCCGCGACTTGGAGTTGAGCAGCTCGCGTCTGATCTCGGGCGAGATGCTGGGGTGGCAGTGGGATCTCAGCAGCTCCACCAGCGAGTCCTTCTGCTCGGCGGACAGGTCCTCCTTGTAGCGCTGGGCGAAGGTGAGCAGGGACTGGTGCCACAGCACCGGCAGGCAGCGCTGGTCGGCCCCGAAACGCAGGAAGTGGAAGACCAGCGCGTCGACCACACGGAACGGCAGCGCGTACTTCTTGTCGATCATCAGGCGCAGGAAGATGCTGTTGGCCCCGTTGTACTCCATCTCCGCGATCTTCAACATGGCCGCACTGGCAGAGCAAGGGGGACAAGTCAAGTCAAGTCAAGAGAGTTTATTGTCATGTGTCCCTGATAGGACAATGAAATTCTTGCTTTGCTTCAGCACAACAGAACATAGTAGGCATTGACTACAAAACAGATCAGTGTGTCCATATACCATTATATACGTAAATACACACATGAATAAATGAGGAGGCACCAGTCAAGAGACAATAGGTGCAGGAGTCGGCCATTCGAGCCAGCACCGCCATTCAATGTGATCATGGCTGATCATCCCCAATCAGTACCCCGTTCCTGCCTTCTCCCCATATCCCATGACTCCGCTATCTTTAAAAGCTCTATCTAACTCTCTCTTGAAAGTATCCAGAGAACCGGCCTCCACCGCCCTCTGAGGCAGAGAATTCCACAGACTCACGACTCTGTGTGAAAAAGTTTTTCCTCATCTCCGTTCTAAATGGCCGACCCCTTATTTTAAACTGTGGCCCTGGTTCTGGGAACCCCATCATCGGGGAAGATTTTCTGCCTCTAGCGTGTCCAATCCCTTAATAATCTTATATGTTTCTAAAAGATGCCCTCTCATCCTTCTAAATTCCAGAGTGTACAAGCCCAGCCGCTCCATTCTATCAACATATGACAGTCCCGCCATCCCAGGAATTAACCTTGTAAACCTACGCTGCACTCCCTCAATAGCAAGAATGTCCTTCCTCAAATTTGGAGACCTAAACTGCAAACAATACTCCAGGTGTGGTCTCACTAGGGCCCTGTACAACTGCAGAAGGACATCTTTGCTCCGATACTCGATTCCTCTTGTTATAAAGGCCAACATGCCATTCGCTTTCTTCACTGCCTGCTGTACCTGCATGCTTACTTTCATAGACTGATGTACAAGGACCCCCAGATCCCGTTGTACTTCCCCTTTTCCCAACTTGACACCATTTAGATATTAATCTGCCTTCCTGTTTTTGCTACCAAAGTGGATAACCTCACATTTATCCACATTAAACTGCATCTGCCATGGATCTGCCCGCTCACCCAACCTGTCCAAGTCACCCTGCATCCTCCTCACAGTTCACACTGCCACCCAGCTTTGTGTCATCTGCAAATTTGCTAATGTTACTTTTAATCCCTTCATCTAAATCATTAATGTATGTTGTAAATCTCAGAGACAGAGACACACATCCTCCTCACAGTTGTAATTATTACCTGTATGGTATCACCTGGTTACTATGGTTATCACCTGTATGGTGTCACCTGGTTACTATGGTTATTACCTGCATGGTGTCACCTGGTTACTATGGTTATTAGATGTCTGATGTCACCTGGTTACTATGGTTATTAGATGTATGGTGTCACCTGGTTACTATAGTCATTACCTGTATGGTGTCACCTGGTTACTATAGTCATTACCTGTATGGTATCACCTGGTTACTATGGTTATTAGATGTCTGGTGTCACCTGGTTACTATAGTCATTACCTGTATGGTGTCACCTGGTTACCATGGTTATTACCTGTTTGGTGTCACCTGGTTACTATAGTCATTACCTGTATGGTGTCACCTGGTTACTATGGTTATTACCTGCATGGTGTCACCTGGTTACTATAGTCATTACCTGCATGGTGTCACCTGGTTACTATAGTCATTACCTGTATGATGTCACCTGGTTACTATGGTTATTACCTGGTTACCATGTTATAACCAGACTCCCTCCCTTGCCCGCACCATACGGGGCATTACCTGGTGTGTAGGACAGGTATGGAACACTTGGTGAGGATGCTGCCAATGATGATGGCCTCTCTCAGGGTACAGGTGCCCGATTCACACAGCGGAAGGAGAATCCCTGCGGAGAGGTGAGAAGCGAACGTCAGCATTTCCACGCAGACAGACACAAAACGCTGGAGTAACTCAGCGGGCCAGGCGGCATCTCTGGAGAACGTGGATAGCTGACGTTTCGGGTCGGGACCCTTCTTCAGATGCGACCCACCCACGTTCTCCAGAGATGCCGCCTGGCCCACTGAGTTCATGTGTCATGGGAACAGAATAAGGCCGTTCGGCCCATCGATCACTCCCTCTCAACCCCATTCTCCTGCCTTCTCCCCATAACCCCTGACACCCGCACTAATTAAGAAACTAAATATCTCTGCCTTAAATATATCCACTGACTTGGCCTCCACCGCCCTCTGAGGCAGAGAATTCCACAGACTCACCACTCTCTGTGAGAAAAGGTGTTTCCTCGTCTCCGTTCTAAATGGCTTACTCCTTATTCTTAAACTGTGGCCCCTGGTTCTGGACTCCCACAACATCGGGAACATGTTTCCTGCCTCTAGCGTGTCTAAACCCTTAACAATCTTATATGTTTCAATAAGATTCCTTCTCATCCTTCTAAACTCCAGAGTGTACAAGCCCAGCCGCTCCACTCTCTCAGGATATGACAGTCCCGCCATCCCGGGAATTACCCTTGTTAAATCGATAATGTTTTATTATCAATGTTTAATGTTTTATGTGTCATTCTTAATGTATGTCATGTTGTCACTTACGGGCGGAGCACCAAGGCAAATTCCCTTGTATGTGAATACTTGGCCAATAAACTTATTCAATGGCGATGGGGGGGAGAGGGTGAGAGAGAGAGAGCGAGAGAAAGGGGGACAGAGAGAGGGGGAGAGAGAGGGGGGAGAGAGAGAGGGGGAGAGGGAGAGGGAGAGGGCGAGCGAGACAGAGCGAGCGAGAGATAGACAGCGTACCCTTGAACCAAGCACCGGGCTTGAAAAGTGCTTTCTTCAGGCGCCATGTAGAGGTGAAAGTTGAGCCGCTTGTACTCCACGATGTCGTCTCTCACTCGCGGCAGGAGGACCAGGTTGTAGAATCTCTGGGCCATCTTGGCCTTCAGGTTCGCCGAGAAGATCCTGCAAGATTTGGCGGGAGTTTGAGAGGGAGATCAAACATCAAGAACATGGCCGTCACGGTGGGGCAGCGGTGGAGTTGCTGCCTCACAGTCGCGCCAGAGACCCAGGTTCGATCCCGACTACGGAGTGCTGTCTGTACGGAGTTTGTACGTTCCCCCCGTGGGTTTCTCAGAGATCTTCGAATTTCCTCCCACACTTCAAAGACGTACAGGTTTAGACAATAGACAATAGGTGCAGGAGTAGGCCATTCGGCCCTTTGAGCCAGCACCGCCATTCATTGTGATCATGGCTGATCGTCCCCTATCAATAACCCGTGCCTGCCTTCTCCCCATATCCCTTGACTCCACTAGCCCTAGAGCTCTATCTAACTCTCTCTTAAATCCATCCAGTGACT
>CM075981.1:2047508-2081462 GCA_038087875.1 Malacoraja senta | reverse complement strand
AACGTAAAGGATGTACTAGATGACTGCATGGTCCTCTGAACCTCTGTTGTACACTAAGATCAACGTATTTATCGGTCCTAACGAAATCTAGGGTCGGAGGGATCATAAGATCTTAAGGAATAGGAGCAGAATTAGGCCATTCGGCCCATCAAGTCTACTCAGCCATTCAATATGATCATGGCTGATCATCCAAAATCAGTTCCCCCATTCTCCTGCCTTCTCCCCATATCCCTTGATTCCGTTAGCCCTAAGAGCTAAATCTAACTCCCTCTTGAATACACACAGTGAATTGGCCTCCACTGCCTTCTGTGGCAGAGAATTCCACAGATTCACAATTTTTTTAAATTTTTGTTTATTTTATTAGAAGTTAATACAAAACAGTACAGTGGTACCTAATTTTAGGTGCCAACTATGTCATAACGTAATGCATTCTATGTACAACCTCTAGTTTTATGTTTTTGAAAAGGAGGTAAAAATTTTTTAAAAGAAAGAAAAAAATACAGAGAAGAGAAAGAGGAAAAATAGATAGTAGAAAATAGAAAAACGTGAAGTGTGTATATAAGAAAAGAAAAAATAGAAAGTAGAAATAGTAGAAAAAGACCCTTAAAAAAGAAATTTTCAAATCTTTGTCCGGAGATGTAAATCTATCCACGACCTGACCTGAAATCAGTCATCTTTACGGTACTGCTGCATCAACATGATTCCAAAAAGTCGATGAAAGGGGACCAACTCCTTAAGAATTGGTCATATTTATCTATTAGGCGGAGTCTCATTTCTTCAAGGTGTGCTATGTCCGTCATATTCCTAATCCACATTTTAATAGTTGGTATAGCTGTATTTTTCCAAAATTTAAGTATCAATTTCTTTCCAATTATTAACCCATAATTAAAGAATACTTTTTGGTCTTTGTTTAAATTGATATCTTCTACTATTATTCCAAATATAATCCATTCCGTATTAGGTTCTATTCTTGACTTGAAGAGCTTTGTAAATATATCAAATATATCGCTCCAAAATTTATTCAACTTTGTACATCCTACAAATGAATGTTATATTGGCATTTTGAAACAAACATTTATCGCATCTGGGAGAGACATTTGGGTAGAATTTATTCAAACTCGTTTTTGAATAATATAGTCTATGTAATAATTTAAATTGAATTAAATTATGTCTTGCATTAATGGAACAATTATGTGTGTTCATCAGATACTTTTCCCATCTATCTTTCGGGATCTTTATCATTAGTTCATGTTCCCAATATTCTCTTAGTGCCTCTGTTGAGGGTAATTCTCTATTTAATATACTATTATAAAAATATGATATTAGTTTTTGTGAATCAGCCTTAATATGTAGAGAGAGGTTGGGCAGAGCTCGGACTTTATTCCTTGGAGTGCAAGAGGATGAAGGGTGATCGTATAGAGGTGTATAAGATCATGAGAGGAGTAAATAGTGTGAATGCACAGTCTTTTACCCACAGTAGGACAATCAAGAACCAGGCGACATAGGTGGGCAGCATGGTGGCGCAGCGGTAGAGTTGCTGCCTTACAGCGAATGCAGCACCGGAGACCCGGGGTTCTATCCCGACTACGGGCGCTGTCTGTACGGAGTTTGTACGTTCTCCCCGTGACCTGCGTGGGTTTTCTCCGAGATCTTCGGTTTCCTCCCACACTCCAAAGACGTGCAGGTTTGTAGGTTAAATGGCTTGGTATAAATGTAAAAATTGTCACTAGTGGGTATAGGACGGTGTTAGTGTGCGGGGATTGCTGGTCAGCGCGGACCCGGTGGGCCGAAAAGGGCCTGTTTCCGCGCTGTATCTCTAAACTAAACTAAACTAAAAAAAGGTGAAGGAGAAAAGATTTAATAGGAACCTGAAGGGGAACTTTTTCATGAAGAAGGTGGTAGGTATATAGAGGAGGTAGTTGAGGCAGGTATTAGCAACATTTAAAGGAAATTTGGACAAGTACGTGGAGAGGAAAGGTTTAGAGGGATGTGGGCCAAATGCACGGCAGGTGGGACTAGTGTAGATGGGGCATGTTGTGCCGAAGGGCCTGTGCCCATACTGCGTAACTACTTGGGAGGTCAGGCAGCATCTGCGGGAAGAGTAACTGAGTCCTTATTTTGGGTCAAGACCCTTGGTCAGAACTGGGTTGGAGGGGTAGGGTGGTCACGGTGGCGCAGCGGTAGAGTTGCTGCCTTACAGCGAATGCAGCGCCGTAGACACGGGTTTGATCCTGACGACGGGCGCTGTCTGTACGGAGTTTGAACGTTCTCCCGAAGAAGGGTCTCAACCAGAAACGTCACCCATTCCTTCTCTCCAGAGATGCTGCCTCACCCGCTGAGTTACTCCAGCATTTTGTGTTGACTTCCCCGTGACCTGTGTGGGTTTTTTCCGAGATCTTCGGTTTCCTCCCACACTCCTAAGATTGACAGGTTTGTAGGTTAATTGGCTTGGTAAGTGTAAAAATTGTCCCTAGTGGGTGTAGGATAGTGCTAATGTGTGGGGATCGCTGGTCAGCACAGACCCGGTGGATCGGAGGGCCTGTTTCCGCGCTGTATCTCTAAATTAAACTAAAAGGAAGGCTTGTCACGCTGAGAGGAAAGGGAGAGGTCCCAGATAGGATAAAAGTGAGGAGATCTGATAGGATAAAAGTGAACGAGAACATACAAGAAACTGCAGATGCTGCAATCCTGAGCAAAAAGTGCTGGAATGCTCCTGACCTGAAATGGCGCCAGCCCATTCCTGGCACAGATGCTGACACAAGGAACTGCAGATGCTTGCACCTTGCATAGAACGCAAGGGGCGCTGGAGTAACTCAGTGGGTCAGGCAGCATCAGGGATGTTTTAGTTTAGTGATACAGCATGGAAACAGGCCCTTCGGCCAACCATCGATCTATGTTATCCCACTTTCTCATCCATTCCCTACGCACTAGGGGGCAATTTACAGAGGGATGAATAGCCCACAAACACGCACGTCTATGGAGTGTGGGGGGGAACCGGAGCACCCGGAGGAAACTTGTTATGGGCTTGGACACACTAGAGGCAGGAAACATGTTCCCGATGTTGGGGGAGTCCAGAACCAGGGGCCACAGTTTAAGAATATGGAGTAAGCCATTTAGAACGGAGACGAGGAAACACTTTTTCTCACAGAGAGTGGTGAGTCTGTGGAATTCTCTGCCTCAGAGGGCGGTGGAGGCCGGTTCTCTGGATGCTTTCAAGAGAGAGCTAGATAGGGCTCTTAAAAATAGCGTAGTCAGGGGATATGGGGAGAAGGCAGGAACGGGGTACTGATTGGGGATGATCAGCCATGATCACATTGAATGGCGGTGCTGGCTCGAAGGGCCAAATGGCCTGCTCCTGCACCTATTGTCTATTGTCTATTGAAAATGCGTTTTGTGACAATCTTCGATTTAAACCAGCATCTGCAGTTCCTTCCTACACACTGTGTCTACATACAGACCCAAGGTGGATGGGTCAACCAGCTGTAGTCTCATGAACTCCTCCTGCCTCGCCTCCATCTTGTTCCCTGCTCCCTGCTCCCTTCCCTCTGGGTGACCCCGCACAATCTACTCCCTGACTTCAGCAGCTTCCACTTCTTTAGCCACCACCGCCTCATCATTACTCTTGAGTGTCTGGCCCCTTTGCACCTCCATTTCCTCCCATCAGCACTCCCTCTGAGCTCTCCACTTAATTTAGAACCACGTGGGTTTTCTCCGGGTTCTCCGGTTTCCTCCCACATCCCAAAGACGTGCGGGTTTGTGGGTAAATTAAAATCCGTAAGTTGCTCCTCGTGTGCGGTGAGTTTAATTCAATTTAACGTCAGTCTGAAGAAGGGTCTCGACTCGAAACATCGCCTATTCCTTCTCTCCATAGACGCTGCCTCACCCGCTGAGTTTCTCCAGCTCTTTTGTCAAGTCAAGTCAAGTCACTTTTATTTATATAGCACATTTAAAAAACAACTCTCGTTGGCCAAAGTGCTTTACATTGGTATAAGAATAGTATAACAAACAAAAGTGGTTCATAGATTAAATACATACATCACTACATACGTATAGCCCTCGCTCAGAGGACGTCAAGAAAGGCTTGGGAGTAGAAATTAGTTTTAAGTCTCGACTTAAAAGAGTTGATGGGGGGGGGGCAGTTCTGATGGGAAGAGGGATGCTGTTCCACAGTCTAGGGGCTGCAACCGCAAAGGCCCGGTCACCCCTGAGCTTATGCCTAGACCGCGGGAGACTTTTTAGATTAAAGGTAGACTTTTGTCTACCTTTAAAGGTTGTTGGTCAATTGACTTCTGAAAAAATGCCTCAAATGTGTCGAAGTGGATGGGAAAGTGGGACAATAACAGAACTAGTGTGAACGGGTGCTTGATGGTCTGGGTGGACCGAGAGCCCGCCCGTCTAATCCTCTGTGCCACTAGTTTAGTTTAGTTTAGAGATACAGCGCGGAAACAGGCCCTTCGGCCCACCGAGCCCGTTCCGACCAGCGATCCCCGCACACTAACTCTACCTTACACACACTGGGGACAATTTACATTTATACCAAAGCCAATTAACCTGGAAACCTGTACGTCTTTGGAGTGTGGGAGGAAACCGAAGATCCCCGCGCAGGCCCCGGGGAGAACGTGCAAACTCCGTACAGACAGCACCCGAAGTCAGGATGGAACCCGGGTCTCCGGCGCTGTGAGGCAGCGACTCTACCGCTGCGCCATCATTCTACCGAGTCCTGTGCCAATAGACAATAGATGCAGGAGTAGGCCATTCGGCCCTTCGAGCCAGCACTGCCATTCAATGTGATCATGGCTGATCATCCCCAATGTCGGGTTTACTTGCAATGAGAACGGCTGGTGTTTTTCCCCTCAGGGCAGTCGGCTAAGTTCATGTACATCATGCACAACACTGAGTATCCTCTCAGCTGCTTCGCCCTGTTTGAGAACGGGCCTTGCCTGGTGGCGGACACCAACTTCGACACGCTGATGATCAAGCTGAAGGGCTTCTTCCAGAACGCCAAGAGCAACAAGATCGAAAGCCGTGGTCCTCGCTACCAGTACGGTGACTTCCTGGTCAAGGTGGGCACGGTGACCATGGGGCCCAGTGTACGTGGCATATCTGTGGAGGTACGTCCAGTACATCGCCTCTGTTTAGTTTAGAGATCCAGCGCGGGACAGGCCCATTGGCCCAAGGAGACCGCACCGACCAGTGACCACCCCGTACACTGGTTTAATGATACAGCGCGAGACAGGCCCATCGGCCCATCCAGTCCGCACCGACCAGCGATCACCCCGTACACTAGTTTAGTTTAGAGATCCAGTGCAGGCGGGACAGGCCTTTCGGCCCATCCAGTCCGCACCGACCAGCGATCACTCCGTACACTAGTTTAGTTTAGAGATCCAGCGCAGGCGGGACAGGCCTTTCGGCCCATCCAGTCCGCACCGATCAGCGACCACCTCGTACATTAGATTAGTTTAGAGATACAGCGCGGATGCAGTCTGTGGAATTCTCTGCCTCAGAGGGCGGTGGAGGCCGGTTCTCTGGATGCTTTCAAGAGAGAGCTAGATAGGGCTCTTAAAGATAGCGGAGTCAGGGGATATGGGGAGAAGGCAGGAACGGGGTACTGATTGGGGATGATCAGCCATGATCACATTGAATGGCGGTGCTGGCTCGAAGGGCCAAATAGCCTACTCCTGCACCTATTGTCTATTGGAACAGGCACATCGGCCCACCGAGTCCGCGCCGATCAGCGTTCCCCCGCACACCAACGCTATCCTACACACACTCGGGACAATTTTACATTTACACCAAGCCAATTAACCTACAAACCTGTACGTCTTTGGAGTGTGGGTGGAAACCTGAGGTCTCGGAGGAAACCCAGGCAGGTCACGGGGAGAACGTACAGACTCCGCACAGGCAGCACCCGTGGTCAGGATCGAACCCGGGTCTCCGGCGCTGTGAGGCAGCAGCTCTACCCGCTGCGCCACCGTGCTGTTTCAGATACTGATCCCCGACCTGTACCCCTTTTTTATATTTTCTTGACACAGTTCATAAGTGCAGAATCAGACCATTCGACCCATCGAGTCTATTCCACCAAAGGTAGACACAAAAACCTGGAGTAACTCAGCAGTTCAGGCAGCATCTCTGGAGAAAAGGGACAGGTGACGTCTGTATGAGTCTGAAGAAGGGTCTTGACCCGAAATGTCACCTATTCCTTTTCTCCAGAGATGCTGCCCGACCCGCTGAGTTACTTAAGCTTTCTATCTTCGGTTTAAACCAGCTTCTGCAGTGCTTTCTGACACATTGATTCAGCTTCCCCCATTCAATCATGGCTGATCCATCTCGCCCTCTCAACCCCATTCTCCTGCCTTCTCCCCGTAACCCTTGACACCCGTACTAATCAAACATAGCATCTGCAGTTACTTCCTAGACATAGAACAACAGTACAGCACAAGAACAGCCCCAGAGTGCTGGAGTAACTCAGCGGGTCAGGCAGCATCTGTGGAGAACATGGATAGGTGACGTTTCACAGAGTGCTGGAGTAACTCAGCGGGTCAGGCAGCATCTGTGGAGCGAAGGAAATGGGCAACCTTTCGGGCCGAAACCCTGAAGGAAATAGGCAACGTTTCGGGCCGAAACCCGGAAGGGTTTCGGGCCGAAACGTTGCCTATTTCCTTCCCTCCATAGATGCTGCCGCACCCGCTGAGTTTCTCCAGCATTTTGGTCTACCTTATCATTTATAGTGTGGTTCCGTATAGCTTACAAAGCACAGAAGTACACTGTGCCAGAGTAACTCAGCGGGTCAGGCAACATCTGTGGGGAACATGGATAGGTGACGTTTCACAGAGTGCTGGAGTAACTCAGCGGGTCAGGCAGCATCTGTGGAGAACATGGATAGGTGACGTTTCACAGAGTGCTGGAGTAACTCAGCGGGTCAGGCAGCATCTGTGGAGAACATGGATAGGCGATGTTTCAGGTCGGTACCCTTCTTCGGACTGCTTTACGAGTTCCAGCAGACTCAGCAAGAGAGAGTTAGATTTAGCTCTTGGGGCTAACGGAATCAAGGGATAAGGGGAGAAAGCAGGAACGGGGTACTGATTCTGGATGATCGGCCATGATCATATTGAATGGCGGTGCTGGCTCGAAGGGCCTACTCCTGCACCTATTGTCTATGTTTCTATTTCTATATACATCTATATAAACAGGTGTTGTAAGTGAACAAACTATTTTCTCTCTGGTGGCTGCAGGTTGAATACAGTCCGTGCATCGTGTCGAGTGACTGTTGGAATCTCATGATGGAATTCATGCAGAGTTTCATGGGCAGCCACACGCCCGGAACCCCATCCGTGTTCTCCGCAAAGCACGACGGCGTCTACACGCCCACGGACACGGCCATCCAGTACATGGAGCTGTTCAACAAGATTCGCAAACAGCAACAGGCTCCCGTGTCCGCGACGAGATAGTCTGCCTGGAAGAAGGGCCTCGGCCCGGAACGTCACCCATTCCTTCCCTCCAACGATGCTGCCTGTCCCGCTGAGTTACTCCAGCTTTTTTTTGTGCCTCATGAGATGGTCTTCCCTGACGTACGTTCGAGGACGCTCCCGACCCAAATCGTCCCCCATTCCACGTTCTCCAGCGATGCTGCCAGACCCGCTGAGTTACTCTGGCACAGTGTACTTCTGTGCTTTGTAAGCTATACGGAACCACACTATAAATGATAAGGTAGACCAAAATGCTGGAGAAACTCAGCGGGTGCGGCAGCATCTATGGAGCGAAGGAAATAGGCAACGTTTCGGCCCGAAACCCTTCTGGGTTTCGGCCCGAAACGTTGCCTATTTCCTTCAGGGTTTCGGCCCGAAAGGTTGCCCATTTCCTTCGCTCCACAGATGCTGCCTGACCCGCTGAGTTACTCCAGCACTCTGTGAAACGTCACCTATCACGTTCTCCACAGATGCTGCCTGACCCGCTGAGTTACTCCAGCGCTCTGCCTCTCTCTCTTCTGATGCCAATCCAAACCACCTCTTCGCACGATACGATAAAACTGTATTCATCCCGGGAGGGAAATTGGTCTGCAGACAGCCGCAACACAACAAGGTACACGAAAAGTTGACATTCAAATTAAATTAAAAGTGAAAACAAAATGAAAAGGACAAGCGACTGTTGGCCGGCGGCCGTGTGCACGCCGCCCTAAACCGGAACGAGCGAACGAAGGCAGGCTTATCCCCTGGACAGAGGATTCTAAAACTAGAATAATATAACAGAGTGAAATAAACCCTTTCTCAAAGGAATGTATGGAATCATTCAAGGTGCTGCAACAACCTGCGTGGAATTGGAGTGATGCAACCTAGTTTGATTAGTTTAGTGTGGAGATACAGCGCGGAAACAGGCCCTTCGGCCCACCGGGTCCGCGCCGACCAGCGATCCCCGCACACTAACACCATCCTACACACACTAGGGACAATTTTTACATTTACCAAGACAATTAAACTGCAAACCTGTACGTCTTTGGAGTGTGGGAGGAAACGGAAGATCTCGGAGAAAAACCCGCGCTGGTCACAGGCAGAACGTACAAACTCCGTATAGACAGCACCCGTAGTCGGGATCGGTCCCGGGTCTCCGGCGCTGTATTCGCTGTGAGGCAGCAACTCTGCCGCTGCGCCACCGTGACCGCCATCTCTGTGGTTGGATAAGTTCACATCCAGTTTCCAAAGTCCTGGAGTGTTCTGGGATTTCCCCCTGTGTTTCTCCCCAAATCTCCCTCTGAATTCCTGGCCGGTGAGACAACTGGAGCGCCGTTGCTCATAGAAACATAGAAAATAGGTGCAGGAGGAGGCCATTCGGCCCTTCGAGCCATTCATTGTGATCATGGCTGATCGTCCCCAATCAATAACCCATGCCTGCCTTCTCCCCATATCCCTTGATTCCACTAGCCCCTAGAGCTCTATCTAACTCTCTCTTAAATCCATCCGGTGACTTGGCCTCCACTGCCCTCTGTGGCAGGGAATTCCACAAAATCACAACTCTGGGTGAAAATGCTTTTTCTCACCTCCGTCTTAAATGGCCTCCCCTTTATTCTAAGAATAAAGCTCGATTGAAGAAAGCACGGCGTTGACACGAAGAAGTGACTGGCGCGAGCCTGCTCTCCCCGTTCTGGCCTTACCGCTGTAATGGACGGTGGCGCAGCGGTGATGGAGTCGCTGCCTCACTGCGCCAGAGACCCGGGTTCGATCCCCACTACGGGTGCTGTCTGTACGGAGTTTGTACCTTCTCCCCGTGGGTTTTCTCCGGGTGCTCCGGTTATCCTTGCACATTCCAAAGACGTACAGGTTTGTAGGTTAATTGGCTTAAAATTGTCCCTTGTGTGTAGGATAGTGCTGGTGTACGGGGTGATCGCTGGTCGGCATGGACTCAGTGGGCGAAGGGCCCGTATCCACAGTGTATCTCTAAACTAAACTAAGCCAGGCCATAATACTGGGATAAGGCTTTGCAATAATATTGGGATTTTTGAGTTACTGAAGGGAAACTTGTTATGATATTCTCTCTGTGTACTGTACATATACAGGCCTGTTATACTGTTGCAAGGAAGAGTTGTGTTGTTGCGTTTACAGTGCATATGACAATAAAACGCTCTTGAAGTAGTCTGAAGAAGGGTCTCGACCCGAAATGTTGCCCGTTCCTTTCCAGAGATGCTGCCTGATCCGCCGAGTTACTCCAGCATTTTGTGTCTACCTTCGGTATGAATATTGATTTCCCTAACTTCAAGTAACCCTTGTTTCCCCTCTCTCCGTCCCTCCCCCGCCCAAGTCATTGTAACTCATTTTTAACCTAGCCCACAGCTAACAATGGCCTGTTTCCTTGATCATGGTTACTTTTTAGCACCTTTCCCTCATTTGTTCGATATCTCTCTCCGCATCACGGTCTATAATCTCTCGTTTCATTTTCCCCCGACTCTCAGTCTGAAGCTGGAAGAGAGCAGGGGTAGGACAAAATGTGTATGAAGGAAGTGCAGGTCTCCACCCGAAACGTCACCTATTCCTTCTGTCCAGAGATGCTGCCCGACCCGCTGAGTTACTCCAGCATTTTGTGTCTTATCTTTGGTGTTAACCAGCATCTTCGGTTCCTCTCTTTTTAACACAGAGAGTTGTGAGTCTGTAGAATTCTCTGCCTCAGAGGGCGGTGGAGGCCGGTTCTCTGGATACTTTCAAGAGAGAGCTAGATAGGGCTCTTAAAGATAGCGGAGTCAGGGTCGACCTTAAGCCAATTGGACCAATTGCTCCCAATCGGGCCCCGTGCCTAAGGGGGCCCCGCGCTAGAGTAATCTCTCGGCTCGTCAAGTACACACAACAACTTATTGCAATATATATGTAACGCCACATTGCAGGTTCTACAGAGAAGTGAGATCGGCCATTTCGAAAGTGTTGAATTTGACAACCAAGGAAACTCGTCTGTTGACATGACTGCTGGTGCCTCTGAGGCAAGGGAGAACGGGAATTCAAAATCTGCCAGTTTTGTAGAATTTACAGATGATCCTGCAACATGGCCAGAAATTATGAATCAGAGTGTCGGACTATTTAGTGAAAAAAGGACCAGCTACAATTATGAGCTAAGCCTCAACACAGACAAGACAAGAGAAATAATAATGGACTTCAGAAAAAATCCACCCCCCCTGCAGCCCCTCGTCATCAAGGGGACTGTGGTGGAGAGGGCTGACAGTTACAGATACCTGGGATTACAAGTAACATCAGATCTGAACTGGACTTTGAACACTGCCGCAACAGTGAAAAAAGCCCAGCAGAGACTACTTCATCAGGCTGCTCAGAAAAGCTGGTCTGCACTGTCGCCCTCTCACCCAGGTCTACAAAGGACTGATAGCATCCTCACCACAGGCATTACGGTGTGGTATGGAAACACCACACAGACAGAGAGGAAGGCTCTGCAAAGAGTCATAAAGACTGCAGAGAGGATTATCAGAACGGAACTTCCCTCCATGGAAACAATCTACACACAGCGCTGTCAAAAAAGAGCAGAGAGAATCATCAGAGACACACTACATCCAGCTCACTCCCTGCTCAAACACAAAAAATGCACATACAACCTCAGGCACAGACGAGCGGACAGCATCGCCACAAACAGAACACGCTTTTTCAAGAGCTTCTTCCCTGCCACAGTGAGACTCTTGGCCAAAACAAAATGAACTGATGTCCTGACCCACCTCATAACATATCATAGTATATGTGTTTATAGTTTATAGATTATGTGTTTTTCTGTGTGTCTTTTTAACTTGACTTGACTTGACTCTCTGAACAACCGCACAAGAATACCTATGTGTGTAAGCACAAATGGCAAAGTTTTTGAATTTGAATTTGAATTTGAATTATGGTAGAATTTTTCCCCAAGAATGAGAGTGGATCACGTTTTTCAAAATTTCACTGCAAAAGAAAACTGCCCAATGGTGAAATTGTAGATCGTCCATGGCTAATATATACTCTGTATCAAGTGATCAAACCTGTTACTACCGCAAGCTTTTTGATAATAACGCAGCAAGTGCACTTGCAAGTTGTGGTTTTAATAATTGGCTGAACATTCGTACAAGACTAGCTGAGCATGAGAACTCCAAAAAGCATTTGTAAGCTATGCTCAGTTGCTGTGAACTGCAGCAAAGATTATCTGCTGAAAAAACTATTGATGAAGTGGTAGAAAAACTCATCAGACAAGAAGCAAAACGCTGGCATCAAGTTTTTTGAGCGACTGGTAGCCACTGTACAGTTCCTGGCAGAAAGAAACTTGGCATTCCGGGGATTTGAGGAACACATAGGAACACCACATAATGGAAATTTCCTTGGTGGTATTGAGTTGGTGGGAAGGTTTGATCCAGTAACGCAAGATCATCTGCGAAAAATCCAGAATAAGGAAACACATGATCATTATTTAGGAAAAAGAATCCAGAATGAGCTTATGGGTCAAGCTGTTCTACAGGAAATCATTTTGCAAATCAAGGCTGCAAAGTATTTTGCAGTAATTCTCGACTGTACTCCTGACATCAGCCATCAGGAGCAAATGTCGATGGTAATTAGATATGTAGCTGATGATGTACAATCTAATGCTCCAGCAGGAATATATGAACATTTCATCAAGTTTTTAGTGGTGGAAAGTAGCACAGGTGAACATTTGTACAACACCCTTCTGCATGAACTTGAAACCAAGGGTATGATAATGGTGCCAATATGAAGGGACACACACACCTCAGGTGTGCAGGCACGACTTCTACAGAAGAATTCAAGAGCTTTCTTTACACCATGCGCATGTCACAACTACAACCTAGTTTTGGGAGACATGGCCAAGACATGTCCAGATGCAATGTCTTTCTTTGGAACTCTGCAGCCTTGTATTTACACCCTTTTTGCATCACCTACTAAAAGATGGACTGTTTTTTGAAAACATGCGACAGGTCTGCCCGTAAAACCTCTCTGAAACACGATGGGAATGTAGAATGGAAAGTGTCAAAGCTGTACGGTACCAAGCTGCTGAAGTTTGTAATGCACTAGAAGAGTTCGCAGAAAACACTAATGATGCTCAAGCAAAAAGCGATGGGGCACCGTAGAGAGCATTTTGACCAGCTGCATCTCTGTCTGGTTTGGGAATTGCAAAGCCTCCGACTGGAAGTCCGTGCAGAGAGTGGTGAGGACGGCTGAAAAAATCATCGGGACTTCTCTTCCTTCAATCCGGGACATTGCGTGCAAACGTTGCTTGTCCAAGGCCAACAGCATTGTAAAAGCCCCCACACATCTCCATCATGGACTGTTCACTCTGCTGCCCTCGGGCAAAAGGTATCGTAGTATAAGGAGCAGAACGGCCAGGTTCTGCAACGGCTTCTTCCCCCGAGCCATCAGACTCTTGAATTCCATATAATGTGCCGCCAATATTATCTATTTTATCTTTTTATCTATTTCATCCTGTTGTTATTTTATGTTGCACGGTGAGCCAGATGCAACGAAATTTCGTTCAGACTTGCATTCGTTGGTGTATTTTTGAATGAAAATAAAGTCTTTGATTGATTGATTGAATCGTTAGTCAGTCAAATGAGATATTACAAGTTTCTGGTCTCGCTAGTTTTCTGGCATTCCTTACTTTTTCAAGTAAATTTTGTGAGTAAGGAACTTCAGAGTGCTACTACATGGATGCTACTACAGGCCTTTCTTCATTTCAAAACCTTTGTAACTGGTTAAAGACATACAGGGAAAAAGGTTTTGATGAAGCCGTGATTGATGCTAGTGATCTTGCCAAAGACCTCGATGCTGAGCCTGTATTCAATAATAATATCTTTTATTGTCATTGCACACAGGTGCAACGAGATTTGGTATGCAGCTTCCATCCGATGTCATAACTTAAACAACTAATAAAATGTATATAAAATTGAGATGCCCCGAGAAACATGATTTATAAAAAACAGTAAAAGACTCAGAGTAAGTGCTTTTTTTTTCCATTTCACTGTCACTAAAACAAGTGGTATTGTAACTATGTACTTTTCAGAGGTGATCTACACATTTTGTTTGCTACCTGTAGGCTTACATGTATGCAATCTATCTATCTACTTTTAAAACTGTGTGTGTGTGTGTTTGTTTGTGGGTGTATGTCAGATTAGATTTTCAGATTAAATTTTTGGCCTTTGATTCCTTGGTCCGCCAAAACCACACGCAAAAACTCAGATTTTTTCCATTACGCTAGCCATTTCACTTTTACATTTGCAAATCCCTCCTCATTAAATTTTGTCGTTTTTATGTACACGTTTTTTAATAAAATCCTTCTCCCCCCCCCCCCCCCCCTCACTCTTTTTTTCGCCTCCTGCTGGCCAGCCACCATAACGGCTGCTGCCGCCCGGCTCTCCTCCAAAAACACCGACATTTTTCACATTTCGCTAGCGATTTTCGCTGCTGCCGCCCGGCTCTCCTCCACTCCCCCCGGCCCGACTCTGTCACGCTGGCGGAAGGCACAGATCGCCTGGTCCCCCGCTGCTTTTCGCCGTCCACGCGGGCTTGCACCCTCTGAAAATCCCGCGCGTCAACGGCCTTTCGGCCCGCAGGCGCATTGAGGGCTTACGCAGCGTCTTGAGAGGCGTACGCAGCGTCTCGCCGGGCGTACGCAGCGTCTCAACGTCGTACGCAGCGTCTCGACGGCGTACGCCTAGCTCGTGGCGTTGCGCGATGACGTCAGGCCGCCCCCCCTTGCAACCGCGCGTTGCGGGTACAGACCCAACGGGTCTGCACTTGGACTAGTTTTATATTAAAATGTAGCTTAGATCTGTTTGGTCCATTAACTCGCAGGCACTTTTTAAGCGCACATTTTGATTACTTTCCATTCTACCACAGAGATATGAAGTCTATAATAGACTTTATTTATATTGCTATGATTCTACCGACCTTGGCTGGCAAGCTGGGGCTCACCAAAATAGTTCCCAATTGGGCCCCGCACCTCCTAAGGACGGCCCTGAGCGGAGTCAGTGGATGTGGGGAGAAGGCAGGAACGGGGTACTGATTGTGGATGATCAGCCATGATCACATTGAATGGCGGTGCTGGCTCGAAGGGCCGAATGGCCTACTCCTGCACCTATTGTTTATTGTCATCCTACACATAAAGTCTTCGAGAACTGGCTGTACAAAAAAAATGTTATGTGTCTGGATTGTGCGTGGTTCTGTTTGACCGTATCTGCCAATGCAACACAGTGCAGTGAGTGTGACTGCTGCCTTGTTCCGTGGTTACCACGTGAACCCTGAGAATTGGCTTCATTGCGTGTTTGTGCGAAGAAGTCGTATCAAGTTGAGTTTATTGTACGGCGAGGACAGGTTACAATGAAATTACAGGCGCAGAGACTCAGACAACGCACTAGAAATAAATCACGTACATCACACAAAAGACAGTGTAAATGAAGTGTGCAAAAATGACATTCGTGCAAAACAATTCGGGAAAAAAGAGCATTCTCCCCGTGTGCAAGCACTGTCCCTGGTGTCCACACCTCCTCCCCCCCCAGTGTGCAATCTACATGTGTACATATATTCCCCTGTATGATACCCACACACTCTGCACCCCCACCCCACATCCACTCCCTCACATCCTTGTGCACTCTCCCCTATGTGCACCCCCACCCCCAGTGTACACACTCCCCTGTACGCAGTCCCCTGTACACACACACACTCCCCTGTACATACACACTCCTCTTATCAGCCCACACCCTCCTGTACACACACTCTCCCCTGTACACACACACCCCTGTACACACACTCCACTGTACACACACACTCCAACTGTACACACACACACCTGTATACACACCCACGTACACACATGTACACACACACCCATGTACATACACACTCCTGTACACACACTCCTGTATACACACACACCCCCAATGTACACACACACCCATGTACACATACACACTCCTGTACACACACTCCTGTATACACACACACCTGTACACACACACCCATGTACACATACACACACAAATGTACACACACACTCCTGTACACACACACCCACGTACACATACACACACACACATGTACACACTCCTGTACACACACACCTGTACACACACACACATGTACACACACACACACACACACCTGTACACACACACACACCTGTACACATACGCACACCCATGTACACACACACACACACCCCTGTACACACACACACACACCCCTGTACACACACACACACACCCCTGTACACACACACACACACCCCTGTACACACACACACACACCCCTGTACACACACACACCTGTACACATACGCACACCCATGTACACACACACACACACCCCTGTACACACACACACACACCCCTGTACACACACACACACCCCTGTACACACACACACACACCCCTGTACACACACACACACACCCCTGTACACACACACACCTGTACACATACGCACACCCATGTACACACACACACACCTGTACACACACACACACCTGTACACATACGCACACCCATGTACACACACACACACACCCCTGTACACACACACACACACCCATGTACACACACACACACCTGTACACACACACACACCTGTACACACACACACACCTGTACACACACACACACACACCTGTACACATACACACACCCATGTACACACACACACACCTGTACACACACCACACACACACATATTCCCCACCCCTGGGGCCACGTGTGTGCCTGCCCTCTGTCCCTGGGTCCGGGCAGCAATGGCGTCCCGCCGCCGCTTCCGGCCGCCGCTCCATTGTTGTGGGGCGGGCGGTGACGGCTCCGGCTCCGGCCCACAGTCTGCTCCAGCTCCAGCTCCAGCCCGCGGCTCCGGCTCCGGCTCCGGCCCACTCCCAGCCCGCGGCTCCGGGCCCAGCGCCAGGCTCAGGCCCACACGGGCAGCGAGGAGGATGATGATGGCGGCGGCGGCGGCGGACAGGGCGGGGGGACCGAGGCAGCGACGGAGGCCGAGCCCGGGCCGGCTGAGGTAGGTGAGTGAGGGTGAGGGAGGGTGTGTGTGTGAGGGAGTGTGTGGAGAGGGAGTGTGAGGAGAGGGAGTGTGAGGAGAGGGGGTGTGAGGGGAGGGAGTGTGAGGGAGGGGTGTGAGGGAGTGTGAGGGAGGGGGTGTGAGGAGAGGGGGTGTGAGGGAGGGAGTGTGTGTGAGGGAGGGAGTGTGAGGAGAGGGAGTGTGAGGAGAGGGGGTGTGAGGGAGAGGGGGTGTGAGGGAGGGAGTGTGAGGGAGGGAGTGTGAGGAGAGGGAGTGTGAGGGAGGGAGTGTGTGTGAGGGAGGGAGTGTGAGGAGAGGGAGTGTGAGGAGAGGGGGTGTGAGGAGAGGGGGTGTGAGGGAGGGAGTGTGAGGGAGGGAGTGTGAGGAGAGGGGGTGTGAGGAGAGGGGTGTGAGGGAGGGAGTGTGAGGGAGGGAGTGTGAGGGAGGGAGTGTGAGGGAGGGAGTGTGAGGGAGAGTGTGAGGGAGGGAGTGTGAGGGAGAGTGTGAGGGGAGGGAGTGTGAGGAGAGGGGGTGTGAGGGAGGGAGTGTGAGGGAGGGAGTGTGGAGGGAGGGAGTGTGAGGGAGGGAGTGTGAAATGGGGAAGAGTGTGTGAGTGAGGGAGGGAGGGAGTGTGAGGGAGGGAGTGTGAGGAGAGGGGGTGTGAGGGAGGGAGTGTGAGGGAGGGAGTGTGAGGAGAGGGAGAGTGAAATGGGGGAAGAGTGTGTGAGTGAGGGAGGGAGGGAGTGTGAGGGGAGGGAGGGTGGGAGGGAGGGAGGGAGGAGGAGAGGAGAGGGAGAGTGAAATGGGGAAGAGTGTGAGTGAGGGAGGGAGTGTGAGGGAGGGAGTGTGAGGGAGGGAGGGAGGAGGAGAGGAGAGGGAGAGTGAAATGGGGAAGAGTGTGAGTGAGGGAGGGAGTGTGAGGGAGGGAGTAGGGGAAGAGAGGGAGGTGAGAGTGAAATGGGGAAGGGTGAGTGGGTGAGGGGAGAAGAGGGTGGGTGAGTGAGGGTGAGTGAGGGTGGGTGAGTGAGAGTGAGGGTGAGTGAGGGTGGGTGAGTGAGAGTTGGGTGAGTGAGGGTGGGTGGGTGAGGGAGGCAGGGGGAGGGTGTGTGTTTTGGATTGTACCGCTGCTGGCAAGTTCATTTCACTGCACTTCATTGTGTATGTGACGAATAAATCTGACTATTGGCTATTGAGTGAGGGCGTGAGGGGAAGAGAGGGAGGTGGGGTGAGTGAAATGGGGAAGGGTGAGTGAGGGGGGGGGGTGAGTGAGAGTTAGGGGAGGAGAGGGTGGGTGAGGGTTAGGCTGAGTGAGGGGGTGAGGGAGGAGGGGAAGAGAGGGAGACGAGGCTGGGTGAGGGAAGGGGGAGAGGCCCGGGAGTCAAGAGAGTTTTATTGTCGTGTGTCCCAGATAGAACAATGAAATTCTTACTTGCAGCAGCACGACAGAATGTGTAACATGGTACAGTGTAAACAATATGATAAACGAGCAGAGAGAAAAGTTCACTCACAAGTACATTCTATCTATATATACATACACCACATATATACATACACACATATATATACATACACATATATATACATACACATATATATACATACACACATATATATATACATACACATATATATACATACACATATATATACATACACATATATATATATATATATATATATATATACATATATATACACCCATATATAAATATACATATATATACACCCATATATAAATATACACATATACATACACATATATATTCGTGTGTGTGTATATATACTTTAAAAAAAAATTATATACCTATATATGTAATTTTTAAAAAGTATATATGCACACACTCACAAGTGTATATATATATATATATATATATATATAATATATGAGTGTGTGTGTATATATATGTGTGTATATATATGTACTTGTGAGTGTGTATGTACACACACACAACTTTTTTTCACTATATATACATACACATATATATATACACACATATAAGACCGAGATGAGGAAAAACTTTTTCACACAGAGAGTGGTGAATCTCTGGAACTCTCTGCCACAGAGGGTAGTTGAGGCCAGTTCATTGGCTATATTTAAGAGGGAATTAGATGTGGCCCTTGTGGCTAAAGGGATCAGGGGGTATGGAGAGAAGGCAGGTACGGGATACTGAGTTGGATGATCAGCCATGATCGTATTGAATGGCGGTGCAGGCTCGAAGGGCCGAATGGCCTACTCCTGCACCTAATTTCTATGTATCTATGTATATATACACACACATATATACACACACATATTTATATACACATATATACACACATATATAAATATACACATATACATACACATATATATTCTTGTGTGTGTGTATATATACTTTTTTAAAAAATTATATACCTATATATATAATTTAAAAAAAAGTATATATGCACACACTCACAAGTATATATATATATATATATATATGTGTGTGTGTGTGTGTGTGTGTGTGTGTGTATATATGTGTGTATATATATATGTACTTGTGAGCGTGTGTATGTACACACACACTGAACTTTTTTTCACTATATATAAATACACATACTAAAATAACACATACTCCAGCCCCCCCCCCCCCCCCCACGCAGAGGACGTCAAGAAAGGCTTGATAGTAAAGATGAGTTTTAAATCTCGACTTAAAGGAGTCGATGGAGGGGGCAGTTCTGATGGGAAGAGGGATGCTGCTGTTCCACAGTCTAGGAGCTGCAACCGCAAAGGCGCGGTCGCCCCTGAGCCTATGCCTAGACCGCGGGATGTTCAGTAACCCCAAGTCGGACGATCTGAGGGACCTGGAGGTGGTGTGGTGGGTAAGCAGACTTTTGATGTAGGTGGGGGCAAGCCCATTAAGGGCTTTGTAGACATAAAGAAGGATCTTGAAATTTAGTCGGAACCGCACAGGGAGCCAGTGGAGAAAGGCCAGGATCGGGGTGATGTGGTCCCTTTTTCGGGTGCCCGTCAGGAGTCTCGCTGCGCCGTTTTGGACCAGTTGCAGGCGGGACAGGGAAGATTGGCTGATGCCAGTGTAGAGGGAATTGCAGTAATCTAGGCGGGAGATAAATGTGTGGATGATCTTTTCGAGGTCATCAAACAAATTATTTTATTTTAGCTATTTTAGCTTATTTTATTTAATCAGTACCCCGTTCCTGCCTTCTCCCAATATCCCTTGATTCCTCTAGCCCTAAGAGCTCTATCTAACTCTTTTGAATGCATCCAGTGAATCGAACTACACTGCTTTCTGAGGCAGAGAATTCCATAGATTCACAACTCTCTGGGTGAAAAAGTTTTTCCTCATCTCAGTTCTGAATGGCCTACCCTTATTCTTAAACTGTAACTCCTGGCTCTCACTCCCCCAACATCAGGAACATGTTTCCTGCCTCTAGCATGTCCAGCCCCTTAATAATTTTATAAGTTGCTATAAGATCCCCTCTCATTCTTCTAAATTCCAGTGAATACAAGCCCAATCGCTCCATCCTTTCATCATGTGGCAGTCCCGCCATCCCGGGAATTAACCTGGGGAACCTACGCTGCACTCCCTCAATAGCAAGAATGTCCTTCCTCAAATTAGGAGACCAAAACTGTGCACAATACTCCAGGTGTGGTCTCACCAGGGCCCTGTACAACTGCAGAAGGATCTCTTTGCTCCTATACTCAACTCCTTGGAGCGCAGGAGGATGAGGGGTTATCTTATAGAGGTGTATAAAAACACGAGAGGAATAGATCGGGTAGATGCACAGAGTCTCTTGACCAGAGTAGGTGAATCGTGGACCAGAGGACATAGGTTTAAGGAGAAGGGGAAAAGATTTAATAGGAATCTGTGGGGGTAACTTTTCCACACAAAGGGTGGTGGGTGTATGGAACAAGCTGCCATAGGAGGTAGTTGAGGCTGGGACTATCCCATCGCTTAAGAAACAGTTAGACAGGTAAACGGATAGAGCAGGTTTAGAGGGATATATGGGCCTAACGCTGGCAGGTGGGACTAGTGTATCTGGGACATGTTGGCTGGTATGGGCAGGTTGGGCCGAAGGGCCTGTTTCCACACTGTATCACTCGACGATTCGATGAAAACTGTGCCCTCCCTCTCCGACCCAAATAAACATCGCAGCCCCCCTTCTTCAAAATAACATCCCTTCTCCCCCCCCAAATATCACAGCCCTCCTACCCCCAACATATCCTAACCTTTCCCCCAACAAAGCCCTCTCCATCACACCCCTCCCCCGCAGAAACATCACAACCCTCCCCATACATAACAAAGCCCTCATTCCCCCTCCCCTCACCCCACCTAAATCACAGCCCTCCTCATCACACCCATCCCAAATCATAGTTTTGCTCCCTCAGCCCCTACCCGACCCCCAATATCCCAGCTGTGCCTACAAATCCAAGCTCAGCAACCCCCCGCTCCAATTCCTCTCACCCCCACCATCGGAACTCCCCTCACCCTTACCCCACGGTACTCTGTGGCAATGAGTTCCACAGATTAACTACCCTCTGACTAAAGAGGTTCCTCCTCACCTCCTTTCTAAAAGAGCGCCCTTTAATTCTGAGGCTGTGACCTCTGGTCCTAGACTCTCCCACTAGTGGAAACATCCTCTCCACATCCACTCAATTCAATTCAATTTCAATTTAAGAACTTTATTGGCATGATAAAAATACATTGTTATATTGCCAAAGTATAAAACATGACATACATATTTAAAATGCATAAGTATAAACACAAGTATACAGTGCATGGATAGATATGTCCCTGTATATAAACTCGCAAGAGGCCTATAGCCCTTTATTGATTGCTACACGTTCTTGCAGCTGTAAGCAGTACAACAGGATAGCAAGTTTAGCAATTCAATATTAATTTCTTAGTGTCAGTTAATGTCAATTTAGTGTGTGCGTACATATGTACATATTGGTCATTCACCGTCTCTCAGGTTATGGCATGCTGTTACGTATTGTGAACCAAGATGTGCCATATTTCCTTCACCAAGGATTATTCTTAGTTTTGATGTATCATCTAGTTCTTTAAAATCAGGGGTTGCCTGACTGAGTTTGTCAAAGTATGTTTTCCTTGTTTTGTCAATTTGTTTGCATTTTAGGAGGAAGTGCACCTCTGTTTCAACCTCATCTGTCAAACAGTGGCCGCATATTCTGTTTTCTCTTGGTTGCCAGAATCTCTTCTGTCTTCCTTTTTCGACTGCCATTTTAAATAGTGGTCACTTAGCCTGTATTTGGTGAGGGTCTGTTTCTGTTTTATGTCTATAACAGTTGAGAGATAGTCTGCCAATTTATAATCTCTTTTTAGGGCACGGTAGCATTCTAATCTGCTTTGGCTTTTGGTTTCTTTATCCCAATGTTCCAAATACGTTTCTTTACATTGTTTGATAATTTGGTTCACTCTAACTGGTGATTGGGGATCAGTATTTAACTGGATAGGGTTTAACTGAATGGGGGTAGTTAGTCTCAGTACCAACTGACACAGGGAACTCTTTTCTGGGCTCCCCTCTTGTATTTTAAGGGCTTTAAACTGGAGGGTATCTGGTGAGCTAGATTTAAGGTGATTCCAAAAATGTTGTGCCTCTTTTCTGGATATTTATTATCAGTGGGTATCTGCCTAATTCCGCCCTACATGCGTTTGTTGGAGTTTTCCTTTGGATGCGGAGGATGTTCCGACAAAATTCCGCATGCAGGGCCTCCGTTGTATGTTTTTCCCATTTACTATAACTATGGTGACTGAGCGGACCCCATACTTCACTACCATAAAGCGCAATAGGCTGGATTACACTGTCAAATATTTTAAGCCAGATTTTAATTGGAATTTGGATGTTGTAGAATCTTCTTTTTATTGCATACAGAGTTCTTCGAGCTTTCTCTTTTAGTGCATTCACTCTATCTATGCCTTTCAATATTCTGTAAGTTTCAATGAAGTCCCCCCTCGACCTTCTAAACTCCAGCGAGTACAGGCCCAGCGCTGTCAAATGCTCATCATATGCTGACCCACTCATTCCTGGGATCATTCTTGTAAACCTCCTCTGGACCCTCTCCCGAGCCAGCACATCCTTCCTCAGATATGGGGCCCATATTTGCTCACAATACTCCAAATGCAGCCTGACCAGCGCCTTATACAGCCTCAGCATTACAATAGACAATAGACAATAGGTGCAGGAGTAGACCATTTGGCCCTTCGAGCCATTCAATGTGATCATGGCTGATCATCCACAATCAGTACCCCGTTTCTGCCTTCTCCCCATATCCCCTGACTCCGCTATTTTTAAGAGCCCTATCTAGCTCTCTCTTGAAATCCTCCACCGCCCTCTGAGGCAGAGAATTCCACAGACTCACCACTCTCTGTGAGAAAAAGTGTTTCCTCGTCTCCGTTCTAAATGGCTTACTCCTTATTCTTAAACTGTGGCCCCTGGTTCTGGACTCCCCCAACATCGGGAACATGTTTCCTGCCTCTAGCGTGTCCAAGCCCTTAATAATCTTATATGTTTCAATGAGATATCCTCTCATCCTTCTAAACGCCAGAGTGTACAAGCCTAGCCGCTCCATTCTCTCAGCATATGACAGTCCCGCCATCCCGGGAATTAACCTTGTAAACCTACGCTGCACTCCCTCAATAGCAAGAATGTCCTTCCTCAAATTACATTGCCCCCTGACCCACACACCCCCCCCAAACACTCTCTCCCTTCTACACAACCCTCCCCCTTCTTCTCCCTCTCCCCACCCATATCATCATGTTAGTTCCACTGTTCGCATCCCTGCATGCCATCGTTATACTGGACAAGCTAGATGCAGGAAAAATGTTCCCAATGTTGGGCGAGTCCAGAACCAGGGGCCAGTCTTAGAATAAAGGGGAGGTCATTTAAGACTGAGGTGAGAAAAAACTTTTTCACCCAGAGAGTTGTGAATTTATGGAATTCCCTGCCACGGAGGGCAGTGGAGGCCAAGTCACTGGATGGGTTTAAGAGAGAGTTAGATAGAGCTCTAGGGGCTAGTGGAGTCAAGGGATATGGGGAGAAGGCAGGCACGGGTTATTGATTGGGGACGATCAGCCATGATCACAATGAATGGCGGTGCTGGCTCGAAGGGCCGAATGGCCTCCTCCTGCACCTATTTTCTATGTTATCACCTCTTCCCCAGCCAGCAGTCCCACCTGCCCGCATGGGTTCCATCCTGCCTTGGTCATCTGCCGCAGGCCCTGGTTTGTTCGTGCCTTTTCTACCTCCAGTTCCACTCACCCACCCACCCCCCTACCCCAAAGAGCTTCAGATCTAATTAACCAAACCAAAGCATTTTAATTTCCCTCCCCTCCTCTCTAATTAACCAAACCAAAGCATTTTAATTTCCCTCCCCTCCTCTCTCTGATTCCCCATATCCTCTCTCTCTCTCTGATTTACCTCCTCTTTCTTTCTCCGATTTCTGCTCCTCTCAGCTCTCTCCTTATCTCTGATTCCATCTCTTCCCTTCCACCCTCTCCACATCTCTCTCTTTAACCCCTCTCTGCCTCCTCTCTCGCTCTTTCTGTGATTCCTCTCCTCTCTTTCTCAGATTCACCTCTCTGTATTCCCGATCTCCTCCCTCCCCTCCCCTCCCCCCCTATAATTCCCACCCCCCTATAATTCCCACCCCCCCTCTCTCTGTCTCCCCTTTTCTTTTTCTCCCTTGTCCTCTCTCCCTCTATATATCTCTCTCTCTCCCCCTCTTCTCTGTGCCTCTCCTGCCCTCACTCACTCTGTCCGGGGTGTGACATGTCGACGATTATGATGCCTCTCTGTACGTCAGTAATCTTGTTCACATAAATAAGTACGCATATATTTCTGAGACTTTTAAGTTTGTCTGGTAGGGAAAAAATCTGATTAATGGGGCGTCGAGCCCCGAGCCGCAGCTATGAACGTAAGCAAAGCCTCCTCTCCTTCCCTCGGTGTGTGTGTGTGTCTCTCCCTCTGTGTGTGTCTCTCCCTCTCTGTGCGTCTGTCTCTGTGTCTGTCTCTCCCTCTGTGTGTGCGTCTCCTCTGTGTCTCTCCCTCTGTGTGTGTGTCTCCCTCTGTGTGTGCGTCTCTCTGTGTCTCCCTCCCTCTGTGTGTGTGTGTGTCTCTGTGTCTGTCTCTCCCTCCCTCTGTGTGTGTTTGTGTGTCTCTGTGTGTGCGTCTCTCTGTGTCCCTCCCTCTGTGTGTGTTTGTGTGTCTCCGTGTCCCTCCCTCTGTGTGTGTTTGTGTGTCTCTGTGTGTGCGTCTCTCTGTGTCCCTCCCTCTGTGTGTGTTTGTGTGTCTCTGTGTGTGCGTCTCTCTGTCTCTCCCTCTGTGTGTGTTTGTGTGTCTCTGTGTGTGCGTCTCTCTGTGTCCCTCCCTCTGTGTGTGCGTCTCTCTGTGTCCCTCCCTCTGTGTGTGTTTGTGTGTCTCTGTGTGTGCGTCTCTCTGTGTCCCTCCCTCTGTGTGTGTTTGTGTGTCTCTCTGTGTGTGCGTCTCTCTGTCTGTCTCTCCCTCTGTGTGTTTGTGTGTCTCTGTGTGTGCGTCTCTCTGTGTCCCTCCCTCTGTGTGTGTTTGTGTGTCTCTGTGTGTGCGTCTCTCTGTCTGTCTCTCCCTCTGTGTGTGTTTGTGTGTCTGTGTGTGCGTCTCTCTGTGTCCCTCCCTCTGTGTGTGTGTGTCTCTCTCTCTGTGTGTGTCTCTCCCTTTCTGTGTCTCCCTCCCTCCCCTCCCTCCCTCCCTCCCTCCCTCGGGAATTCTCGCCGAATCCCATCTCAATGCTTTGGATTAACCGCTCTCTCTCTCTCTCTCTCTCTCTCTCTCTCTCCAACGCGTTGCATTCATTATGGCTCCTGCGTCTCCTCGCTGCCTGCTCGTTTTGTTTTGTTGCTGCTTTTCGACGGTGAATTTGTAACAAACAACAAAAAAACACATTGCCGGCGCAAATCCCAGCTTGCTGTGTGTTCCACCCGCATCAACTCCAAGGCAGCTCGTCCCGAATGGACAGGTCAGAAGCAAATGTTGTCTCTATCTTGTAAACTTGCGTGTGTGTGTGTGTAACACAGTGGTAGTTGCCGTCACTGCTAGATACAGAGGCACAAAAGGTTACAGCGTGTACACTGGCCCCCACGCTCTGGCCGCCGCCACCGCATTGTCTGTGGGCGATGCAAGTGTCCATTTATCTATCACACGTTCCTGCCTTTCCTGCCAATTTTTTGGCCCTGATCGTTGACAGATGCACATCTGTACGTTTGTGCTTTTGTGTACTTGCGGCTCCTGTCTGCTTTGGAGCGGCGGTCGTGCGCTGTATCAAGCTGGTTTGGTTGAAGCAGGTGGCTCATTTGTACATTTGGGAGTGGGGTTGGGAAGAGAGAGAGAGTGAGTGAGTGAGTGAGATGATAGAACCTAGCCAAGACAGACAACCACACCCCCCCTCCCCCTCCCCTCTCCCTCTCCCCCCCTCCCCTCTCCCTCTCCCCCCTCCCCTCTCCCCCCTCCCCTCTCCCCCTCTCCCCTCTCCCTCTCCCCTCTCCTCTCCCCCTCTCCCCTCTCCCCCCTCTCTCCCTCTCCCTCTCTCCCCCTCCCCCTCTCTCTCTCCCCCCTCTCCCTCTCTCCCCCCTCTCTCTCTCCCCCACCCCCTCTCTCTCCCCTCTCCTCTCTCTATATATTATATCACCATTATCTCTCTGTCTCTCTCCCTGTGTCTCAATCTCTCTGGTTGCAAATGTTATTGTTTTGCAATTTGCCAGCATATCCTGATGGCAGCATATGGCTAGCCTGAAATCTGTCAGAAGTATGAGTCTGAAAGTGAGAGAGAGACAGAGAGAGACACGCATGCGCACACAGACACACACTCACACACACACACATACACACACACACAGACACACACACACACACACACACACACACACACACTCACACACACACACACACTCACAGACACACACACACAGACACACACACACACACACACACACACACTCACACACACACACACACACACACACACACACACACACACACACAGACACACACAGACACACACAGACACACAGACACACACACACACAGACACACACACAGACACACTCACACACTCACACACAGACACACACACACACAGACAGACACACACAGACACACACACACAGACACACACATACACAGACACACACACACACACACACACACACACACACACACACACACACAAACAACTACATTTGCTGGTTTACAAAAGAAGACACAACATGCTGGAGTAACAGCAGCATCTGTGGAGAACGTGGATAGGTGATGTTTCAGGTTATAAATTCATAATACAAACTGTTCAGACAAGCACCCGTGGGTACTTTCAAGAGAGAGCTAGATAGGGCCATAAAGATGGCAGAATCAAGGGATACGGAGAGAAGGGAGGAACGGGGTATTGATTGTGGATCATCAGCCATGATCACAGTGAATGGCGGTGCTGGCTCAAAGGGCCAAATGGCCTAATCCTGCACCTATTGTCTATTGCCAATCATGGCTGATCTTTCCCTCTCAACTCCATTCTCCTGCCTTCTCCCCATAACCCCTGACACCCTCACTGATCAAAGGGTCTGATAAGTGGGTACAAAATTCAAGGAGGGAAAATGTGTCGGAAGGAACTGCAGATGCTGGTTTGTACCGAAGCTAGGGCACAAAGTGCTGGGGTAACTCAGCGGGGTCCAGCAGCATCTATGGAGAGAGAAGGGGACGGGTGACGTTTCAGGTTTGAAGAAGGGTTCCGGCCTGAAACGTCACCCGTCCTTTCCTCCAAAGATGCTGCCTGGCCCGCTGGGTTACTCCAGCACTTTGTACGTCTCTCTTCAAGGAGGGAGATCTGATCGCCATCCAATAGACAATAGACAAAAGGCGCAGGAGTAGGCCATTTGGCCCTTCGAGCCAGCACCGCCATTCAATGTGATCATGGCTGATCATCCCCAATCAGTACCCCGTTCCTGCCTTCTCCCCATATCCCCTGACTCTGCTATTTTTAAGAGCCCTATCTAGCTCTCTCTTGAAAGTATCCAGAGAACCTGCCTCCACCGCCCTCTGAGGCAGAGAATTCCACAGGCTCACCGCTCTCTGTGAGAAAAAGTGTTTCCTCGTCTCCGTTCTAAATGGCTTCCCCCTTATTGTTAAACTGTGGCCCCTGGTTCTGGACTCCCCCAACATGGGGAACATGTTTCCTGCCTTTAGCGTGTCCAAGCCCTTAACAATCTTATCTGTCTGAACAATCATCAGTCTGAAGAAGGGTTTCGGCCCGAAACGTTGCCTATTTCCTTCGCTCCATAGATGCTGCTGCACCCGCTGAGTTTCTCCAGCATTTTTGTGTACCTTAACAATCTTATATGTTTCAATAAGATACCCTCTCATCCTTCTAAATCCCGCTGAATTTTTTTGAAATGCACGGCGTCTTTATTTCAAATTGCTTCTGTGCCGAGGGCGTGTTTGAGTCCTTCCTCCACAGTTCCAGCCCCTGGGGACTGAACCAGGAAGAGACGATGGAAATGCTTTGAATGGAAGCATGAATGGGTCAAGGTTTACTGAAAAGCTTTTTGTTGGCGTGGCTAACCAGTCAGCGGAAGGCCTGTACATGAATACAATTGAGCCGTCCACAGTGTACAGACACAGGATAAAGGGAATAACGTTTAGTGCAAAATGTTTAAGAAGGAACTGCAGATGCTGGAAAATCGAAGGTAGATAAAAATGCTGGAAACATAGAAACATAGAAATTAGGTGCAGGAGTAGGCCATTCGGCCCTTCGAGCCTGCACCGCCATTCAATATGATCATGGCTGATCATCCAACTCAGTATCCCGTACCTGCCTTCTCTCCATACCCTCTGATCCCTTTAGCCACAAGGGCCACATCTAACTCCCTCTTAAATATAGCCAATGAACTGGCCTCGACTACCCTCTGTGGCAGAGAGTTCCAGAGATTCACCACTCTCTGTGTGAAAAAAGTTCTTCTCATCTCGGTTTTAAAGGATTTCCCCCTTATCCTTAAGCTGTGACCCCTTGTCCTGGACTTCCCCAACATCGGGAGCAATCTTCCTGCATCTAGCCTGTCCAACCCCTTAAGAATTTTGTAAGTTTCTATAAGATCCCCTCTCAATCTCCTAAATTCTAGAGAGTCTATCCTGCACCAAGTCTATCCAGTCTTTCTTCATATGAAAGTCCTGACATCCCAGGAATCAGTCTGGTGAACCTTCTCTGCACTCCCTCTATGGCAATAATGTCCTTCCTCAGATTTGGAGAAACTCTGCGGGTGAGGCAGCATCTATGGAGCGAAGGAAATAGGCAACGTTTCCGGGCCGAAACCCTGAAGGAAATAGGCAACGTTTCGGGCCGAAACCCGGAAGGGTTTCGGGCCGAAACGTCGCCTATTTCCTTCGCTCCATAGATGCTGCCTCACCCGCTGAGTTTCTCCAGCATTTTTGTCCACCTATGGTTTAGTGCAGGATAAAATCCAGTAAAATCCAATGAAGGAACTGCTCTGTAGTCGGTGCTAGGATTGTTCAGTTTGCCTGCTAACAACTGGGAAGAGACGGTGTAGGAAGGAACTGCAGATGCTGGTTCGCACCGAAGATAGACACAAAAACGTCACCCATTCCTTCTCTCCAGAGATGCTGCCTTTCCTGCTGAGTTACTCCAGCGCTTTGTGGTCTCTCTTGGGAAGAAACTGTCCCTGAATCTGGAGGTGTGCGTTTTTTGCATTTCTGTACCTCTTGCCTGATGGGAGAGGGGAGAAGAGGGAATGAGACTGATCCTTGATTAGTCTCGAGATTGTGAAGGGCTTGGACACGCTCGAGGCAGGAAACATGTTCCCGATGTTGGGGGAGTCCAGAACCAGGGGCCACAGTTTAAGAATAAGGAGTAAGCCATTTGGAACAGAGACGAGGAAACACGTTTTCTCACAGAGAGTGGTGGGTCTGTGGAATTCTCTGCCTCAGAGGGCGGTGGAGGCCGGTTCTCTGGATGCTTTCAAGAGAGAGCTAGATAGGGCTCTTAAAAATAGTGGAGTCAGGGGATATGGGAAGGCAGGAACGGGGTACTGATTGGGGATGATCAGACATGATCACATTGAATGATGGTGCTGGCTCGAAGGGCCGAATGGCCTACTCCTGCACCTATTGTCTATTGTTCTATTCCTTCTCTCCAGAGATGCTGCCTGTCCCGCTGAGTTACTCCAGCGCTTTGTGGTCTCTCTTGGGAAGAAACTGTCCCTGAATCTGGAGGTGTGTGTTTTTGCATTTCTGTACCTCTTGCCTGATGGGAGAGGGGGAAGAGGGAATGAGACTGATCCTTGATTATTGCTGCTGGCCTTGCCGAGGCAGCATGAAGTATGTGTAAGAAAGAACTGCAGATGTTGTCATGTGTTTTTTTTTTAATTGTTTTTTTTTGGGGGGGGGTTTCTAACATGTAAATACTGATTCTGTTCTATTCTGTTCTGTTTTGTTTTGCACAATCCGCAGGCTTCGCCACTTTCATTTTGCTGCACATCTTGTATGTGTATGTGACAAATAACTTGACTTGACTTGAGATGCTGGTGTAAATCGAAGGTGGACACAATATGCTGGAGTAACTCAGCGGGTGAGGCAGCATCTCTGGAGAGAAGGAATGGGTGACGTTTCGAGAGCCGTAACGTCGCCCATTCCTTCTCTCCAGAGATGCTGCCTCACCCGCTGAGTCACTCCAGCATTTAGTGCCTGCCAGCGTGAAGTATAGTTGGAGTCAATGGAAGGGAGGTTGGTTTGTGCGTGATGGTCTGGGCGGCGTCCACAACTCTCTACAATTTCTTGCGGTCTTGGACAAAGGCCCTCACTGCCAGGAGTCACGTTTGAAGCAAAGATCCTATAGATAGACCACTCCTGCTAAATGCAATGGGCTGATGTGTAGTACGCAACGGAACGGAACGTGGACCTATTTTTCATCCATTTCAGTAACCCGACCCGCAGTGTAATCAACGTTGCGGGGGAACAGTTTGTGTTAATAAATTTAAATTCTGAAAATGAGGAGAATATTTTTACCAAAGAACTTTTATGTTTACGAGGATGTTTCCGTAACCGGCTTCCGTCTCCGCACTAGTTATCTTTGCTCCGCTACGGGATATTTGGTGCGGAGACGGAAGCCGGTTACGGAAATGGGGCCGAAAAATTACCCATGAATCTGCCCATGACCGTACTAGGTCTTTTTCGTCGAGTGGTCCATCTTGCTCGCTATAGGATCTTTGGTCTTGGATGGAGTTGTTCCCAAACCATGCTGGGATGCATCCCGATTTCTACGGCGCATCTGTGGCAGTTGGCGAGAGTTGTTGGGGACATGCCAAACTTCCTCAGCCTTCTGAGGAATCACAATGAATGGCGGTGCTGGCTCAAAGGGCCGAATGGCCTCTTCCTGCACCTATTTTCTATTTTTTTCTATGTTTCGAAGGAGGCAGAGGCGTCGGCGTGCGCCCTTGCCCTTTGATTCCTCGTGGCTGGTCCGGCACAAGTTGCTGGTGACATTTACTGCCGTACTCTTCTATGTTCTATGAATCCAGAGCAGTCATAATATATTAACTTGTGACGCATTTATTGCTCGAGATAAGGCAGGGATTGGCAATAGACAATAGACAATAGGTGCAGGAGTAGGCCATTCGGCCCTTCGAGCCAGCACCGCCATTCACTATGACTATGGCTGATCATCCACATTCACTACCCCGTTCCTGCCTTCTCCCCATATCCCCTGACTCCGCTATCTTTAAGAGCTCTATCTAACTCTCTCTTGAAAGCATCCAGTGAATTGGCCTCTACTGCATTCTGGGGCAGAGAATTCCACAGATTCACAACTGTCCGGGTGAAAAAGATTTTCCTCATCTCCATTCTAAGTGGCCTACCCCTTATTCTTAAACTGTGGCCCCTGGTTCTGGACACCCCCAACATCGGGAACATGTTTCCTGCCTCTAGCGTGTCCAATCCCTTAATAATCTTATATGTTTCAACAAGAATCCCTTTCATCCTAAATTCCCAGAGTATACAAGCCCAGCCGCTCCATTCTATCAACATATGACAGTCCCGCCATCTGGGGAATTAACCTGGTGAACTCCCTCAATAGCAAGAATGTCCTTCCTCAAATTTGGTGGCCAAAACTGCACACAATACTCCAGGTGTGGTCTCTCTGGGGCCCTGTACAACTGCAGAAGGACCTCTTGTTATGAAGGCCAACATGCCATTCGCTTTCTTCACTGCCTGCTGTACCTGCAAGATCAGACACTTCAGTGATTGGGCTTTCATTGGCACACAACAGATTTCTTGCTGAGTGCAGGTGTCATGGGGTTACAGGGAGAAGGCAAGAGAATAGGGTTGAGAGGGAAAGATAGATCAACCATGATAGAAGGGCAAGGTAGAGTTGATGGGCCGAATGGCCTACCTCTGCTCCTATGACTTCTGAAAGCACGTAATAACAATACCATCGGCCAATAGGTGACATTTCGGGTCTGAAGAAGGGTCCCGAAACGTCACCTATCCTTTTTCTCGATAGATGCTGCCTGACCTGCTGAGTTATTCCAGCAGTTTGTTTCTATACTTAGTTTAGTTTTGTGATACAGTGTGGAAACAGGCCCCTTCTACCCACCAGATCCCCACGGACCATCGTCACCCCGAACACTAGTTCTACCCTACACACACTGGGGACAATTTACAGAAGCCAATTAACCAACAAACCTGCACGTCTTTGGAGTCTGGGAGGAAACCGGAACACCCTAATTTGAGGAAGGACATTCTTGCTATTGAGTGAGTGCAGCGTAGGTTTACAAGGTTAATTCCCGGGATGGTGGGACTGTCATATGCTGAGAGAATGGAGCAGCTGGGCTTGTACACTCTGGAGTTTAGAAGGGTGAGAGGTAATCTCATTGAAACATATAAGATTGTTAAGGGCTTGGACACACTAGAGGCAGGAAACATGTTCCCGATGTTGGGGAAGTCCAGAACCAGGGGCCACAGTTTAAGAATAAGGAGTAAGCCATTTAGAACGGAGACGAGGAAACACATTTTTCTCACAAAGAGTTGTGAGTCTGTGGAATTCTCTGCCTCATAGGGCGGTGGAGGCCGGTTCTCTGGATAATTTCAAGAGAGAGCTAGATACTCTTCAATTAAAAATAGCGGAGTCAGGGGATATGGGGAGAAGGCAGGAACGGGGTACTGATTGGGGATGATCAGCCATGATCACATTGACTGGCGGTGCTGGGTCGAAGGGCTGAATGGCCTACTCCTGCACCTATTGTCTATTGTCTGTTGTCTATTGTCACCCGGAGAAAACCCACACGGTCGCGGGGAGAAGGTACAGACTCCGTACTGACAAGTCAGGTTCCAACGTGGGTCTCTGGCGCTGTGAGGCAGCAACTCTACCGCTGCACCACCGTGCCGCCCCAATTTGTTAATCAACCTCATTCCAGCTCGGCGGACCGAGATATCGCAGGAGGATTTCCTGTCGCTGTTTTGTCAGGCCCAGTCGTTAGCAGCCAGTTTCGACCATTTCATGGGGGATTGACTGAGGTCCTGCGTACGATTTAATACCCTGTAGTCCGTGGACTCTCAGCAGTGGTGTATCTCATGTTTCCGGTTTCCAGACGATAGTGTTTCTTCCCCTCTGATCTTGAAATTGGAGTAAGTTGTCGGAATATATCCCTGTAACGTGCGAGAAGGAACTGCAGATGCTGGTTCAAGCTAAAGATAGACACGAAAAGTTGGAGTAACTCAGCGGGTCAGACAGGAGAAAAGGAATTGGTGCCGTTTTGGTTCTGAAGAAGGGTCTCGACCCGAAACGTCACCTATTCCTTTTCTCCAGAGATGCTGCCTTTTTGTGTATCTCCTGTTAATTGTGCTGGCTGGCTGGCTGGCTTCAGTGGAAAATGTTTGCATTTGTTTTGATCTTAGAAGAAAACAACCTGTGGGAGGTTCTACAATGCCTCGAGTGTTTTTGATGCTTAGAATTGCTGTTAAGTTTTAGTTTTTTAGAGATACGGTGTGGAAATAGTCCATTCGGCCCACCGAGTCTGCGCTGACCAGCGATCACCCCGTACACTAGCACTATCCTACACACTAGGGGCAATTTTTACAGAAGCCAATCTGTAAAAACCTGTACGTCTTTGGAGTGTGGGAGGGAACCGGAGCACCCGGGGAAAAACCCACGTGCAAACTCCGTACAGACAGCATCCGTAGTCAGGATGGAATTTGGGTCTCTGGTGCTGCAACGGGCCTGTCCCACTTGGCAACTGCCGGCGACTGTCATAGTCGTAGCAGGTCGCCGAAAAACCGGGGGCAACCTACGTCATCCTGGCGACAACCAACGTCAGGAGAAGTCAAGCTACGCTCTGTTTACTGATGTGTATATATATATATATATATATTTTGGTATATGGACACACTGATCTGATCTGTCTTTATGCCTACAATATTCTGT
>CM075981.1:2022508-2042508 GCA_038087875.1 Malacoraja senta | reverse complement strand
GACGGTGATGTAGAGAGATAAAGAACAATGAATGAAAGAGATGCAAAAAAGTAACGATGATAAAGGAAACAGGCCGTTGTTAGCTGTTTGTTGGGTGAGAACGAGAAGCTGGTGCGACTTGGGTGGGGGAGGGATAGAGAGAGAGGGAATGCCGGGGCTACCTGAAGTGAGAGAAATCAATATTCATACCACTGGGCTGTAAGCTGCCCAAGCGAATATATGAGATGCTGTTCCTCCAATTTGCGTTTAACCTCACTCTGACAATGGAGGAGACTGAGGACAGAAAGGTCAGCGTGGGAATGGGAAGGGGAATTAAAGTGTCCGGCAACCGGGAGATCAGGTTGGTTCACGCGGCTGAGCGAAGCTGTTCCGCGAAACAATCGGCCAGTCTGCGTTTGGTCTCGCCGATGTATAAGAGTCCACATCTTGAACAATGGATACAGTAGATGAGGTTGGAGGAGGTGCAAGTGAACCTCTGCCTAACCTGAAAGGACTGTCGGGGTCCCTGGACAGAGTCGAGGGAGGAGGTATAGCGACAGGTGTTGCGTCTCCTGCGGTTGCAGGGGAAGGTTCCTGGGGAGGGGGTGGTTTGGGTGGGAAGGGTTGAGTTGCGGAGGGAATGGTCTCTGTGGAAGGCGGAAAGGGGTGGAGGTGGGAAAATGTGGCTAGTGTTGGGATCCCGTTGGAGCTGGCGAAAATTTTGGAGGATTATGTGTTGTATGCGATGGCTGATGGGGTGGGAGTTAAGAACGAGGGGGACTGCCTCTGTTGTGACTGGGGGGGAAGCAAGGGCGGAGCTGGGGGTACCGAGGAGACACATGTGAGTGCCTCATCTATGATGGGAGAGGGGAACCCCCGTTCCCTAAAGAATGACGACATCTCGGCTGTACTAGTATGGAACACCTCATCTTGGGCGCAGAAGTGGCGTAGACGGAGGACTTGGGAGTAGGGGATAGAGTCTTCGCAGGAAGCAGGGTGGGAAGAAGTGTGGTCGAGATAGTTGTGGGAGTCAGTGGGTTTGTAATAGACGTCAGTCAATAGTCCATTTCCTGTGATGGAGACGGTGAGATGAAGAAAGGGGAGGGAGTGTCAGAGATGGCCCAAGTGAATTTGAGTGCAGGGTGGAAATTGGCCTCCACTGCCTTCTGTGGCAGAGAATTCCACAGATTCACGACTGTCTGGATGAAAAAGGTTTTTCCTCACCTCAGTCCCAGGTACATGTGACATCAATTGAACCGTAGAATTGTTGGATAGAATGGGGTCGCGAGGGAAAGATAGATCAGCCATGATTGAATGGTGGAGTAGACTCGATGGGCCGAACGGCCTAATTCTGTTCCTATGATTTATGGCTCCCACATCCCATGAATGCATAAAATTGTTGTTTAAGGGGGGGGGGGGGAATTCCGGTGAGATTGATATACAGCTGGGGAGAATCAGGGCCCTTATCTGCTTGAAGAGCTCAGTTGATATCGAAAGATCAAGTGATGTTTATGACAGTCACGTGTGCCCCGAAGATTAGATTTTAACCTTGAAATCCCTTCCAGAATTGGGATCGAAATGGAAAACAAAAGCTACAATAGCTATTTAGGCGCAAAATGCTGGAGTAACTCAGCGGGACAGGCAACATCTCTGGAGAGACGGAATGAGTGACGTTTCAGGTCGAGACTCTTTTTTCAGACCGAATAAGGGTCTTGATCTGAAACGTCACCCATTCCTTCTCTCCAGAGATGCTGCCTGTTGCGCTGAGTTCCTTAAGGGCCTGTCCCACTTGGCGATATTTTCGGCGACTGCTGCCATCGTTGACTGACGTATCAGGTCACCGAAAAATTGGCGGCGTGATGACGTATTGACGCGCGGTGTTTTTTCAAGTGTCGCAGCGTTTTTTTGTCACCGCTGGATTTTGAAACGGTCAAAATCTTTTGGCGACATTGATATGACGCTGGCAGTCGCCGAAAAAAATCACCAACTGTGACAGGCCCTTTAAGCTTTTTGTGTCTATCTTAGGTTATTTATTGTCACGTGTACCGAGGTACAGTTAAAAGCTTTATTTTGCATTCTATCCAATTTGATCAGCAAATACTACACTTAAAATACAATCAAATCAAACTCGAGTCCAATAGGTGGAGCAAAGGGGAAGATACAGAGTGCAGGATATAGTTCTCAGCATCGTAGCGCATCAGTTCCAGAGACCAAGTCCAATGTCCGCAATGGGGTAGAGGTGAATCGGACAGTACCCTAGCTTATGGAAGGACCATTCAGAAGCCTGATAGCAGAGGGGAAGAAGCTGTTCCTGAGTCTGGTGGTGAGCGCTTTCAAGCTTCTGTACCTTCTGCCGGACGGGAGCGGGGAGAAGCAGGGATTGGCCATCAGGAGAGGTTGCACAAACATGGATTGTTCTCCCGTGAGGTTGGGAGCAGACTTGCTCGATGTAGAAGAGATATGAGAGGTTCAGATAAGGTGGCCAGGCAGCATCTTTAATCCTGGGTGGTGTGTGTGTGACTCTGTCTCTCCTCTCTGTTTCTGTCTTCCCACTCTGCCATCTCTCTCCCCTCTCTCTTTCCACTCCACCTCTTTTCCCTCTCCCCATCACCTCTCTCCCCATCCCCCTTCTTCCCTCCTCCCCACTTGCTTTCCCCACCCCCCCTGTCTCTCTCTCTCTCTCTCTCTATCCACACCCCTCTCTCTCTATCCCCATCCCCTCTCTCTCTCTCTCTCTCTCTCTCTCCCCACCCATCCTCTCTCCCCACCCATCCTCTCTCCCCACCCATCCTCTCCCCCCACCCCCTCTCTCCCCACCCCCTCTCTCCCCACCCCCCCTCTCTCTCTCCCCACCCTCTCTCCCCCCACCCTCTCTCTCTCTCGCTCCCTCTCTCTCTCCCTCTCTCTCTCTCTCTCCCCACCCACCCTCTCTCCTTCTCTCTCTCTCTCTCTCCCCACCCACCCTCTCTCCCTCTCTCTCTCTCTCCCCACCTCCATCATCAGAAACGCTTGTTTCAATCATCAACATGATCTCTCCGCCGATGCTTTGAACTGGGGACATTTCCTGGACTTTGCTGTGTTTACCGGTGGTGATGTTACATTTGGTGTAAAGAGCGCTGGAGCACCTCGGGCTGGCAAAGCGTGTGCTTGTGAGTGCCGTTCTGTGTTTCTGTTTTTCTGTGGTGCCAGGCAGGCATTTGTAACAAAGAGAGCGTGCATGCTTGCGTTTGCAGACCTCCAGAAGGCAGCTTAACTAACTCCCTCCGTGGAATGTTGTCCAGGCCAAGATCACGTTTCGGATTCAGAATGGGAAACACAGCGGTACTGTTTGTTTTCTCCCAGCCGCCTCGTGAAAGACGCCCCCACCCCCCCACCCCCCCTCCCTCCGTCGTCAGCGTTTAGTCGCAGTTTGCACGAACCCTCTGCGAGTTCACGGCCTCTTTGTGACCCCACTTTTCTCAGAGTGTACAGTAGATTAAACGGAGAGACACAATGCAGTGTGGTCCTTCAGACCACGCTCTCCTTCAGACCTCACACTGCATCGTGTCTATCTGGCTGTCGCTGTTTAATAGTGGGGTGACTAAGAGCTGTGGACCCTTGTTAATTCTAAATTGTGAATCCAGTTTCTGTTCTGTTCAACGCTCTTTGTGCCAAACCAAAAAGCACAGCGACTGTATAAATTCCGGCCGAGACCGAAGAAGGGGTCTCGACCCGAACCGTCACCTATTCCTCTTCTCCCAGAGATGCCGCCTGTCCCGCTGAGTTACTCCAGCACTTTGTGTCTTATCTCCGGTGTAAACCAGCATCTGCAGTTCCACCCCACCTTGAAACGTTTTTTTGAGTGGGTTGAAAAACGTCCACAGCCGTAAACAGAAGGTGGACAAAAAGTGCTGGGGAAACTCAGCGGGTGCGGCAGCATCTATGGAGCGAAGGAAATAGGCGACGTTTCGGGCCCGCTGAGCAATTTTCAACGTGAGATACTTATTTCCTTTCTCCCGTCCGTGCCTCGAATGAGCTTGATGACATTCCACACACAAAAAAAAATCCTGAGGGAATTTTGCAATTCCTGGCGGATAAAGTGGATCTTTATGGAGAAAGTAGAGTCCTGTAGGACCACGATGAAGCATGTCCGCCTGCTTTGGAGGTAGACAAAAATGCTGGAGAAACTCAGCGGGTGAGGCAGCATCTATGGAGCGAAGGAATAGGCGACGTTTCGGGTCGAGACCCGGAAGGGTCTCGACCCGAAACGTCACCTATTCCTTCGCTCCATAGATGCTGCCTCGCCCTTAAGGGTCTCGACCCGAAACGTCCTTCGCTCCGTAGACGCTGCCTCACCCGCTGAGTTTCTCCAGCACTTTTGTCTGCCTTCGATTTTGCCAGCATCTGCAGTTCCTCCTCGTATACAGCTGTAAACAGAATTGTACGTGTCAAAGATAGACACAAAGTGCTGGGAGTAACGCAGCGGGTCAGACAGCATCTCTGGAGAAAAGGAAAAGGTTTAGTTCAGTTGAGAGCGCGGGGACAGGCCCTTCAGCCCACCCTGGGTCTGCGCCGACCAGCGGTCCCCGTACACCAACACTGGGGACGATTTACGATCAGCGAAGCCTAGTAATCTACAATGCTGTATTCCTTATCAATGTTTTACGTGTCGTTCCTAACTGTCACTGTTTGTCGTGTTGCGGGCGGAGCACCAAGGCAAATTCCTTGTATGTGAATACTTGGCCAATAAACTTATTCATTCATTTGGAATGTGGGAGGAAGCCTGCGTACAACGTACAAACTCCGTGCAGACAGCGCCCGTGGTCGGGATCGAACCCGCGTGTCTAGCTGGTCAGCACAATAGCGCAGCAACTTTGTTAAGGGCTTGGGACACGCTAGAGGCAGGAAACATGTTCCCGATGTTGGGGGGAGTCCAGAACCAGGGGCCACAGTTTCAGAATAAGGAGTAAGCCATTTAGAACGGAGACGGGGAAACACTTTTTCTCACAGAGAGTGGTGAGTCTGTGGAATTCTCTGCCTCAGAGGGCGGTGAAGGCAGGTTCTCTGGATGCTTTCAAGAGAGAGCTAGATAGGGCTCTTAAAAATAGCGGAGTCAGGGGATATGGGGAGAAGGCTGGAACGGGGTACTGATTGGGGATGATCAGCCAATGATCACATTGAATGGCGGTGCTGGCCTACTCCTGCACCTATTGTCTATTGTCTATTGGCTCTGTGAGGCAGCAACTCTACCGCTGCGCCACCGTGCCGCCCCAAATAGACGGCGCTTTGGGTCGGGACCCTTCTGCGGACTGATCCGGATGCAAAGAGATTTCAGTCTGAAGGATTCTGACCTGAAGGATCACCTCTTCCCTCTCTCCAGAGACGCTGCGTGACCCGCTGAGTTACTCCAGCCCTCCAGTGTCTATCCAGGGGGGAAAACCCCCCCAGCAATAGCGTTCCTTCCTGCAGAAACGTGTGTATGTTTTTAAGTAACGAGACATAAAATGCCGGAGTAACTCAGCGGGTCAGCCAGCGTCTCTGGACAGAAGGAGCAGGTGACGTTTCGGGTCGAGACCCTTCTTCAGATTCATGTTTTTAACTCGCTGGTTTAACCAGCGAGTTAAAAACATGAATCTGAAGAAGGGTCTCGATATATTTATTTTCCACTTTTTTATTTTCCACTGTGACGGTTCCAACACAAGGACAGACTAGCCTGATAAAATTCAGCCTCTTAATTCTGATTAGTGCGGAGATTTAGTAGATAATCCGTCTTCTACGCAAGCCCCCGTTGCTGATCAGTAAGCAGATCTTTCTCCAGCTGTGGTGCCTCCCTCGTGTCGTCAGTGGCTTTACACAGGAGCTGTGGCCTTTTTATACCCCCCAGTCTGAAGAAGGGTCTCGGACCCGAAACGTCACCCATTCCTTCTCTCCACAGATGCTGCCCGTCCCTGCTGAGTCGCTCCAGCTTTTTGTGTCTGTCTTTTTTCAGATTGGCCGCTCTACACCTTGGTTTAGTTTAGAGATTGATACAGCGCGGAAACGGGCCCCTCGGCCCGCCAAGGCCGCACCGATCCCCGCACGCTCACCGCTATCTTACACACACTGGGGCCAATTTACAGTCATACCAAGCCAATTAATCTACACGTCTGTACGTCTTTGGGGTGTGGGAGGAAACCGGAGCACCCTGAGAAAATGGACATGGTCGCAGGGAGAATGTACAAACTCCGTGCAGACTGCGCCCGTAGTCAGGATCGAACCCGGGTCACCGGCGCTGTGAGGCAGTGACTCTACCGCTGAGCTACTGTGCTGACCTGCGCATGTTTGCTTTGAATGTTACGATCAAAGTTCATCTGCACTGAAGCATGGCACACATTGTAGATTTGGTCTGTTTCCGAGCCGTAAGGGTTTTACAAAACCTCGTTTTGCCACGACGCGATGCTTTAGCTTTTGACATTTCATTGTTTCTCAAGGAAACAATTTATTTAAATGACATATCTCGCAACTCAGGACGAAACTCTGTGATCAAGGCACTGCTCAAACCCAGGCTTTGACAAGTCATATATAGCCAGCGAGTTGCAGAAAGAGATGTGTGAGTAACTCCTAGTTCATTTAGGCCATTTAGACAATAGACAATGGGATGCAGGAGTAGGCCATTTGGCCCTTCGAGCCAGCACCGCCATTCAATGTGATCATGGCTGATCATCCCCAATCAGTACCCCGTTCCTGCCTTCTCCCCATATCCCCTGATTCCGCTATTTTTAAGAGCCCTATCTAGCTCTATCTTGAAAGTATCCAGAGAACCGGCCTCCACCGCCCTCTGAGGCAGAGAATTCCACAGACTCACCACTCTCTGTATGAAAAAGTGTTTCCTCGTCTCCGTTCTAAATGGTTTACTCCTTATTCTTAAACTGTGGCCCCTGGTTCTGGACTCCCCCAACATCGGGAACGTGTTTCCTGTCTCTAGCATGTCCAAGCCCTTAATAATCTTATATGTTTCAATAAGATTCCCTCTCATCCTTCTAAACTCCAGAGTGTACAAGCCCAGCTGCTCCATTCTCTCAGCATATGACAGTCCCGCCACCCCGGGAATTAACCTTGTAAACCTACGCTGCACTCCCTCAATAGCAAGAATGTCCTTCCTCAAATTAGGGGACCAAAACTGCACACAATACTCCAGGTGTGGTCTCACTAGGGCTCTGTACAACTGCAGAAGGACCTCTTTGCTCCTATACTCGATTCCTCTTGTTATATTTGGCCCATCAAGTCTAATTTATTCATGCCCGATCTATCTCCCACTCTCGACCCGGGTGCTTCGGTTTACTCCCACATTCCAAAGATGTGCAGGTTTGTAGGTTAATTGGTGTTGGTAAAATTGTGACTTGTCCGTGGTGTGTAGGATAGTGCTGGTGTACGAGGTGATCGCTGGTCGGTGCAGCCTCGGTGGGCCGATGGGCCTGTTTCCGCGCTGTACCTCTAAAGTTTTTCACGTGATATACGTGACAATACTAAACCATGGTACCAATTACCAATGGATTTTCTTGTGTTATTGATCACAAATTACCCTTCTTTGGAACAGTGCACCACAGGAATAGTTCCTTTAGTCCACTGTTTCTACGCCAGCCTTAACTAATCTCATCTGCCTGCACGTGACCCAGGGCCCCAGTGAGACCACACCTGGAGTATTGTGTGGAGTTTTGGCCTCCCAATTTGAGGAAGGACATTCTTGCCATTGAGGGAGTGCAGCGTAGGTTCACAAGGTTAATTCCTGGGATGGCAGGACTGTCATATGCTGAGAGAATGGAGCAGCTGGGCTTGTACACTCAGGAGTTTAGAAGGATGAGAGGGCGGAAACAGGCCCTTCTACCCACCAAATCCCCACGGACCATCGTCACCCCGAACACTAGTTCTACCCTACACACACTAGGGACAATTTACAGAAGCCAATTAACCTACAAACCTGCACGTCTTTGGAGTGTGGGAGGAAACCGGAGCACCCTAATTTGAGGAAGGACATTCTTGCTATTGAGGGAGTGCAGCATAGGTTTACAAGGTTAATTCCCGGGATGGCGGGACTGTCATATGCTGAGAGAATGGAGCGGCTAGGTTTAGAAGGATAAGAGGGGATCTCATTGAAACATATAAGACTATTAAGGGTTTGGACACGCTAGAGGCAGAAAACATGTTCCCGATGTTGGGGGAGTCCAGATCCAGGGGCCACAGTTTAAGAATAAGGGGTAAGCCATTTAGAAAGCAGGTGAGGAAAAACGTTTTCACCCAGAGAGTTGTGAGTCTGTGGAATTCTCTGCCTCAGAGGCCGGTTCTCTGGATGCTTTCAAGAGAGAGCTAGATAGGGCTCTTAAAGATAGCGGAGTCAGGGGATATGGGGAGAAGGCAGGAACGGGGTACTGATTGTGGACATTGAATGGCGGTGCTGGCTTGAGGGGCCGAATGGCCTACTCCTGCACCTATTGTCTATTGTCCATATGCCTCCAATCCCTGCATATCCATGTTTAGGTTTATTATTGTCATGTGTACTGAGGTACAGTGCAAAGCTTTGGTTTGCATGCTATTCAAACAGATGAGATATACCATCCATAGCACGCAACAAAACAGCTTCTCACTGTACCCTGGCACACCTGACACTAAACTAAACCATATCCAAAGTGCAGATGCAGAATATAGTTCTTAGCATCAGTTCCAGAGACAAAGTCCAATGTCCGCAATGGGGTGGAGGTGAATCGGACAGTACCCTAGCTTATGGAAGGACCGTTCAGAAGCCTGATAGCAGAGGGGAAGAAGCTGTTCCTGAGTCTGGTGGTGTGGGCTTTCAAGCTTCTGTACCTTCTGCCGGACGGGAACGGGGAGAAGGAGGAATGATCGGATTTGGACCAGTCTTTGATTACGTAGGCAGTGTGAAGTGTACATGGAGTTGGTGGTAGGAAGTTTGGTGTGTTAACATTTGTGTGCCCACCTTGCAGCCTATTAAACATGACTATCGTATCTGCCTCCACCACCACCCCCAGCAGATGCTCCAGGCACCCACCGCCCTCTGTGTAAAAAAACAAACTTGCCCCATATATTTCCTTTAAACTTTATGTGTAGGGAGGAACTGCAGGTGCTTGCGTACGCCGAAGGTAGACACAAAATGCTGGAGTAACTCAGCTGGACAGTGGGAGTCTACAAGAAGGGTCGCGACCACAAACGTCACCCATTCTTTCTATCCAGAGATGCTGCCTGTCCCGCTGAGTTACTCCAGCATCATGTGTCTATCTTCCTTAATACTCTGCCCGTATCACCTTAAAGCTCGTCCCGACCCGGGGTCCGATTGCCCGGCGCGGGGGAGCTGAGATCCCCCCCCTCCCGTTGCGGGAGCCCCGACGCGGAGGGCTCGACCTCCGGCTACGGGAGCCAAGATTGTCCCGTCAACGGAAGGCTCGCGGCCACCGGCTGCGGGAGAACAAAGAAGGGAAGAGATTGGACTTTTCTTCGCCTTCCATCACAGTGAGGAATGTGGAGGAGTCACTGTGGTGGATGTTTATGTTAAAATGTATTTTGTGCATCTTGTTGCTTTTTATCGGTATGACAGTGCGGCAAATCAAATTCCTCATATGTTGCAAAAACATACTTGGCTAATAAAGTATGATCATGATGAAGCTATGCCATGTAGTCTTTGACATTTGCAGTCTGGGAAAAAGATTCTGACTGTCTTTCATAATTGTATATTTTTTTAATGTGACTTCATTAATTCTAAAGTAATGTTCTACGGGGACTTGGGTAGGAGGCACTTGAGAAGCACTAATTTACAAGGCAAATAAGAGTGGGGTGACGTAACTGATTAAATTGTCTTTCAAGGAGCTAATATGTATCTGAGAGGCTGCGATGATTCTACGATCTGATTTCTTCCAAGTTTTGAATTCAGAAAACACGGCATGGGATTTGCAATGGATTTTGAAGCTGTTCATTGTATTTCAGAGACAGTATAGATTTCCTTTTTACCCCAGGATTCGAGCTCTGAGCTATAGGGAGAGGTTGAGTGGGCTGGGACTCTATTCCTTGGAGAGCAGGAGGATGAGGGGTGATTGTATAGAGGCGTGTAAAATAATGAGAGGAATAGATCAGGTGGACATACTTGCCCAGAGTAGGTGAATCGAGGACCAGAGGAATTGGGTTTAGGGTGAAGGGGGAAAGATTTAATTAGAATCTGAGGGGTAATAGCCCTGTCCCACGGTACGAGTTCATTCCAAGAGCTCTCCCGAGTTTGACCTGATTCGAACTCGGAAATTTACGGTAATGGCCGCTCGCTGACCACGAGTTTGATTTTTTTTTAACTCGGGAGAGCTCTTGGAATGAACTCGTACCGTGGGACAGGGCCATTAGTCATGCGGCCTTGGAATGTAATGTTCTTCCCTCTGTAGCTCAAGATGAGCGTTGAGACATGGAGCCTTTGCCAGAGCAGATCAGCAGATTCTCTGTTGCTGCTCTGTTTACACATTAAAGGGCCGGTCCCACTTACGCGATGTTTTCGGCGACTTGCCGGCACCCGTCATAGTCGCAGCAGGTCTCCGAAAATGTTCAACATGTTGAAAATCCAGCGGCGACCAGAAAAAGGTACGACTCTTTGGGCCACTTCTCACCACCATACAGGCGTCACCCCGGGACATTGCCAGAACTGGTGATTTATGAATAGCAAACAAATGCATGAGTGTAAGGCTGTCATTTGAGTGTTGCTACCACACATAGTGTGGACTGAGGATAACAAGCGACCACACCCGTGAACTTTCCTCGTAGTTCTCTACCATTTAAAGCAGAAGATATGGGGGGAATAGTTAAGGGCCCGTCCCACTTAGGCAATTTTCTAGGCGGCTAGGCTGTCGCCAGGTGGTCACCGGGTGTCGCCTGTGTGGTTGTGAAGTAGTCTCTCTCCTCAGTCGCCCAAAGAGTCGTAGCGTCTTTCTGGTCACGGCTGGATTTTCAACATGTTGAAACATTTTCGGCGACAGTGGGTTTGACGCCAATGAGCGTAGCTTGACTTCTCCTGACGTAGGTGCTGTCGTAGTTGTCGCCAGGTTAACGTAAGTTGTCGCAAGGTGACGTAGGTTGTCGCCGGTGCTGGCCTTGTTTTTTGTTTGTTAAAGTCATGATTCAAATTTTATGTGGGGGGGGGGGGGGGGTACAGTCGCTGGTTTTTCGGCGACCTGCTACGACTATGACAGTCGCCTAAAAATAGCCTAAATGGGACAGGCCCTTTGGGTGAATGCACAGTCTTTTACCCACAGCGAGGGAATCAAAATCCAGAGGACACATGGAGCGGCACGGTGGCGCAGCGGTAGAGTTGCTGCCTTACAGCGGCAGAGAGCCAGGTTCAATCCCGACTACGGGTGCTGTCTGTACGGGCTTTGTACATTACCCCTGTGACCGCGTGAGTTTTCTCCAGGTGCTCTGGTTTCCTCCCGTACTCCAATGACGTTGGTCAATTGGCTTCGGTAAAATTGCGAATTGTCCCGAGTACGTAGGGCGCGTAGCGTTAGCGTGCGGGGTGATCGCTGGTCAACGCGGGCTCGATGGGCCGAAGGGCCCGTTTCCACTCTATCGCTGAAGTCTGGAGTAGTGTCCATCCTTCATTACCATGGAGAAACATAGAAAATAGGTGCAGGAGGAGGCCATTCGGCCCTTCGAGCCTGCACCGCCATTCAATACGATCATGGCTGATCATCCAACTCAGTATCCTGTACCTGCCTTCTCTCCATACCCCCTGATCCCTTTAGCCACAAGGGCCAAATCTAACTCCCTCTTAAATATAGCCAATGAACTGGCCTCAACTACTTTCTGTGGCAGAGAATTCCACAGATTTACCACTTTTTTTCTCATCTCGGTCCTAAAAGACCTCCCCCTTATCCTTAAACTGTGACCCCTAGTTCTGGACTTCCCCAACATCGGGAACAATCTTCCTGCATCTAGCCTGTCCAACCCCTTAAGAATTTTGTAAGTTTCTATAAGATCCCCTCTCAATCTTCTAAATTCCAGCGAGTACAAGCCGAGTCTATCCAGTCTTTCTTCATATGAAAGTCCTGCCATCCCAGGAATCAGTCTGGTGAACCTTCTCTGTACTCCCTCTATGGCAAGAATGTCTTTCCTCAGATTAGGAGACCCAAACCGTACGCTGTGAAGGTGCTGTACTGCTTCTTCCCACACGCAGGGTCGTTCCTGATGCGCCCGTGGGAGGTGGCAGGTTGGAACTCCAAATGCAGGAGCCTTCAAAAACAAAGGCTGGCCTTGTCGCCAGCCCACATCCACATGAACATTTTCAGCCAGCGCTCCCTGAGTAGCAATCAAGCAAAAGAACCCAGCTGGGTTCTTCCATGGTGACTGATTACGTGAAAGCCTTTCCCCATTCTAAGGAGCATTCAAAGGCTTCTGATTATGGCGATTATATTTTATATCTAAGGACTATTGAACCTGAATAGTAACAAGCGAGTCATTTTGATGCTGAAATTTATGTCCCAACAGAATGTACATATCTATCGTGTACCCTGTGGAAAATTGGATCTTTACTGCCAACGATGATTGTAATAGGATCGGTTTTTATCATTGTTTATGCTACAAAAGGCATTGTCGTAGCTATAAAGTTTACAATCTCTATCTGACCCCCCTTTCCCCCCCAAGCTTTCGTGGTTGCAAGCAAGAACATGCTAATGAGGTGGACTACCATCTAATGAAGTTTAGTTTTCAGTTTAGTTTAGAGATACAGTGAGGAAACAGGCCCTTTGCCCCACCGAGTTTGCGCCGACCAGCGATCCACGCGCGTTAACTCTAGGGACAAGTTACAGTGTTACCAACCAATTAGCCCACAAACCTGAGGTGGACAAATATGCTGGAGAAACTCGGCGGGTGAGGCAGCATCTACGGAGCGAAGGAATAGGTGACGTTTCGGGTCGAGACCCGGAAGGGTCTCGACCCGAAACGTCACCTATTCCTTCGCTCCATAGATGCTGCCTCACCCTTAAGGGTCTCGACCCGAAACGTCACCTATTCCTTCGCTCCATAGATGCTGCCTCACCCTTAAGGGTCTCGACCCGAAACGTCACCTATTCCTTCGCTCCATAGATGCTGCCTCACCCTTAAGGGTCTCGACCCGAAACGTCACCTATTCCTTCGCTCCATAGATGCCGCCTCACCCTTAAGGGTCTCGACCCGAAACGTCACCTATTCCTTCGCTCCATAGATGCTGCCTCGCCCTTAAGGGTCTCGACCCGAAACGTCCTTCGCTCCATAGATGCTGCCTCACCCGCTGAGTTTCTCCAGCATTTTTGTCTACCTCCGATTTTCCAGCATCTGCAGTTCCTTCTTAAACATTTAGCCTGTATGTCTTTGGAGTGTGGGAGGAAACCGGAGCACCCGGAGAAAACCCACGCAGGTCATGGGGAAGAATGTACAAACTCTGTGCAGGCAGCACCCGCAGTCAGGATAGAACCTGGGTCTCGTTTCTGCCACCGTGACGGATAGAACCTGGGTCTCGTTTCTGCCACCGTGACGCCCGTTTCACATTTTGCAACTAACGTAAAAAAAGGGAGCAAAATATATTTTTTGCGTGCTCTGTGTCTGTCTTTTCTACCGTGTGGGATATTAAAAGAGTCTTAGAAACATCGAAACATAGAAAATAGTTGCAGGAGGAGGCCATTCGGCCCTTCGAGCCAGCACCGATCATGTGATCATGGCTGATCGTCCCCAATCAATAACCCGTGCCTGCCTTCTCCCCATATCCCTTGACTCCACTAGCCTCCTAGAGCTCTATCTAACTCTCTCTTAAATCCATCCAGTGACTTGGCCTCCACTGCCCTCTGTGGCAGGGAATTCCATAAATTCACAACTCTCTGGGTGAAAACGTTTTTTCTCACCTCAGTCTTAAATGACCTCCCCTTTATTCTAAGACTGTGGCCCCTGGTTCTGGACTCGCCCAACATTGGGAAGTCGAGAGTGTTTAAATTGTCATACGTACTTAAACCGGAACAATGAGAGTGAAACAAAACACTGGGGCACAGTGGGGCAGTGCTGGAGCTGCTGCCTCCCAGCGTCAGAGACCCACCCGCCACTGATCCCAACTGTGGAGCGCAGGAGGCTAAGGGGTGATAGGAAAAAAAGGTTTGTAAAATCGTGAGGGGAATAGATAGGATGACTGCACGGGGCTTCTTTAACCAGAAGAGTGACATCGTGAACCAGGGGGGGGGGCATAGGTTTAGGTGAGAGAGGAAAGATTTAATAGGAACCTGAGGGACAATGTTTCCATTTAGAGCAGGGGTCGGCAACCTACGGCCCCCGGGCCGAATGCGGCTCGTAACCCGAAATCATCCGGCCCCCAGGCGGATATTTTTCCCACGTAATCATCCGGCCCGCCGAGCTCTGGCCGGACCGCATCCTGCGCAAAGCCGCCGGCACAGGCGCGCACCGTCTGTGAACGCGTTTGAGAAAGAACTGCTGATGCTGGAAAAATCGAAGGTAGACAAAAATGCTGGAGAAACTCAGCGGGTGAGACATGCGAGGATTGCATGAGGCTGCCTCGCACGCTGAGTTTCTCCAGCGTTTTTTTGTCTACCTTCTGTGAACACGTGAAAGGGGTTGGACAGGCTAGATGCAGGAAGATTGTTCCCGATGTTGGGGAAGTCCAGAACAAGGTCACAGTTTAAGGTATAAGGGGGAAGTCTTTTAGGACCGAGATGAGAAAAAAAAATTCACACAGAGAGTGGTGAATCTGCGGAATTCTCTGCCACAGAAGTAGTTGAGGCCAGTTCATTGGCTATATTTAAGAGGGAGTTAGATGTGGCCCTTGTGGCTAAAGGGATCAGGGGGTATGGAGAGAGAAGGCAGGTACAGGATACTGAGTTGGATGATCAGCCATGATCATATTGAATGGCGGTGCAGGCTCGAAGGGGCGAATGGCCTACTCCCTGCACCTATTTTCTATGTTTCTATGTTTCTATGATTTGACGCCTGCCATCCGGGGCGGGATCCGTGTGTACACGTGACAGATGTGGCCCCCCACCCGCTCACAGACGTGCGTCCCGGCCCCTATGCAGAACAAGGTTGCTCACCCCTGATTTGGAGGGTGGAGACTATATGGAACGATCTGCCAGAGGTGGTGTGGCAGTACTATATAAAGCACTTAAAATACATGTGGACAAGTCAATGGGTAGGAGACCTTGTGGATATGGGCCAAAGGGACTGGCTTAGATGGGGCATCTTGGTCAGCATGGGAGAGGTGGGCCGAAGGGCCTGTTTCTGTGCTGAATGACCCCATGATGACAACAGGAGACATCTCACGGCATTTAAGCATCATTCATGTCACTGTTGGTCTGGAGTCGGAGATTTTTTATTTTTTTTTTGCCTGGCATCAAAGCATTAGTTTTATGATTATTATCATCTCTGACTTTAGTGCTTAATTTCAGAGATTTAGTTTCTCCAGCTGCTCGTGTGGGATTTGAACACTTCTCGAGATTATTTGACGGATTCCAGACCCGCCGTCACTGCGCATTGTACCCGATATTTGCGGCAGTCATCTGTTCACTGTGGGAGTCGGCCAGGTAGAGCTTGGAAAGACAATAGACAATAGGTGCAGGAGTAGGCCATTCGGCCCTTCCAGCCAGCACCGCCATTCAATGTGATCATGGCTGATCATCCCCAATCAGTTCCCCGTTCCTGCCTTCTCCCCATATCCCCTGACTCCGCTATCTTTAAGAACCCTATCTAGCTCTCTCTTGAAAGCATCCAGAGAACCGGCCTCCACCGCCCTCTGAGGCAGAGAATTCCACAGACTCACCACTCTCTGTGTGAAAAAGTGTTTCCTCGTCTCCGTTCTAAAATGGCTTACCCCTTATTCTTAAATTGTGGCCCCTGGTTATGGACTTCCCCAACATCGGGAACATGTTTCCTGCCTCTAGTGTGTCCAAGCCTTGAACAATCTTATACGTTTCAATGAGTCAGCCAGGTAGAGTTGGAAAGCCGCCAACATTTCCTTCATGTTTTCATCCAAATCCTTTGGAAGCTCAGCAGACAGTGTCAGGATTCTAGACACAAGGAATTGTCTCGCTGATGTTTCAGTTTCGACCTGAAACGTCACCCATTCCTTCTCTCCAGAGAAGCTGCCTGTCCCGCTGAGTAACTCAGGTTTTTGTGTCCATCTTCGGTTTAAACCGGGCACCTGCAGTTCCTTCCTACACAAGGAATAGTTTAGTTGAGCGACACACCGCGGAAACAGGCCCTTCGGCCTGCCGAGTCCCCGCCGACCAACGATCCCCCCCATACGCTAGCACCATCCTACACACACACACATACTAGGGACAATTTACCATCTTTACCGAAGCTAATAACCGACAAACTTGTACGTCTTTGGAGTGTGGGAGGAAACCGGAGCACCTGGGGAAAACCCACGCGGTCACGGGGAAAACGTACAGATAGAACCCATAGTCAAGACTGAACCCGGGTCTCTGGCGCAGTGAAGCAGTAACTACGACTGTGGCACTGTGCCGCCCCAAAGGAATTGCATGTCATGTGGTAACTGTGGTGAAAGTGCTGTCGTAACTCAGCGGGTGAGGCAGATTCTCTGGACAATAGACAATAGGTGCAGGAGTAGGCCATTCTGCCCTTCGTGCCAGTGATTCGATTCAATGTGATCATGGCTGATCATCCCCAATCAGTACCCCGTTCCTGCCTTCTCCCCATATCCCCTGACTCCGCTATCTTTAAGAGCCCTATCTAGCTCTCTCTTGAAAGAATCCAGAGGCAGAGAATTCCACAGACTCACCACTCTCTGTGAGAAAAAGTGTTTCCTCGCCTCCGTTCTAAATGGCTTACTCCTTATTCTTAAACTGTGTGTGGCCCCTAGTTCTGGAGAACATGGCTAGACAATGTTTTGGGTCGGGACCCTTCTTCAGATTGATGCTGTCAGGAACGTGTGTACTTGGGAGAGCTCGCGTACCAGTGGCAGTTGTATAATCCAGCTTTAATTGATCCTTGCGAGACGCTTTCATTTTGATTTACATTTAGATTCCAGGAATGTTTAACTTAGTTCAGAGATGGAAACAGTCCCTTCGGCCCAGCGAGTCCGTGCCGACCATCGGTCACCCGCTCACACACCAGTTCTACGTTATCCCACTTTCTCATCCACTCCCTACACACTAGGGGGCAATTTACAGAGGGGCCCATGAACCTACAAACCCGCTCGCCTTTGGGATGTGGGGAGGAAGCCGGAGCACCCGGAGAAAGCCCGCGCAGGTCACGGGGAGAGCGCGCAAACTCCGTACAGACAGCACCTGTGGTCTGGATTGAACCCGGGTCTCTGGCGCTGTGCGGCAGCAACTCTACCGCTGCGCCACCGTGCGGACAGTGAATTGTAACCCTTGGTCCTTTTCGCTGAGTTTTGTGGGTGTTGCTGTGATGAGGCAGCTGGATGTAATAAATGCTGGGATTCACGTTGCTGATACTAACCTTCTGGAATCTGAAGTAGAAGCTTTGAAAGCAGCTGCGTATCGCCACTGGTACTAACACTTCGTTCAAAATGCCAGCTGTCTGAGTTTTAGTGAGTTTAGTTTAGAGTTATAGCACGGGAAACAGGCCCTTCGGCCCACCGAGTCCGCGCCGACCAGCGATCCCCGCACTCTAACACTATCCTACACACACTGGGGACAATTTATAACGACGCCAAGCCAATTAACCTATAAACCTGCACGTCTTTGGAGTGTGGAGGAAACAGGAGCACCCGGAGAAACCCACGCAGGTCACGGGGAGAACGTGCAAACTCCGCACAGACAGCACCCGTAGTCGGGATCGAACCCGGGTCTTTGGCGCTGTGAGGCAGCAACTCTACCGCTGCGCCACCGTATCCTGGATTACAGTGTGACTGGCTCGACTCTTTGGTAGAAGTCTTCCTTTAGGGTGGGTACAGTAGTCTCACTGTCAGAATGGAGACACAGGAACTGCAGATGCAGAAACTCAGCGGGTCAGCCAGCATCTTTGCAGAACGTGTATAGGTGACGTTTCAGGTCGGGACTAAGAAGGGTCCTGTCCTGAAATGTCACCTATTCCACGGGGGCACGGCTTTAAGGTGAGAGACTCGGCTTGTATTCGCTAGAATTTAGAAGATTGAGGGGGATCAATTCTTAAGGGGTTGGACAGGCTATATGCAGGAAGATTGTTCCCTATGTTGGGGAAGTCCAGAACAAGGGCTCACAGTTTAAGGATAAGGGGGAAGTCTTTTAGGACCGAGATGAGAAAAAAAAATTCACACAGTGGTGAATCTGCGGAATTCTCTGCCACAGAAGGTAGTTGAGGCCAGTTCATTGGCTATATTTAAGAGGGAGTTAGATGTGGCCCTTGTGGCTAAAGGATCAGGGGGTATGGAGAGAAGGCAGGTACAGGAATACTGAGTTGGATGATCAGCCATGATCATATTGAATGGCGGTGCAGGCTTGAAGGGCCGAATGGCCTACTCCTGCACCTATTTTCTATGTATCTATGTATTTCCTTCGCTCCATAGATGCTGCAGCACCCGCTGAGTTCCTCCAGCATTTATTGTCTACCTTTGATTTTCCAGCATCTGCCGTTCCTTTAGGGTGGGTACAGCACCTATTTTCTATGTTACGATGAGAGAGGGGCAAAGTTACAATGAAGCTTTGCAGGACAACTTCTTTGTACAGAGTGTGTGTGTGTGTGAGATGGGTTGCCTCGAACACTGTCAGGGGTGGTGATGGAGGCAGGTGCCTTAGTGGCGTTTAAAAGGCTTTTCGATAAGTAGATCGATATGCAGGAAATGTCAGGATATGGATAATGTACAGGCAGAATAAGAGTTGGTCTCAACGTTATTTTCGGCACAGACGTTATGGGCCGAAGGGCCTGCTTTGGCGCTGCTCCATTCTCTGTTCTATGAATACCGGCAACCCATGCAGCCACAGTAAGAACGTGTAAACTCCACACAGACAGCCAAGAGCCAGGATGTATATAGTGCTGGTAGATAAGAGCTGGTCTTGGCATCATGTTCAGCCTGGACGTTGTGGGCCGAAGGGCCTGTTCTTGTGCTGTACTGATCTATGTTCTCCAGAGATGCTGCCTGACCCGCTGAGTTACTCCAGCACTGTGTGAAAACGTCACCTATCCACGTTCTCCACAGATGCTGCCTGACCTGCTGAGTTACTCCAGCACTTTGTGTCTTTATGTCCTCACTACGAGAACGTTATACTGTCACTCAATAGACAATAGGTGCAGGAGTAGGCCGTTCGGCCCTTCAAGCCAGCACCGCCATTCAATGTGATCATGGCTGATCATCCCCAATCAGTACCCCGTTCCTGCCTTCTCCCCATATCCTTTGACTGCTATCTTTAAGAGCTCTATCTAACTCTCTCTTGAAAGCGCCCAGAGAATTGGCCACCACTGCCTTCTGAGGCAGAGAATTCCACAGACTCACCACTCTCTGGGTGAAAAGTTTGTCCTCGTCTCCGTTCAAAATGGCTTACCTCTTATTCTTAAACTGTGGCTCCTGGTTCTGGACTCCCCCAACATCGGGAACATGTTTCCTGCCTCTAGCGTGTCCAATCTCTGAATAATCTTATATGTTTCAATAAGATATCTTGCGTAATATCTCGTCAGCTCCCTATTAAAAGAGGATCGGGGAGTTGTCTCCTCGTTCGGGGCCAGCTTTGCTCGTCATGTATCTCGTGTTTGTGGGATGTGGCAGTCTGACGATTACCAGTGCTGCTCTCATTCCTTGCCACTGTGATCGCACTTCAAACCAAAGATCCTACAGCGAGCAAGATAGACCACTCGACGAAAAAGACGTAGTACGGCCATGGGCAGATTCATGCGTAATTTAAGGCCCCATTTCCGTAACCGGCTTCCGTCTCCGCACCAAAGATCCCATAGCGGAGCAAAGATACTAGTGTGGAGACGGAAGCCGGTTACGGAAACATCCTGGTAAAAATAAAAGCTATTTGGGAAAAATCTTCTCATTGTCAGAATAATAATTTAATTAACACAAACTGTTCCCCCGCAACGTTGAA
>CM075981.1:2015843-2020843 GCA_038087875.1 Malacoraja senta | reverse complement strand
CTTCGAGCCAGCACCACCATTCAATGTGATCATGGCTGATCATCCCCAATCAGTACCCCGTTCCTGCCTTCTCCCCATATCCCCTGATTCCGCTATCTTTAAGAGCCCTATCAAGCTCTCTCTTGAAAGCATCCAGAGAACCCGCCTCCACCGCCCTCTGAGGCAGAGAATTCCACAGACTCACAATTCTCTGGTTGACAAAGTGTTTCCTCGTCTCCGTTCTAAATGCCTTACCCCTTATTCTTAAATTGTAGCCCCTGGTTCTGGACTCCCCCAACATCGGGAACATGTTTCCCGCCTCTAGCGTGTCCAAACCCTGAATAACCTTATATGTTTCAATAAGATCCCCTCTCATCCTTCTAAAAGCCCAGCCGCTCCATTCTACCGAAGATAGACACAAAGCGCTGGAGTAACTCAGCGGGTCGGGCAGCATCTTTGGAGAAAAAGGATGGGTGACGTTTCGGGTTAGGGTTAGTGTCTGGAAAGGCAGAGATGGATAGATTCTTGATCAGTGTGGGTGTCAAGGGTTATGGGGAGAAGGCAGGAGAATGGGGTTAGGAGGGAGAGATAGATCAGCCATGATTGAATGGCGGAGTAGACTTGATGGACCAAATGGCCTAATTCTGCTCCTATCACTAATGAACTCATGGAAATGGGTCCCGACCTAAAGCATAACCGATCCTTTTTCTCCAGAGATGCTGCCTGACCTGCTGTGTTACTCCAGCACTTTGTGTCATTTTAAGATAGATCACAAAACAGTGAACGGACACGATGAACTACGAACTATCTTGGTTGCAGCACAGGCTTTGGGATTTTTGCAATGCTTTTGGGGATTTTTTAGTTTACTTACGTTTACAGATACAGTGCGGAAACAGGCCCTTCAGCCCACTGAGTCTACGCAGACCAGCGATCCCTGCACATTAACACTACCCTACACCCACTCGGGACAATTTACATTTATACCAAGCCAATTAACCTACAAACCTGTACGTCTTTGGAGTGTGGGAGGAAACCGGAGATCTCGGAGAAAACCCACGCAGGTCACGGGGAGAAGGTGCAAACTCCGTACAGACAGCACCAGTGGTCGGGATCGAACCCGGGTCTCTGGCGCTGTGAGGCAGCAACTCTACCGCTGCGCCACCATGCCGCCCAAACTTTGTGTCATTTTAACATAGAACACAGAGCAGTAAAGATAAACGGTGAACTACGAACCGTCTTCGTTGCACTCCAGACTTGAGGAGAGTTTCAGAAAGATGCTGGAAAAATCGAAGGTAGGCAAAAATGCTGGAGAAACTCAGCGGGTGAGGCAGCATCTATGGAGCGAAGGAATGGATGACGTTTGGGGTCGAGACCCTTCCTCAGACTTGAGTGAGTGAGTCTGCACTAAAGGATTTTTGCAATAATATGTTTTTTGTTTCTGTACATTGGGAGGTTATTTATTACAGTATTTTAACGCTGAGTTACTCCAGCACTGTGTCTGTCCACACAAACTGTGCTTCTCTTCCCAAACCGGGCTGTCAGAACAGTCGAGTGAATCCGGACGGCTTTTTCTGTTTCATTTTAAATTTGCAGCATCTGCTGTTCATTTCTTTTTTTTTGTTTTGATTTTCAAACGATAAAGTCATTTTCAAACTCTGGGCATCTGCACGAGTTCCAACCCACAGATGAAACTATGCACACACACTCCCACTTCCTCTCCACTTTTCTTAGACAATCCTCTATTTTCTAAGCATCGGGCATTTATCCAAATCCCTGTTAATAGTTGGTGTGTGTTCCAAGGCCAGGGTTAGTGTGTTATTTCTGGTTGGGGGGGGGGGGCGGGGGGGGAGCTGAAATATTATGGATCATAAGAGCAGTGAAAACTGGAAATGTTCCAACTTCTGCAGGCTAGGTGGCGCAGCGGTAGAGTTGCTGCCTCACAGTGCCGGAGACCCGGGTTCGATCCCGACCTCGGGTGCTGTCTGTACGGAGTTTGTTTGTGCGTTCTCCCCGTGACCTGCGTGGGTTTTCTCCGTGAATCCTGTAGGAAACATGTTCCCGATGTTGGGGGAATCCAGAACCAGGGGCCACATTTTGAGAATAAGGTAGTGAGCCATTTAGAACGGAGACGAGGAAACACTTTTTCACCCAGAGAGTGGCGAGTCTGTGGAATTCTCTGCCTGAGAGGGCGGTGGAGGCCGGTTCTCTGGATGCTTTCAAGAGCGAGCTGGATCGGGCTCTTGAAGATAGCGGAGTCAGGGGATGTGGGGAGAAGGCAGGAACGGGGTACTGATTGGGGATGATCAGCCATGATCACATTGAATGGCGGTGCTGGCTCGAAGGGCCGAATGGCCTACTCCTGCACCTATTGTCTATTGTCTATTGAATGGAGGAAAAAAACAGCCCAGTGGCCCTGGAAGAAAGAGCTGGCTTTTCAGCTGAGACTTCCAGGGACAGAGATACGTCTGTCTACGCCAACGCAGCGATGGATGTGGGTCGACCCGTGAAAGTCCACACCTCCAGACCTACCTGAAGCAAAGCTTTCAAAGGCAGCCGAGCAACGCCAAGACAAACGCGCTCTTTTATTATTATTTTTTTTTAAAAAGGTCCAAAAAATCTACAGTTACCATTTTGAGCAAAGTGTAAAAGGCTTAATAGAATGTCGAGTTTGTTTAAGAAGGAACTGCAGATGCTGGGAAAAACGAAGGTAGGTAAAAATGCTGGAGAAACTCAGCGGGTGAGGCAGCGTCATCTATGGAGCGAAGGGAACGGTCACACATTCCTTCTCTCCAGAGATGCTGCCTGTCCCGCCCGCTGAGTTACTCCAGCATTCAGCAATGTGAGATAGACACAAAGTGCTGGAGTAACTCAGCGGGACAGGCAGCATCTCTGGAGAGAAGGAATGGGTGACGTTTCGCGTTCATATGTTACAGGGGCAGAGTTAGGACATTTAGCCCATCAAGTCGACCCATCAACCCACGCGGTCACGGGGAGAACGTACAAACTCCTTGCAGACAGCGCCCGTAGTCGGGATCGAACCTGGGTCTCTGGCGCTGTGAGGCAGCAACTCCACCGCTGCGCCGTCTGGCACAGATGTTGTGGGCCGAAGGGCCTGTTCCTGTACTGCACTCTGCCCAACGCCATCTCTCTGAATATCTCTCTATACATTCCTCTCTGGGTGTTAGATTATGTGTGGCAATACTCCCACGATTGGCTTTCTGTGTTGAAGGCAGGGTATGAATGGAGCTTATTGTTCCGGTGGAATAGACCAAAGCGGAGACCAGAATGTTGAGAGACATTACACGTATGAGATGCAGACTTAGATTGCCCACAAACAAATGGGCATTGGCAGGTTTATAAGTAGCAAGGTGCAAACAAAGTTAAGGGTCGAGAAACTAAGTTCATAAGTGACAGGAGTAGAATCAGGCCGTTCGGCCCATCAAGTCTACTCCACCATTCAATCATGGCTGATCTGGGGCGGGAGATTGCAACCTTCACGTGGCCCGCCCTGTTTCGACGAATGCAATCAACCTGGCGTGCACAATCAAATAAGAACAAATAGAACAAGTTGTCCTACAACTTTAGGCTGTGCACGCCATACACATGAAGAAGAAGATGGCTGATCTATCTCTCCCTCCCAACCCCATTCTCCCGCCTTCTCCCCATAACCCCTGACACCAGTACTAATCAAGAACCTATCTATCTCTGCCTTAAATATATCCATTGACTCGTGGCCTCCACAGCCGTCAGCGGTGAAGAATTCCACAAATTCACCACCCTCTGGCTAAAGAAATTCCTCCTCATCTTCCTAAACGTACGTCGTTTTATTCTGAGGCTGTGACCTCTGGTCCTAGACTCTCCCCACTAGTGGAAACATCCTCTCCACATCCACTCTATCCAGGCCTTTCAATATTCGGTACGTTTCAATGAGGTCCCCCCCCTCATCCTTCTAAACTCCAGCGAGTACAGGCCCAGTGCCGACAAACGCTCATCATATATTAACCCAGAGGGGCCTGTTTCCATGCTGTATGCCTCTATAAATACTTTGTGCTTTTAGCTTCTGCATCTTCTGCCTTTGGAGAGGGGAGAAGAGGGAATGTCACTCTGTCTCTCCCTCTCCCTGCCCTCTCTTCCCCTCTTTGCTCTCTCTCTCCTCCCTCTCTCCCCCCCCTCCCCTCTCTCTCCCCCCTCTCTCTCCCTCCCCCTCCTCTCTGTCTCCCTCTCTCTCTCCCCCTCCCCTTCTCTCTCTCCTCTCTCTCCTCCTCTTCCTCGCTCTCCCCCTCTCTCTCTCTCTCCCCCTCTCTCTCCCTCTCTCTCTCCCCCTCTCCCTCTCTCTCTCCCCCTCCCTCTCTCTCTCCCCCCTCTCCCCCCTCTCTCTCCCCCTCTCTCACTCCCCCTCCCTCTCTCCCCCTCCTCTTCTCTCTCTCTCCCCCTCTTCCCCCCCCTCTCTCTACCCTCCTCTCCTCTCTCTCTCCACCTCTATCTCTCCCCCTCTCTCTCCCCCTCCCTCTCTCCCCCTCTCCCTCTCTCTCCTCTCCCCCTCCCTCTACCCCATCTCTCCCCTCCTCTCCTCTCTCCCTCCCCCTCTCTAAGCCGAACACCAGACCTCAGTCTCACTAACGAGCTGTTTAACCAGCCTTACGTTAATGCCAGCTCTTCAATTAGAATCTGTGCAGCTAATAAATGCTGGTGTTTATTTTGACATTAGCGCTGGGTCCCTCACCCATGTGTAAGTTTAACCAGCTTGTGACCACAAAGGAACAGTGTAAATGTGGCCTATATCTCATCGCGACCGGCTGCCCTGCTTGTGGCACCTCTGTGAAATGTATAGGGCGGCTGTGACAATGAGAGTGTACAGACAGACAGCAGTGTTGCAGGAAGGAACTGCAGATGCTGGTTTAAAACCGAAGATAGACACAAAATGCTGGAGTAACTCAGCGGGACAGGCAGCATCTCTGGAGAGAAGGAACGGGTGACGTTTCGGGTCGAGACTAGGGTGGCCAACTTCCCCACTCACAAAT
>CM075981.1:1970843-2010843 GCA_038087875.1 Malacoraja senta | reverse complement strand
TCTAGCTTGTCCAGTCCTTTTATAATTTTATATGTTTCTATAAGATACCCCCTCATCCTTCTAAACTCCAGTGAATACAAGCCTAGTCTGTTCAATCTTTCCTCATATGACAGTCCCGCCATCCCATGGATATATATAGTAGTGTAGTGTATTATTGTCACGTGTAGCGAGGTACAGTGAAAAGCTTTCTTGTCGCGTGTTATCCAATCAGCGGAAAGACTACACATGATCACAATTGATGTACAGATGCAGGATAAAGGGAATAACATTTAGCACAAGGTAAAGCCAGCAAAGTCCAGTCGAAGATAGTCTGAGGGTCTCCAATGAGGTCGATGGTAGTTCAGGACCGCTCTCTAGTTGGTGAGAGGACGGTTCAGTTGCCTGATAACAGCCGGGAAGAAACTGTCCCTGAATCTGGAGGTGTGTGTTCGTTTTCACACTTCTGTACCTCTTGCCCGATGGGAGAGGGAGAATAGGGAGTGACCTGGGTGAGACTGGTCCTTGATGATGCTGCTGGCCTTGCCGAGGCAGCGCGAGGTGTAGATGGAATGGTAAACTCCACAATTACTTACAAAGAACAATACGTTGCTGAACTTAGGGGTGGCACAGTGGCGCAGCGGGTAGAGTTGCTGCCTCGCAACGCCAGGGACCCGGGTTCGATCCCGACTACGGGTGCTGTCTGTACGGAGTTTGTACGTTCTCCCCGTGACCTGCGTGGCTTTTCTCCGAGATCTTCGGTTTCCTCCCACACTCCAAAGACGTGCAGGTTTGCAGGTGAATTGAATTGGTGCATGAGTAAATTGTGTGTGTGTGTGTAGGATAGTGTTAGTGTGCGGAGATCGCTGGTCAGCAGGGACTCGGTGGGCCGAAGGGCCTGTTTCCGCGCTGTATCTCTAAAGTAACCTAAACTAAACTGTACGCAAAAAAATAATAATTTGACTGTACCCCCGGTACATGTGACAGTAAAGAATGATTGAACACGTTGGGAATATATGTTTGTTTTGGCAAATACATTATTTCAGGTGTGTCGGGCGTTAGATTTCTTTGTAACTTTTGTACCACACACCTAGATCAAACAAACCGCTGAATTGTTAATTCAAAATGCTGGAGTAACTCAGTGGAGAGCCAATGTGTGTGTGTGTGTGAGAGGGACTGCAAGTGCTGCTTTACACTGAAGATAGACACAAAGTGCTGGAGTAACTCAGCAGGTCGGGCAGCATCTCGGGGGGGGGGGGGAAGAATAGGTGACGTTTCGGGTCGGGACCTTCTTCAGCATATTCTACATAGAACGTAGAACAGTACAGCACAGGAACAGGCCCTTCGGCCCACAATGTCCGTGCCGGACATGACGCCAAGTTAAACCGGTCTCATCTGCCTGCACGTGATCCGTATCCCTCCATTCCCTGCACATCCACGCGCCTGTCTAAGAGTCTCTTAAACACCACTATCGTATCTGCCTCCACCACCACCCCTGGCAGGGCGTTCCAGGCACCCACCACCCTCTGTGTAAAATAAACATGCCCCGCACATCTCCTTTTAACATTTGCCCCTCTCACCTTAATTTCTCTAGTCTTTGATATTTCCATCGTGGGACCAAAGGTTCTACCCTCTCCACGCCTCTCATAAGTTTATATACTTCGATGATCACGTCTCCCTTTAACCTCCGTCATCTTGTACGGTCCTGGTGAATTTGTGTTTCTGTGTGTGTGTGTGTGTAGTGTATGTATATGTATGTGTGTATATTTGTGTGTGTGCATATACATATATATATATGTGTGTGTGTGCGTGTGTATATTCGTAAGACCATAAGGCAAGCACGGCCTCACAGCGCCGGAGACCCGGGTTCGATCTTGACTCGAGCGCTGTCTGTGTGGAGCTTGTACGTTCCTGCCCTTGACCTGCGTGGCTTTTCTCCGGATTTCTCCAGTTCCTCCCACACTCCGAAGGTGTACAGGTTTGTAGGCTGATTAGCTTCAGTGAAATTGTAAGTGGCCCCTAGTGTGTGTGTGTGTGTGTGTGTGTGGGATAGTGCTAGTGTACGGGGCGATCTCTGGTCAGCGCGGACACGGCGGGTCGAAGATGGCAGCGCCTCGCCGCATCGGCCTCTGCAGTGCGTCTGTCTTTTATTTTTGTCCTGTTGAGTGTATAGTTTGTGTGTAGTTTATATATTGTTTTTAGCTGTGTACATGTGGGGGGTGTACTTTTAAATCTCTTCCCTGGCCGGCTTCGGAGCGTGGAGAGCTGTGGTGGCGACCCGACTCCGGAGCTTCGGAGGCTCCAGACGCAGGCCCGGAGGACGGTGACATCGGGAGCTCGTGGGTCCCTGGTGGGAGACTGCGTTTCTGAGCTCCCGCAACGGCAACTTCCCCCGCCCAAATTGAGGGGTTGAAAACGACCCGGAGGGGGGCCTTACACCGCCCGGCGCGGCTTTAGCGGCCGCGGGACTTGCCATCGCCCGCCAGGGGCTTTAACAATAGACAAGGGACAATAGGTGAAGGAGTGGGCCATTTGGCCCTTCGAGCCAGCACCGCCATTCAATGTGATCATGGCTGATCATCCCCAATCAGTACCCCGTTCGTGCCTTCTCCCCATATCCACTATCTTTAAGAGCCCTATCTAGCTCTCTCTTGAAAGTATCCAGAGAACCGGCCTCCACCGCCCTCTGAGGCAGATCATTCCACAGACTCACCACTCTCTGTGAGAAAAAGTGTTTTCTCGTCTCCGTTCTAAATGACTTACTCCTTATCCTGTGGCCCCTGGTTCTGGACTCCCCCCAACATCGGGAACACGTTTCCTGCCTCTAGCGTGTCCAAGCCCTTAACAATCTTATATGTTTAACATCAGGAGAAGAATGGAAAACAGGGGAGGGACAATGACTTTGCCTTCCATCACAGTGAGGAGGAGATTCACTGTGATGGATGTTTGTGTAAATTGTGTTAATTGTGGTCTTGGTTTTTTTTGGGGGGGGGGGGTTTCTTGTATGGCTGCAGAAACCAAATGTTGTTTGAACTTCATTTGAGGTTCAAATGACAATAAACGGTATTGTATATTGTATTATTGATTTAATTCCCCTCGTAATATTCTATGTGGAATAGATGATACTAAGTGTGGTGCATGCTTTGATCTGTTCCAGGTTGGTCTTGCGGTGAACAAAGGTCTGGACCATGTCTGTCCTCACTGCCAGGGCAGCAGAGAACACCAAGGTGGTCGGCAAGCTGGGCTTTGAGTTCCAGCAGAACGCACCATCGGACAATGACTCGGGCTGCTCTCTGGAGGAATACGCCTGGGTCCCGCCGGGACTCAAGCCCGAGCAGGTGGGGAGAAGCAGTTACTCGAGGAAATAGAAACATAGAAACATAGAAAATAGATTCAAGATTCAAGAGAGTTTATTGTCATGTGTCCCTGATAGGACAATGAGATTCTCTGCTTTGCTTCAGCACAACAGAACATAGTAGGCATTGACTACAAAACAGATCAGTGTGTCCATATACCATTCTATAAATATATACACACATGAATAACTAGGTGCAGGAGGAGGCCATTCGACCCTTCGAGCCAGCACCGCCATTCATTGTGATCAAGGCTGATTGTCCCCAATCAATAACCCGTGCCTGCCTTCTCCCATATCCCTTGACTCCACTAGCCCCTAGAGCTCTATCTAACTCTCTCTTAAATCCATCCAGTGACTTGGCCTCCACTGCCCTCTGTGGCTGGGAATTCCACAAATTCACAACTCTCTGGGTGAAAATGTTTTTTTCCAACCTCAGTCTTAAATGACCTCCCCTTTATTCTAAGACTGTGGCCCCTGGTTCTGGACTCGCCCAACATTGGGAACATTTTTCCTGCATCTAGCTTGTCCAGTCCTTTTATAATTTGATATGTTTCTATAAGATCCCCCCTCATCCTTGTAAACTCCAGTGAACACAAGCCTAATCTTTTCAATCTTTCCTCATATGACAGTCGCGCCATCCCAGGGATCAATCTGGTGAACCTACGCTGCACTGCCTCAATCAAAAATAAATCCCTCGCCCTCCCGCTTCAATGGCAGTCGATTGGTTTTGGTCGTAAAACTGCCAATCAACCACAATAATTGCCTGTATTATTGTGGATGATCAGCCATGATCACATTGAATGGCGGTGCTGGCTCGAAGGGCCGAATGGCCTACTCCTGCACCTATTGTCTATTGTCTATTGAAACGTCCAATGTGAAAAGTCCAACAAAATGCAACACAATTGTGCCCCATTGTAACCCAGCGGCAAGGTGGCGCAGCGGTAGAGTTGCTGCCTCACAGCACCTGAGACCCGGGTTCGATCCTGACCACTGGTGCTGTCTGTACGGAGTTTGCCCGTTCTCCCCGTGACCTGTGTGGGTTTCCTCCGGGTGCTCCGGTTTCCTCCCACACTCCAAAGGCGTGCAAGTTTGTAGGTTAATTGGCTTTGGTATAAATGTACATTGTCCCCAGTGTGTGTAGGATTAGAGTTAGTGTACGGGGACTGCTGGTCGGTGGGGACTCGGTGGGGCCGAAGGGCCTGTTTCCGCGCTGTATCTCTAAACTAAACTTAAAAGTACGGGTGTCGGGGGTTATGGGGAGAAGGCAGGAGAATGTGGTTGAGAGGGAGAGATAGATCAGCCGTGATTGAATGGCGGAGTAGACTTGATGGGCCGAATGGCCTAATCAAGTCTCGACCAGAAGCGCCACCCATTCCTTCTCTCCAGAGATGCTGCCTGTCCCGCTGAGTTACTCCATCACTTTGTGTCTATCTTCGGTGTAAACCAGCATCTGCAGTTCCCCGCTACTTAGAACAGTACAGCACAGGAACTGGCCCTTCGGCCCACAATGTAGAGGGGGGGGGGAGGATGGAATTAATGCAGGCAAGTGGGATTTGTATAGATAGGCATAATGGTCAACATAGACATGATGGGCCGAAGAGCCTGTTGCTGTGTCTATGGCCTAATTCTTCTCCTATCGCTTATGAACTTATAACTGTTGTCTTCCTCAACCCGCAGGTTCACCAGTATTTCCGCTGTTTACCGGAGGAAAACATCCCGTACGTCAACAGCATTGGGGAGAAGTTCCGCATCAAACAGCTCCTGTACCAGCTGCCGCCCCACGACAATGACGTAAGCACCCGCGACCAGCCCGTGGCAGTCCGGTTGTGACCGGTTAGCACGCAGCTACAAAGCTTTTCACCGTACCTCGGTACACGTGACGATCAGCGTCGGGAGGAACTGCAGGTGCCGGTTTACTCCGCAGATAGACGCACAGAATGCTGGAGTAACTCAGCGAGACGGGCAGCATCTCTGGAGAGAAGTCTGAAGAAGGGTCTCGACCCGAAACGTCTCCCATTCCTTCTCTCCAGAGATGCTGCCTGTCCCGCCGAGTTACTCCAGCATTTTGTACGTCTATCTTCAGTGTAAACCAGCATCCATTTCTATCTAAATGGCGTCAAGTTGGGAAAAGGGGAAGTACAACGGGATCTGGGGGTCCTTGTACATCAGTCTATGAAAGTAAGCATGCAGGTACAGCGGGCAGTGGAGAAAGCGAATGGCATGTTGGCCTTTATAACAAGAGGAAGCGAATATAGGAGCAAAGAGGTCCTTCTGCAGTTATACAGAGCCCTAGTGAGACCACACCTGGAGTATTGTGTGCAGGTTTGGTCCCCTAATTTGAGGAAGGAGATTCTTGCTATTGAGGGAGTGCAGCGTAGGTTTACAAGGTTAATTCCCGGGGTGGCGGGACTGTCATATGCTGAGAGAATGGAGCGGCTGGGCTTGTACACTCTGGAGTTTAGAAGGATGAGAGGGAATCTTCTTGAAACATATAAGATGATCAAGGGTTTGGACACGCTCGAGGCAGGAAACATGTTCCCGATGTTGGGGGAGTCCAGAACCAGGGGCCACAGTTTAAGAATAAGGAGTAAGCCATTTAGAATGGAGACGAATGGCCTGCTCCTGCACCTATTGTCTATTGTCTATTGTCTATTATCTGCAGTTCCTTCCGACAGTGTCAGCATTGTTCTCCACAATGTGCTACGTAGAACCATCGCACCCACCCCCCCCCCCCCCCGCGAACTAATCCATGGTTCCTTGACCTCCACCACACACTGGTTAACCCGAGGAGCACCTTCAGCAACTCAGCGGCACAGGCAGCTGCTCTGGATCGAAGGAATGGCTCCAGACCCTTCACCCAGAGAGTTGTGAATCTGTGGAATTCTCTGCCACAGAAGGCAGTGGAGGCCGATTCACTGGGTGTTTTCAAGAGAGAGTTAGATACAGCTCTTAAACCAGCATCTGCACCTATTCCTAAACACGAGGGTGACAATAGATAATAGACAATAGGTGCAGGAGTAGGCCATTCGGCCCTTCGAGCCAGCACCGCCATTCAATGTCATCATGGCTGATCATCCCCAATCAGTACCCCGTTCCTGCCTTCTCCCCATATCCCCTATCTTTAAGAGCTCTCACTTGAAAGAATCCAGAGAATTCAGAGAATTCCACAGACTCACAACTCTCTGTGAGAAAAAGTGTTTCCTCGTCTCCGTTCTAAATGGCCTACCCCTTATTCGTAAACTGTGGCCCCTGGTTCTGGACTCCCCCCAACATCGGGAACTTGTTTCCTGCCTCTAGCGCGTCCAAACCCTTAACAATCTTGTATGTTTCAATAAGTGGTGTCCACGCAAAGGGTGGTGGGTGTGTGGAACGAGCTGCCAGAGGAGGTAGTTGAGGCTGGGACTATCCCAACGTTTAAGAAACAGTTAGACATGTACATGGATAGGACAGGTTTGGAGGGATATGGGGCCAAACGCGGGCAGGTGGGACTGGCGTAGCTGGGACATGTTGGCCGGTGTGTGGGCAAGTTGGGCTGAAGGGCCTGTTTCCGTGCTGTATCACTCTATGATTGTATCAAGCAGCCCCTCCACCACTGACGAAGCCATCTCTGTCTGCAGGAGAAGTACTGCCAGTCCCTCGGTGAAGAGGAGAAGATGGAACTGCGGCTGTTCAGCGGGCAGCGGAAGAGGGAGGCCCTGGGCCGAGGAATCGTCCAAGTCTTCCCGCTGACCGCGTCCGGAGCGCTGTGCGAGAAGGTGAGGCTCGTTCCCGGCACGCGCCGGGCGGTGAAACGGCGGAACTCTTTGCCGCAGACGGTGCTGGAGGCCTCACCCCAGCAATGTGTAAAAACATACTGCCCCCCCACCCCCCCCACATCTCTGGTGATTAGTGTCAGGGGTTACGGGGAGAAGGCAGGAGAATGGGGTTCGGAGGGAGAGATAGATCAGCCAAGATCGACTGGCGGACTCGACTCGATGGGCCGAATGGCCTAATTCTACTACTCTCACTTATGATCTTACGGCCATGCGTTTAGCAGGTGCATGGATTAGAGGGCAGTTGCTGCAAGCAATCATCGCAGAGTCAACATTGCTGGCGTAACTCAGCGGGACAGGCAGCCTCACTGGAGAGAAGGATTAGGTGACGTTTCAGGTCGAGACCCTTCTCGAGACCGAGTGTGGGAATTTCTTTAGCCAGAGGGTGGTGAATCTGAGGAACCCATCGCCACAGAGGCCGAGTCATTGGGTATTTTATAAAAGCGGAGATAGATGGGTTTTTGCGCGAGAGGACCCCACATCCTGGAGTAACACAGCGGGTCGGGCAGCATCTCTGGAGAAAAGGAATGGGTGAGTTTTGGGGGTCGAGACCCTTCTTCAGACTGAGAGTCAGGGGAGAGGGAAATGAGAGTTACAGACGGTGATGTAGAGAGATATAGAACGTACAAGGACGAGGATCTCGCTGCAGTGCCGTTTATTGTTACGTGCAGCTCAGTAAAAATCTTGCTATCCATAGGCACCGTCACCCTTGTGAACACAGGGCCTGTGGATGCGGAGAGGATGTATCCACTCGTGGGAGAGTCTAGGAGCAGGAGTGGGGAACCTGCGGCCTTCTAGGCCACATGCGGCCTTCCAGGCCATTAAGTGCGGCCTTTTGAACGAATCCAAATTTTGTCGAACAAATCCTTTTATTTTTATTAATATGTTTTTGTTCGTCTTTTATTATTTTTTATTTTAATCTTAAAATGAACGAATTTAAAATACCAAAGAGTAAAAGAAGATTCAACGGAATAATCCGATATCTAATTGAAGTTTCTTGGATGCGGCCTTGTTAGATTACAGCTAACTTAATGCGGCCTTCCAACATGAACAGGTTCCCCACGCCTGGTCTAGGACCAGGGGGCACAGCCTCAGAATTAAAGGGACTTCCCTTCAAATTGGAGATGAGGAGGAATTTCTTTAGTCAGAGGGTGGTGAATCTGTGGAGTTCATTGCCACAGAGGGCGGTAGAGGCCAAGTCAGCAGGTGTTTTTAAAGCGGAGATCGACAGGTTCTTAATTAGACTTCAGAGATACAAGTAACAGGCCCTTCAGCCCATCGAGTCTGTGCCGGTCATGGTAGGGGGGGGAAGGGGTAAGAGTGGGGAAGGGTCAAAAGAGGAGGAGGGTCAGACGAGGGGGGATGGGTGGGGTCATGGAAGGGTAAGGGTCAAGAGTGGGAGAGGGTCACGGAGGGTAAGGGTCACGGAGAGGGTAAGGATCAAGAGTGGGAGACTACTCATCTGCCCCGTTCGCCCATCGGCTGATTGCTTTCACTACATTAATCGCCAGAAGATCTATTTTATTTAAATGGTAAGACTCTAATCCTCCGACCACACTCCATCGGTACTCTGAAACGATATTATGTTTAAACTTAGAAACAATTAGGAGTGACATTGTTGAACCGTTGGTTAAAATTTGATAGGACTTGGGGAAGCTTTATTCAACATTTTCATACGACATACATTTTCCCCCTCTCCAACCGTTATAATAATTTTTCTACCTTTATACGGTGGAACGGACTTGACGACAACCAGGGACTTAAATTGTTGACATTCTTTGTAGCTCAGATTCTGTTTTCTAGTTTAGGGGGGCTTTTGTTTTTCTCTTTTTTCTCTCTCTTTCTTTTTGTTTTTATATAGCCAAGTTCTCTCTTAACCACTTTGCTATATTTACATAGAGACCGAGAGGTCTATATTCAATGTGTATTTTGACACTGGACTCATATTTAGGTTATACCGGTTATTAATGTAATCCTGATCCCTAGGTATCAATATCATTGTTATGCTTATCATTTTTTTGGTTTTGTTTTGTTTTTGTTTTTTGAAAAATTAATAAAAGGGGAGGGTCACGTAGAGGGTAAGGGCCATGGGGGGGGAGGGGCTGAGAGGGAGGGGTGGTGATGGGAGTCGGCTGTACGGGTGGGGGGGGGTGAGGGGGTGTTCCCCGGTGTACCTGACTCTGCCCCGCGCTCTACAGTGTGGCCTGGCCATGAGCGGCGGTGACGTTGGCATCTTTGCCCAGCGGGCGGGCGGAGGCACCTGCTGGCACCCGCACTGCTTCAGCTGCCACACCTGCCACCACCTCCTGGTCGACCTGATCTACTTCCCACCAGCACGCAAAGTCTACTGCGGGCCGGCACCACGCCGACCTCTTCAAACCGCGCTGCGCCTCATGTGACCAGGGTGAGTGGACAGCCGGCACACTCGCCCCCACCCGCACACCCTCGAACCCCACCCACCCCTCACACTGCTCACACTGTCATGTGCTGAGAGAATGGAGCGGCTGGGCTTGTACACTCTGGAGTTTAGAAGGATGAGAGGGCATCTTATTGAAACATATAAGATTGTTAAGGGTTTGGACACGCTAGAGGCAGGGAACATGTTCCCGATGTTGGGGGGAGTCCAGAACCAGGGGCCACAGTTTAAGAATAAGGGGTAAGACATTTAGAACGGAGACGAGGAAACACTTTTCACACAGAGAGTGGTGAGTCTGTGGAATTCTCTGCCTCAGAGGGCGGTGGAGGCCGGTTCTCCGGATGCTTTCAAGAGAGAGCTAGATAGGGCTCTTAAAGGTAGCGGAGTCAGGGGATATGGGGAGAAGGCAGGAACGGGGGTACTGATTGGGGATGATCAGTCATGATCACATTGAATGGCGCTGCTGGCTCGAAGGGCCGAATGGCCTACTCCTGCACCCATTGTCTAATCCACCGTCACACCACACCCTCTAATCCCCCCCCTCTGTACCCTCTACCCCCACGCTCACACTCCCACCCCTCTCCTCCCAGCCCACTCTCTACCCACCACAACCCACCCGTCCCACCTCACTCTCTCCCCACCCCTCCCCCCCCTCCGCCCCCCCGTGTGAGGCAGCAACTCTGCCGCTGTGTCGCCGCCATGCCCCGCCGCACCCCCACGTACACCACGCACGTGAGCGCCCCGCACTGTGCCTCAGTACGGGGTGACGGTGATTAAACTAAGAATAAGAGGTCGGCCGTTTAGGACTGAGACGAGGGAAACCTTTTTCACCCAGACTCAGTTGTGACTCTGTCCAATTCTCTGGCTCAGATTCACAGCCATGGTGGCGCAGCGGTAGAGTTGCTGCCTCGCAGCGCCCCGAGACCCGGGTTCGATCCCGGCTACGGGTGCTGTCTGTACGGAGTTTGTACGTTCTCACCCGTGACCTGCGTGGGTTTCTCTCCGAGACCTTCGGTTTCCTCCCGCACTCCAAAGACGTGCAGGTTTGTAGGTTAATTGGCTTGGTGTAAATGTAAAAATTGTCCCGAGTGTGTGTAGAATAGTGTTAGCGCGCGGGGATCGCTGGTCGGCGCGGAGCCGGTGGGCCGAAGGGCCTGTTTCCGTGCTGTATCTCTAAACTAAACTAAACTAAACTAGAGAAGGCAGTGGAGGCCAATTCAATGGATGTATTCAAGAGAGAGTTACATCTAGTTCATTGGAGACCCCTTGCACTATCCTCAAGAATAAGGGGTCGGCCATTTATGACTGAGATGAGGAAAAACCTTTTCACCAGAGAGTTGTGAATCTGCGGAATTCTCTGCCACAGAAGGCAGTGCAGGCCGATTCAATGGATGTTTTCAAGAGAGAGTTAGATTTAGCTCTTAGGGCTAACGGAATCAAGGGATATGGGGAGAAAGCAGGAACGGGGTACCGATTGGGGATGATCAGCCATGATCACATTGAATGGCGGTGCTGGCAGGAGAAGGGCCGAATGGCCTCCTCCTGCACCTATTTTTACGTTTCTATGTTTCAATTCAGAAGATAGACACAAAATGCTGGAGTAACTCAGCAGGACAGGCAGCATCTCTGGAGGGAAGCAATGGGTGACGTTTCGGGTCGAGACTCGATTCTTCAGACTTGATTCATTCCTTCTCTCCAGAGATGCTGCCTTGCCCCCGTTGAGTTACTCCAGCATTTTGTGTCTAATCCAGCATCTGCAGTTCCTTCCAACAATGATCAGCAGCGAATGGCGGCGCTGGCTCGAGGGGGCCGAATGGCCTACTCCTGCAGGCCTGCCGTCTATGTTTCTGTGCTTCTAACGCCAGTGTTTCTCCACGCGGGTGTGCAGCTGATCCTTTCTGAGGAGTGCACGGAGGCGGAGGGGCAGGTACTGGCACATCGACCACTTCAGCTGCACCGAGTGCGAGACGGTCCTCGGCGGACAGAGGTACATCATGAAGGAGGGGCAGCCCTACTGCTGCGGCTGCTTCCAGATGCTGTACGCGGAGTACTGTGAGAGCTGCCGAGAGATCATCAGTGAGTAAACATTGCCGGGAACAAGAGGCATGGCCGCCTAAACCTACCACCTCATGAATGAATGAATGAATGAATACGTTTATTGGCCAAGTATTCACATACAAGGAATTTGCCTTGGTGCTCCGCCCACAAGTGACAACACGACATAGTGACAGTTAGGAATGACACATAAAACATTAAACATAATAATATAACATTGTCGATTAAACATGTGAATTAAAGAGCAAAAGGAGGCTACAGATTTTTGGCTGTTGAGTAGAGCAACTACTCGTGGATAAAAAACTGTTTTTATGTCTGGCTGTGACAGCTTTGACAGTCCGGAGTCGCCTTCCAGAGGGAAGTGATTCAAAGAGTTTGTGGCCAGGGGTGAGAGGGGTCAGAGATGATCTGCCCGCTCGCTTCCTGGCCCTTGCAGTGTACAGTTCGTCAATGGAGGGAAGGTGGTCAAACCTTCATTACCCCGGTTGCCAAACACTCTGTGCGTTGGAAGGAACTGCAGACGAGGCTGCATCTCTGGAGAGAAGGAATCTCGGGTCCAGACCCATCTTCAACCCGAAACGTCACCCATTCCTTCTCTCCAGAGATGCTGCCTCACCCACTGAGTTACTCCAGCATTTTGTGTCCATCTTCGGTGTAAACCAGCACCTGCAGTTCCTTGTCGGGTGACGTGTCAAGTCGAGAACCTTCTTCAGACTGGACGAATGGGTGGCGTTTCAGGTCGAGACCCTTCTTCAGTCTGAAGATGGATCTCGACCTGAAACGTCACCTATTCCTTTCCTCCAGAGATGCTGTCTGACCAGCTGAGTTACTCCAGCACTTTGTTTCTATCTTCGGTTTAAACCGGCATCTGCAGTTCCTTCCGACACATAATTATAGGCTTGGCTTCAATTCTGAGACCAACAATTCAGACCATTTATACTGGTCTATGAAAACAGACATCAAGGCATAACATGATCTACTGGGGCAATGACTTAGCAAACCCATTGATTGTGTTTCAAGATCATCCTTAGCTTTTGAACTTTCAACCTGTTGTGGGATACCCTCAATGGTGGCAGGGGAGGTTCCCAGTGTTAAGTGTCCCGAAGCGAAATACTGCAGATGCCGGTAAACCCGAGATAAAAAGAGAGGATTTCAGGTGGATACTCCGCAGGTCAGGCAGCATCTGTGCAGAGAGAGATAGAGATAGAGATAGGCAGAGCAATTGCCTAATCTCCCATCAGAACTGATTGTCTGACTGACCGCTTTGGAGAAAAATCGGCATGAATTCTGCTTTTCACCCGTACAAGATGGGCGGCATGGTGGCGCAGCGGGTAGAACCACTGCCTCATGCGCCAGAGACCCCGGGTTCAATCCTGACCAGGGGTGCTGTCTTTAAGGAGTTTGTAGGCTCTCCCTGTGACCGCGTGGGTTTTTCTTCAGGGTGCTCCGGTTTCCTCCCGCACTCCAAAGACGCGCAGGTTTGTCGGTTAATTGGCCTCAGTAGAAAATTGCAGATTTTCCCTAGTGTGTAAGGACCTTAGAATTCATTGCCACAGACGTGGAGGCCACGTCAGTGGATATATTTAAGGCAGAGATAGATAGATTCTTGATTAGTACGGGTGTCAGAGGTTATGGGGAGAAAGCAGGAGAATGGGGTTAGGAGGGAGAGATAGATCAGTCAGGTGGAGTAGACTTGATGGGCTGAATGGCCTAATTCCGCTCCTGTAACTTAAGAACTTATGACCCCCCCCCCCCCCCCCCCACACCAAGAACATATGTAAACCAGCCATCTCCAGATTCTTCTTACGCATTTTGTTTGAGTTTGTGTAGTTTCTTGTCACGTGTACCGAGGTACAGTGAAAAGCTTTTGTTGCGTGCTAACCAGTCAGCGGAAAGACAATACATGATTACAGTCGAGTCGCCCACAGTGTATAGATACAGGATAAAGTGAATAGCATGAATAACGTTTAGTGCCAGATAAAGTCCGGTCAAAGATAGTCCGAGTGTCTCCAATGAGGCCCTTGTTCAGTAATGGTATTGCTAGTGGCTGTTGTACTTTATACCACACAGCAATAGCATAGAGTGATACAGTGCGGAAACAGGCCCTTCGGCCCAACTTGCCCACACCGGCCAACATGTCCCAGCTACACTGTCTGTGGAATTCTCTGCCTCAGAGGGGCGGTGGAGGCCGGTTCTCTGGATGCTTTCAAGGGAGAGCTAGATAGGGCTCTTAAAGATAGCGGAGTCAGGGGATATGGGGAGAAGGCAGGAACGGGGTACTGATTGGGATGATCAGCCATGATCACATTGAATGGCTCGAAGGGGCCGAATGGCCTACTCCTGCACCTATTGTCTATTGTCTATTCTAGTGCAGATGCTGGTTTAAACCAAAGGTAGACACAAAATGCAGAAGTAACTCAGCGGGACAGGCAGCATCTGTGGAGAGAAGGAATTGGTGACATTTCAGGTCGAGAACCTTCTTAGACTGAAAGTCACAGGAAAGGGAATCGATCCTTTTCTGAAATAGTGAAGTGCTGTAACTACTATCTACCTCTTTGATGACCCTCAGCATATCATTGATCGGGCTTTGCTGGCTTTGCCCTTGCACTAAAATATTATCACGTATCTTTTCAATGTGAATGGCTCGATTGTAATCATGTATTATTGTCTTTCCGCTGACTGGAGAGCAGGAAACAAACGTTTTTCACTGTACCTCGTTACACGTGACAATAAACTGAACTGAACTGTATTCTGTAAAGATCATGTTAACATCAGCGTGTTATTGGGGTCTCCACAGGTATTGATTATGGGCAGATTACATTCAGCGGACAACATTGGCACGCAAACATCAGCTGCTTCTCTTGTTCTCAATGCAAGAAGCCTCTGCTGGGTTGCGACTTCAACTACAGACATGGTCGCATCTTCTGCTCCACCGCCTGCAGCCAGATGGAAGAAGCCACTGCCTCCGATTCCTCGGACTCTGCCGTCCAGTCCACTCAGTCTCAAGAGTCGAGCGGCACCTTCGACCCCCCGGATGACCACCTGGCCGCCAATCCCACCCCCGACAGCCCCCGCCACGGACGATCCACGGAGCCCAACGCCGACCGTCGGCCGCATGGCGTGGACCTCCTGGTGGTCGTCGCCGTCGGCCAGATCCCTCCCGGCGGCCAAGACCCGGTGGCGGCGCCCGACGACCGATACGAGAGCCGCGTCCAGATCCAGCGCTGGCAGGCGGGGCACGGGGGGACGGGGGGACGGGCGGACCTCTCGGACGGAGGGCGTCGCGCGCGGGCTGCTTCCCGGAAGATCCGCCGCCGGTCGCAATCTTCGACCGCGCGCCGGGAACCATCGAACGGCAACGTTACCCCCGCAACGCCGTACAACCTCAACTGGCTTCAAGGCGGCCTTGGGATTGCCACGAAAGTCATGGACAACCACGCCGACGTGAGCCAGGAACCGGGGGCCTGGCCTGGTGAGGAGCAGGGGTTGGAGCAGGCAGGAGAGACGGAACCTCCTCCCCCAAATCAGACCGCGGCCTTCAGGCACCAGTTGGACACCTACTGTTCGCGGCAGGAAGCGACGCCCGTTTCGGACGGTCCCATCAAAGCCGCGTGGACCAAACACAACCGGCGGTTGGATTGCCAGAGCGGTTCGGGGAACCGCACGCCGGAACGGCAGCCAGGGGCGGCAAGTTCGCCACGGAGTTCGAGGGCCAGGTCAACGGGGCAACTCATCGGCAAGAGGTCAACTGGAGACGTCAGCAACCGCCCTGAGTACAGGTAACAAAACTTAACGCTAAAGGGTGTCGGCGACTTGCCGCCACCCGTCATGGTCACGGCAGGTCGCCAAGATTTTTCCACGTGTTGAAAATCCAGCGGCAACCAGAAAAAGGTACGACTTTTTTGGGCGACTACTCACGACCACACAGGAGTCAGTGACCAGAAAAAGGTATGACTCTTTGGGCGACTACTCACGACAATGTATGGTCGTGAGTAGTCGCCCAAAGAGTCTACCATTTTCTGATGGCCGCTGGATTTTCAACACGTTGAAAATTTTCGGCCACCTGCTGCGACTATGGCGGGGCGAAAAATTCGCCGGAAAAAAAAGTCGGCGAAGAAAAAAAATCGCCTAAGTGGGACAGGCCCATAAACCGTCTCCCTCCCTGGAGGTGGCAACACCAGCAGTTAGAGCGGTAAAGATACGCTTGCCTTCATCGGTCGGGGCGTCGAGCACAAGGGTCAGGATAATAATAATAATAATAATAATGGATGGGATTTATATAGCGCCTTTCTAATACTCAAGGCGCTTTACATCGCATTATTCATTCACTCCTCAGTCACACTCGGTGGTGGTGAGCTACTTCTGTAGCCACAGCTGCCCTGGGCAGACTGACGGAAGCGTGGCTGCTAATCTGCGCCTACGGGCCCCTCCGACCACCACCAGTCACTCACACGCATTCACACACATTCACACGCAGGTAAAGGTGGGTGAAGTGTCTTGCCCAAGGACACAACCCACAGTATGCACTCCAAGCGGGATTCGAACTGCCTACCTTCCGGTTGCCAGCCGAACACTTAGCCCACTGCGCCATCTGTCGGACTTTAGGTCATGCGTGATAGGAGCAGGATTAGGCCATTCGGCCCATCGAGCCTACTCACACCGAAGATAGACACAAAAAGCTGGAGTAGCTCAGCGGGTCGGGCAGAAGAAGGGGTCTCGACCTGAGACGTCACCCATTCCTTCTCTCCAGAGATGCTGCCTGTCCCGCTGAGTTACTCCAGCTTTTTGTGTCTATCTTCGGTTTAAACCGGCACCTGCAGTTCCTTCCTACACAAGTCCTACTCCGCCATTCAATCATGGCTGATCTATCTCTCCCCTCCGAACCCCATTCTCCTGCCTTCTCCCCATAACCCCTGACACCCGTACTAGTCAAGTCCTCGGTGGCCATGCTCACCGGCTCCCCCCACAGGTCATGCCCCGCCACTCCCACTTGGAAAAATATTTCTTGGGGGTAAAAAGAATGTGGGAAGGAAACTGCAGATGCCGGTTTACACCGAAGATAAACGCAAAGTGCTGGAGTAACTCAGCGGGACAGGCAGCATCTTTCTAAATTCCTTTTCTCCAGCGACGCTGCCGGACCCGCTGGTTTACCTCCGGCGTTTTGTGGCTATCTTGGGAGAAATTATCGTGATTGCATCTCTATATTTAGAGATCGGCGCGGACACAGGCCATTCGGGCCCGCCGAGTCCGTGCCGACCAGCGATCCCAGCACGTTAACACTATCCCTACACACACTAGGGACAATTTACAATTTTACAGATGCCAATTATCCTACAAACCTACAAAACTTTGGAGTGTGGAGGAAACCGGAGCACCCGGAGAAAACCCACGCAGGTCACGGGGGAGAACGTGCAAACTCCGTGCAGACAGCGCCCGAGGTCAGGATCGAACCCGGGTCTCTGGCGCTGTGAGGCAGCAACTCTACCCGCTGCGCCACCGTGTCGCCTTCTATGTTCAGACATACAGCGTGAAAAAGGGCCCTTCGGCCCATCGAGTCACACTGACCAGCGATCCTCACACACTTACACTATCCTACACACAATAGGACAATAGGTGCAGGAGTAGGCCATTTAGCCCTTCGAGCCAGCACCGCCATTCAATGTGATCATGGCTGATCATCCCCAATCAGTACCCCCGTTCCTGCCTTCTCCCCATATCCCCGGACTCCACTATTTTTAAGAGCCCTATCTAGCTCTCTCTTGAAAGTATCCAGAGAGAACCGGCCTCCACCCGCCCTCTGAGGCGGAGAATTCCACAGACTCACCACTCTCTGTGAGAAAAAGTGTTTCCTCGTCTCCGTTCTAAATGGCTTACCCCCTTATTCTTAAACTGTGGCCCTTGGACTCCCCCAACATCGGGAACATGTTTCCTGCCTCTAGCGTGTCCAAGCCCTTAACAATCTTATATGTTTCAATGAGATACCCTCTCATCCTTCTAAACTGCAGAGTGCACAAGCCCAGCCGCTCCATTCTCTCAGCATATGACAGTCCCAGCCACCCCGGGGAATTAACCTTGTAAACCTACACTAGGGACAATTTAACAAATCTGTACGTCTTTGGAGTGTGGGAGGGAAACGCAGGTTCACGGGGAGAACGTGCAAACTCCGTACAGACAGCAGCCGAGGACAGGATCTAACCCGGGTCTCTGGCGCTGTGAGGCAGCAGCTCTACCCGCTGCGTCACGTACACCTATGCCGACCATAATTTTATAAACCTCTAGCAGACCTTCCCTCAGCTGCTGGTTCGTCAGGTTAGTGATGGAATTGGAAGTATGTTGCTAATTGCCAGGATTGAGTTAACTTTAATTGCAGCCAAAAAACGACTCAAAGCTGCTTTTGTGTTGTTCTTTATACTTGGAAACAGCACGACAGGCCTTGATTGCCAGGAGTAGGTTAGGGTGGGGCGGTCTGCGTGACTCACCAGTCTATTGTCGAGCAAACAGAGCCAATGTACTCAGACACAACTTTTTTTTCTAGAAGAAACAGAAACTACACATGATATAGTGTGATTTCTCTGTGCAGTGAGGTTTTTAAAGAGATTAGAGTATTACACGTTGTCGGAGTAGAATTAGGCCATTCGGCCCATCGAGTCCACTCCACCATTCAATCCTGGCTGATCTCTGCCTTCTAATCCCATTTTCCTGCCTTCTCCCCATAACCCTCGACACCCTTCAGTTTAGTTTAGAGATACAGCGCGGAAACAGGCCCTTTGACCCACCGAGTCCGCGCCGACCAGCGATCCCCGCACGCTAACACTACCCTACACACACTCTGGACAATGTCACATTTACACCAAGCCAATTAACCTACAAACCTGTACGCCCTTGGAGTGTGGGAGGTAAACTGAAGATCTTGGAGAAAACCCACGCAGGTCACGGGAAGAACGTACAAACTCCGTGCAGACAGCGCCCGTAGTCGGGATCGAACCTGGGTGTCTGCCGCCGTGAGGCAGCAACTCTACCGCTGCGCCACCATGCCACCCATACCACGTCTCTTGTTTGGTAAACCAGCATCTGTGCCGGCTCTGGAGAGGGTCCACAAGAGGTTACAAGATTGATCCCAGGAATGAGTAGGGTCAACCTATGATTGTTGGTGCTGGGCCTGTACTCGCTGGAGTTTTAGAAGAATGAGGAGGGAACCTCATTGAAACATACGGAATAGTGAAAGACTTGGATAGAGTGGATGTGGAGAGGATGTTTCCATTAGTGGGAGAGTCTAGAACTAGAGGTCACAGCCCCAGAATTAAAGGACATTCTTTTGGAAAGGAGTTGAGGTGGAACTTTCTTTAGTTAGAGGGTGGTGAATCTGTGGAATTCTTTGCCACAGATGGACTGTGAGGCCAAGTCAGTGGATAGTTTTAAGGCAGAGATAGATAGATTCTTGATTAGTACGGATGTCGGAGGTTATGGGGAGAAGGCAGGAGAATGGAGATAGGATGGAGAGATAGATCAGGCATGATTGAATGGCAGAGTAGATTTTATGGGCCGAATGGCCTAACTCTACTCTATCACCTATGACCTTATGACCTGCCCGAGACCCAGGTTCGATCCTGACCTCGGGTGTTGTCTGCACGGAGTTTGCACGTTCTATTCTCTCTGACCACGTGGGTTTCCTCTGGGTGCTCCGTGTTTCCGTGCTGTATCTTAAATTAAACAGTGCAGGAAGCAAGAAAAGACACAAAGTGCTGGAGTAACAATAGACAATAGGTGCAGGAGTGGGCCATTTGGCCCTTCGAGCCAAGCACCGCCATTCAATGTGATCATGGCTGATCATCCACAATCAGTACCCCGTTCCTGCCTTCTCCCCATATCCTTGACTCTAGCTCTCTCTTGAAAGTATCCAAAGAACCGGCCTCCACCGCCCTCTGAGGCAGAGAATTCCACAGACTCACAACTCTCTGTGTGTGAAAAAGTGGGTCAACCAGCATCCCTGGGGAACATGGATCGGAAATCCTGCTTTCTCCCCATATCCATTGATTCCGTTAGCCTAAGAGCTAAATCCAACTCTCTTTTGAAAACATCCAGTGAATCGGCCTCCACTGCCTTCTGTGGCAGAGAATTTCACAGTCACAACTCTCTGGGTGGAAAAAGCTTTTCCTCAACTCAGTCCTAAATGGCCGACCCCTTATTCTTAAACTGTGTGTGACCCCTGGTTCTGGACTCCCCCCCCCCCCCCCCCAATATGGGAACGGTGCTGAGGATGGGACACCCGTGTTATCCAACGGGATGGATTAGGAACAAAATGTGTGTGGAACTTTGCAGTTTTGACCAGAGGGGCCTTTCCTGCCCTTTGCAGCCCAGTGAGTTGTCAGAGAGAAGTTATATACTCCGTCTGTCCACAAAATCAAAGCTCTGTGGATGTACTTAACTAATAACGGGGTATATTGCAGAGATGGGATGTTAATGAGTAGACACAAGGATTCCTTTTAACATATAAAATTATAAAAGGACTGGACAAGCTAGATGCAGGAAAAATGTTCCCAATGTTGGGCGAGTCCAGAACCAGGGGCCACAGTCTTAGAATAAAGGGGAGGCCATTTAAGACTGAGGTGAGAAAAAAACGTTTTCACCCAGAGAGTTGTGAATTTGTGGAATTCCCTGCCACAGAGGGCAGTGGAGGCCAAGTCACTGGATGGATTTAAGAGAGAGTTAGATAGAGCTCTAGGGGCTAGTGGAATCAAGGGATATGGGGAGAAGGCAGGCACGGGTTATTGATTGGGGACGATTGGCCATGGTCACAATGAATGGCGGTGCTGGCTCGAAGGGCCGAATGCCTCCTCCTGCACCTATTAGCTATGTTTCTATCTATGTTTCTTCATCCCAGTCCTAAATGGAATTCTCTGCCTCAGAGGGCGGTGGAGGCAGTTTCTCATGAATGCTTTCAAGAGAGAGCTAGATAGGGGCTCTTAAAAATAGCGGAGTCAGGGGATATGGGGAGAAGGGAGGAACGGGGTACTGATTGGGGATGATCAGCCATGATCACAATGGATGGCGGTGCTGGCTCGAAGGGCCAAATGGCCTCCTCCTGCGCCTATTGTCTATTGTTTTGTCTACCAACGCTACGCTTTCCCACAGAATGGCCTGAGAGAGGCCATGCTGGTGTGACAAGAGTCAGACTGTCTCACGTATTGTTAAGTTCCCAGGCATGAACAGCTGCAGAAAACATCTCCATCTAGTCTGGGAAGCAGCGTCTTTGAATCCTGTTTTCGAAGGGCTGTGCAATGCAGTGCTGCCAATTTAGCTGAAAATTTTCCACCCAGAGAGTTGTGAATCTGTGGAATTCTCTGCCACAGAAGGCAGTGGAGGCCAATTCACTGGATGTTTTCAAGAGAGAGTTAGATTTAGCTCATAGGGCTAACGGAATCAAGGGATATGGGGAGAAAGCAGGAACGGGGTACTGATTTTAGATGACACAATAGACAATAGGTGCAGGAGTAGGCCATTCGGCCCTTCGAGCCAGCACCGCCATTCAATATGATCATGGCTGATCATCCCCAATCAGTACCCCGTTCCTGCCTTCTTCCATATACCCTGACTCCGCTATTTATAAGAGCCCTATCTAGCCATCTCTACATCTCTAGAAAATAACTGGGGAACCGGTCTCCACCGCCATCTGTGGAGAATTCCACAGACTCACCACTCTCTGTGAGAAAAAGTGTTTCCTCTTCTCCGTTCTAAATGGCTTACCCCTTATTCTTGGTTGGGGGAGCCCCTGGTTGGGGGAGCCCCTGGTTCTGGACTCCCCCAACATCGGGAACATGTTTCCTGCCTCTAGCGCTTCCAAACCCTTAATAATCTTAATATGTTTCAATAAGCCATGATCATATTGAATGGCGGTGCTGGCTCGAAGGGCCGAATGGCCTACTCCTGCACCTATTTTGCTATGTTTCTAAAATTCCATTATTTAATTTTAGCTGAGAATGTCTGTTTAACCCACACACACTGCAGCAGGGAGTAAAATAGTCGGGAAGTTTTACAACAATCGCATTTTTTAAAAGGTTGTAGAACAATCTCATTTAAAAAAAAATCGAATTAAAAAAATAATTTAAATTTTTTTTTTTTTTCTGTCTGTTTCGAGGATCCGTGAATGAACACAAAGCGGACAAATCTTCCGGCCTTCCGACCGTGCGCCCGGGATGGAAGCGGGAGTGCAGGCCAGCGCGGGAATTCTCAAGCCTGTCTCCGGAGGGGAGGATACAGCGAGGGAGGAGCGAAGAGCGAGGGAGATTGGCAGCGGAGGAGGTTTGGCGGGCAGGAGGAGTCTCCGCTGCGTCGAGCGGCCGCCCAGGCCAGACCCCAGAAGATCACCTTCTGCGACACGGTGGTCTCCAAGCCGGCGGAGGGGGCCCGCTGGCACCAGCTGCCAATGAGCGAACAGACGCGGCGTAAGGTGTACAGGCACCGGCGGGACCCCCAGCCACGGGGGAGGGTCCACAGGTCGTGTTCCGACGAAGCCCTCCACGCCATCTCCGAGGGCCCCGGCCAACGCTTCTGCCGCCAGACGGCAGACGGCTGTCTAGACCGGGCCCAGCCCACGGACGGACACGGGCAGAGGAGGGGCGAGGTTTGGCAGAACTCCGCCTCGCCCCGGGATACGGTGGCGTCTCGCTGCGGTGATGAGCGGGCGTGCTGCTCCTCCTCCTCCTGCTCCTCCACTTCGTCCTCATCCTCCTCGGAGTCGGAAGAGGACGGGTACTTCCTCGGGCAGCCCATCCCGCGGCCCGTCGCCGGCAGCGTCCGTCGCTACGCCAGAGAGCCGCGCAGACCACCGGTCCCCGCAGCCAACGCCACGCCGGCATCGAGGGGCAAGGCCGAGAGGAAGAGGGAGGGCAGGAACAAAAACTGTACCATCGCCTAAACAACCCCCTCCCACCCCACTCCGGGACAGCTGTGCGTAAAGCACAGGAAGGAACTGCAGATGCTGGTTTACACCGAACATACGCCACAAAGTGCTGGAGTAACTCAGCGGAACAGGCACCATCAATGGAGAGAAGGAATGGGTGACGTTTCGGCTCGAGACCCCTTTTTCAAACTGAGAGTCAGGGAAACGAGAGATATGTACGGTGATGTGGAGAGATATAGAAATATCTTTCATTCATCTGTTCTATATCTCTCTATATCACCTCTCTCTCCATCCCTCCCCCATCCAAGTCGTACCAGCTTCAGTCATCTTGTTGAGTCTCATTGTCTGTAACTCATTTTCACCTAGCTCACCGCCAACGATGGCCTGCTTCCTTCATCATCGTTACTTTATTTTGCGTATCTTTGATTCATTTGTTCAAAATCTCTCCACATCACCATTTCCCTTCCTCATGTCCGAAGGAAGGTCTCGACCCGAAACGTCACCCATTTCCTTCTACTCCACAGATGCTGCCTGACCCGCTGAGTTACTCCAGCTTTTTGTGTCGATCGTCTGCGGTTATCAAGTGTCCAGTTCGGTTTATTGTCACGTGGTACCGAGGTCCAGTGAAAAGATTCCAGAGTGGAGTTGCAATTCCTTCCATCCTGTGACTTTACCCGCTCTTAATTCCAGCCCTACCGCTTGCCTCTGTTGTCCGTCTCGAGCCAGTGGGAGCCCAGCTTGACGCCTAACCGTTAAGTTATTCACTTTACTGTTAAACAGCAAAACACAGAGTGCTGGAGTAACTCAGCGGGTCAGGCAGCATCTGTGGAGAACATGGATGGGTGACGTTTCACAGAGTGCTGGAGAAACTCAGCGGGTCAGGCAGCATCTGTGGAGCGAAAGAAATGGGCAACCTTTCGGGCCGAAACCCTGAAGGAAATAGGCAACGTTTCGGCCCGAAACCCTTCCGGGTTTCGGCCCGAAACGTTGCCTATTTCCTTCGCTCCATAGATGCTGCCGCACCCGCTGAGTTTCTCCAGCATTTTGGTCTACCTTATCATTTATAGTGTGGTTCCGTATAGCTTACAAAGCACAGAAGTACACTGTGCCAGAGTAACTCAGCGGGTCAGGCAGCATCTGTGGAGAACATGGATAGGTGACGTTTCACAGAGTGCTGGAGTAACTCAGCGGGTCAGGCACCATCTGTGGAGAACATGGATCGGTGACGTTTCACAGAGTGCTGGAGTAACTCAGCGGGTCAGGCAGCATCTGTGGAGAACATGGATAGGTGACGTTTCACAGAGTGCTGGAGTAACTCAGCGGGTCAGGCAGCATCTGTGGAGAACGTGGATAGGTGACGTTTCACACAGAGTGCTGGAGTAACTCAGCGGTTCAGGCAGCGTCTCTGGAGAACGTGGATAGGTGACGTTTCGGATTGGGACCCTTCTCTGGACCGATTCATTCAGAGGGTAGACACAAAGTGCTGGAGTAACTCAGCGGGTCAGGAAGCAACTCTGGAGAGAACACTCCACAGACATAATCTCTAGTATCTCGGGCTGACTTGACCCAACTGAACCAATTTTGTTACATGTGGCAACTTTGCCTCATCCGTTGAAGCAGCCGTTACCTCTCATTAGGAACTGGAACCAGCACATTTACATTAAAAAAACTAGTAAATAAATCTGGAATAAAAAGCTGACATTAGAAGCAGAAACACTACTGGTTTGTTGATCATAAGATTGTAAGTGAATGTGAGTGAGCAGAATTATTCCATTCGGCCCATCATTCAATCATGGCTGATCTATCTCTCCCTCTCAACCCCATTCTCCTACCTTCTCCCATAAGCCCCGACTCCCATACTAATCAAGAATCTATCTATCTCCACCTTTAAAAATACCCATTGACAGCCGTCTGTGGCAAAGAATTCCACAGATTCACCACCCTCTGGCTAAAGACATTTCTCCTCATCTCCAATCTAAAGGAACGTCCTTTTATTCTGAGGCAGTGCCCACTAGTCCTAGTCTCTCTCCCACCAGTGGAAACATCCTCTCCACATCCACTCTATCCAGGCCTTTCGCTATCCGGTAAGTTTCAATGAGGTCCCCCCCTCATTCTTCTAAACTCCATCGAGTACAGGCCCAGCTCTGTCAAACGCTCATCGTACGTTAACCCACTCGTTACTGGGATCATTCTCGTAAAAGCCAAGTGGGTCAACTATAGTCTTTCAGTGAACAAAATATCAGCCTTCCTTGCCAAGTCTGACTTCAGATTAGGGTTGCCAACTGTCCCGTATTAGCCGGGACATCCCGTATATTGGGCTATATTGGTTTGTCCCGTACGGGACCGCCCTTGTCCTGTATTTCACTGCTACTACCAGCCGCCCCACAACGTCCGATGGGGTTACATGTCGATAAACTCATCGTAAATCAAAAATATCGTAAGTGGAAAATGCACGTAATACATCTAACCTGCCATCACCCGAGTGTCCAGCGTTGGACCGACAGACGCTTGTGGGTTTTCATTCTCCAGGTTAGTTTTTCCACCCCCTCCCTCTCTCTCCTCTTCAGTCCTCTGCCTCTGCGAGTGTTTTTAATTTCCACGTTTTAATTATGAAGTCTCATTGGCGTCTCTCAACCCCCCACTCCCACCCCCACTCCCACTCCCACCTCCACCTCCACTCCCACCTCCACTCCCACCTCCACCACCACCCCCACTCCCACCCCCAACCCCAACCCCACCTCCAACCCCACTCCCACCTCCACCCCCACTCCCACCTCCACCTCCACCTCCACCTCCACCCCCACCCCCACTCCCACCCCCACTCCCACCTCCCCGCCCACCCCCACCTCCATCCCCACTCCCACCTCCACCCCCACTCCCACTCCCACCTCCACCTCCACCTCCACTCCCATCCCCACCCCCTCTCCTGTTCGGTCAGAGCACACACAACAAATTACAAAATGCCTTTATTGTCATTCAAACAGACAGAGGTTTGAACGAAATTTCGTTCCCTGCAGTCATAATAAACACAACACATAATTAGTAGTTTTACACAAACATCCATCACAGTGAATCTCCAAACACCTCTTCACTGTGATGGAAGCCAAAAGTCTTATCTCTTCCCTGTTCTTTATTCTTCTCCCGCGTCGAGGCTCTTGATGTTAAAGCCCCCCGGCGGGCGTTGGTGATAGCCCTGTCCCACGGTACGAGTTCATTCCAAGCGCTCTCCCGAGTTTGCCCTGATTCAAACTCGTAGATTTACGGTAATGGCCGCTCGTCGGTACTCGGGGCTCTGGTGGACATTTTTCAACGTGTTGAAAAATCTTCACCAGTCTTCCCGCGCTTAGCTGCCGTTGGCGAGTCTTCCCGAGTACCTGCCGTTAGCGTTACGAGCCGCTAAGAGACGTCCCCGAGCTCCGACGTACCCGCTACGTTCATTCTCCGCGCTTACCACGAATTTGGATTTTTAAAAAAACTCATGAGAACTCTTGGAATGAACTCGCACCGTGGGACAGGGCTATAACTCTGTGGGACAGGGCTTTAAGTCCCGTGGCCAATTAAACCGCACCGGGCGATGTAAGGCCCTGCGACGGGCCGATTCAAACCCCGCCATTCGGGGCGGGCGAAGATGGCATTGTGGGAACTCTCAGAAATCGGTCTCCTACCAGGGACCTGCGAGCTCCCGATTTTACCGTCCACAGGGCCTGCGGCTGAAGCTCCGCAGTCGGGTCGCGGCAGCCGCGCCACCACAGCCTCCGAGTCAGCCGGCTCCGCGATGGTGGGCGAGTCCGCAGGCTCTGCGACTGGAGCCCTCGGGTCGATTCCGGTTGGAGGCCGCCAGCTCCACGATATTAGGCCCCAGCAAAACGGAGACACGACGAGGGAAAAGTCACGTCTCCGTTCAAGGAAGAGTTAAAAAGTTAATCCCCCCCCCCCTCCCCCCAAATATTTCCAAAATTCTATTATTTTGCACTATTTTGTGCAATTTTGCACCTTTAATGTAACCAATGAAGGATGAATTTCAATCTGGAAGTATTTCTCTTTAACAAGATAGCCGTTTTCTATCATCTACAATTAGTAATTCCCTCTTTATTTAGAGGGAGATACAAGGAACTGCAGATGCTGGAATCTTGTGTAAAATACAAAGTGCTGGAGTAACTCGGAGGGTGAGGCAGCATCCTTGGATGACATGGGTAGGCCACATTTTGGGTCGTGACCCTTCCAAGTGAAGAACCTTCTGAAGAAGTGTCCCAACCTGAAACGTCACCTACCAATGTTCTCCACAGATGCTGCCTGACCCGCTGAGTTACTCCAGCACTCTGTGAAACGTCACCTATCCATGTTCTCCACAGATGCTGCCTGACCCGCTGAGTTACTCCAGCACTCTGTGAAACGTCACCTATCCATGTTCTCCACAGATGCTGCCTGACCCGCTGAGTTACTCCAGCACTCTGTGAAACGTCACCTATCCATGTTCCGGCAGCATCTATGGAGCGAAGGAAATAGGCAACGTTTCGGCCCGAAACCCTTCCGGGTTTCGGCCCGAAACGTTGCCCATTTCCTTCAGGGTTTCGGCCCGAAAGGTTGCCCATTTCCTTCAGGGTTTCGGCCCGAAAGGTTGCCCATTTCCTTCGCTCCACAGATGCTGCCTGACCCGCTGAGTTACTCCAGCACTCTGTGAAACGTCACCTATCCATGTTCTCCACAGATGCTGCCTGACCTGCTGAGTTACTCCAGCACTCTGTATTCTAATCAATTATTCAAAGGTACTTTATTCTCACCTGTACCCAGGTAAAGTCTTTGTTTACACAAAGAGTTGACACGTTTCTGGCGGTGACAAAGGTACTTTGTTATATTGAGTTGGTCGGCATGGATGAGGTGGGCCGAAGGGCCTGTTTCCGTGCTGTAATGCGCCAAGACCCGACAGAAATGCCATTGGGAACATTTAAGTTCCCGAACACCTTAGGAAGACCCGACGCCAAATAAAGAGAAGGTTCTAGACTTGGCGAGAGAGAGAGGGTTGATGGTCGGGCCAATGAGATGGTTGAATCTTCTCTCCTGAGGGAATGCATAAACCACTGAGGCATTTACCAACACCCCAACAAGACGCACACTGGGATCAAACCATCTGGCTTCACAAGGAACTTGTGCTCACAAGTATAACAGAAGGATCACTAATAGTGGATGTGGAGAGGATGTTCCCACCAGTGGGAGAGTCCAGGACCAGAGGGCACAGCCTGAGAATTAAAGGACGTTCCTTCAGGAAGACAATAGGTGCAGGAGTTGGCCATTCAGCCCTTCGAGCCAGCACCGCCATTCAATGTGATCATGGCTGATCATCCCCAATCAGTACCCCGTTCCTGCCTTCTCCCCATATCCCCTGACTCCGCTATTTTTAAGAGCCCTATCTAGCTCTTTCTTGAAAGCATCCAGAGAACCGGCCTCCACCACCCTCTGGGGAAGAGAATTCCACAGACTCACCACTCTCTGTGAGAAAAAGTGTTTCCTCGTCTCCGTTCTAAATGGCTTACTCCTTATGCTTAAACTGTGGCCCCTGGTTCTGGACTCCCCCAACATAGGGAACATGTTTCCTGCCTCTAGCGTGTCCAAACCCTTAACAATCTTATATGTTTCAATGAGATTCCCTCTCATCCTTCTAAACTCCAGAGTGTACAAGCCCAGCTGCTCCATTCTCTCAGCATATGACAGTCCCGCCATCCCGGGAATTAACCTTGTAAACCTACGCTGCACTCCCTCAATAGCAAGAATGTCCTTCCTCAAATTAGGGGACCAAAACTGCACACAATGCTCCAGGTGTGGTCTCACTAGGGCTCTGTACAACTGCAGAAGGACCTCTTTGCTCCTATATTCTATTCCCCTTGTTATAAAGATGAGGAGGAATTTCTTTAGACAGAGGGTGGTGAATCTGTGGAATTCATTGCCACAGAGGGCTGTGGAGGCCAAGTCAGTGGATATTATTATGGCAGAGATAGATAGATTCTTGAGTAGTACGGGTGTCAGGGGTTTATGGGGAGAAGGCAGGAGAATGGGGTTAGGAGGGAGAGATAGATCAGCCATGATTGAATGGCGGAGACGACCTGATGGGCCGGAATGGCCTAATTCTGCTCCTGTCACCAAAGGAAAAAAAGAGGCAAGACTTGGACAAGATGGATTCAAACCCCAGAGATTCCCCTTAACACGACAACTAAAGGGCCTGTCCCACTTGGCGATTTTTCCGGGTCGCCGAAAGATTTTGAACATTTCAAAATCCAGCGGCGACAAAAAAAAACCGTTGCGACACTTGAGACACCGCGTGTCCATACGTCCCTGATACGTCAGTCAATGATGCCGGCAGTCGCCGAAAAAAATCGCCAAGTGGGCCCTTAAACCATCTCGACCCGAAACGCCACTCACTCCTTCTCTCCACAGATGCTGCCTGTCCCGCTGAGTTAAACCCCTGTCCCACGGTACGAGTTCATTCCAAGAGCTCTCCCGAGTTTGGCCCTGATTCGAACTTGGAGATTTACGGTAATGGCCGCTCGTCGGTACTCGGGGCTCTCGTGGACATATTTTCATCGTGTTGAAAAATCTTCACGAGTCTTCCCGTGCTTACCTGCCGTTAGCGAGTCTTCCCGAGTACCTGCCGTTAGCGATAAGAGACGTCCACGAGCTCCGACGTACCCGCTATGTTCATTCTCCGTGCTTACCACGAGTTTGATTTTTTTTAAACTCGGGAGAGCTCTTGGAATGAACTCGCACCGTGGGACAGGGCTATAACTCCAGCACTTTGTGTCTGCCTTCCACAACTGGAGATTTAACCATGGCAACAACATCACATAAAACCACGCTGTGCTCTTAAATATTGTATTACCGTTGATATTTAATTTCTGTTGATGTTATTTATGCTTCTTAGGTGCCTGTATCAACTGTGCTTTAAACGTTAAGCAACAACTTTCTTTACGGAAGAAAATACAATATGTTGTAAACCGACGCAAGGAAGGCAAATAAAATAGCCAAAATACTCCTGTAAAACTGATCAGGCACTTCTTGTAGTTATTATACAGGTCCACCATCACGTTCCCACAGCCTTGGTGCCAGAGTATTATCGGATTATTCATATTGCCAGACCAACAAGAATAGTGAAAGCCCTGGATAGAGTGGATGTGGAGAGGATGTTTCCACTAGTGGGAGAGTCTCGGACCAGAGGTCACAGCCTCAGAATTAAAGGACGTACTTTTAGGATGAGGAGGAATTTCTTCAGTCAGAGGGTGGTGAATCTGTGGAATTCTTTGCCACAGGCAGCTGTGGAGGCCACAAGTCAGTGGATATTTTTAAGGCAGAGATAGATTTTTCATTAGTATGGGCGTCAGAGGTTATGGGGAGAAGGCAGGAGAATGGGGTTAGTTAGGAGGGAGAGATAGACCAGCCATGATAGAATGGTGGAGTAGAGGGTGGTGGGTGTATGGAACAAGCTGCCAGAGGAGCTAGTTGAGGCTGGGACTACCACAGCATTTAAGAAACAGTTAGACAGGTACATGGATAGAACAGGTTTGGAGGGATATGGACCAAACGCAGGCAAGTGGGACTAGGGTAGCTGGGTCATGTTGGCCGGCGTGGGCGAGTTGGGCCGAAGGGCCTGTTTACACACTGTATCACTCTATAACCATATATAACCATATAACCATAACAGCACGGAAACAGGCCATCTCGGCCCTTTAAGTCCGTGCCGAACATTTAAAAACATTTTTTTATTTTTTTATTTTTTTTATTAAAAATAAATACTTCCCCCTAGTCCCATCTACCTGCACTCAGACCATAACCCTCCATTCCTTTCCCGTCCATATACCCATCCAATCTATTTTTAAAGGATGATTAACTCTTTCAGGACAGAGGCACATAAGACGCGCGTAACTCTCTCGTAATGTTGTCTGGATTAAAGGAGATGCCCGGCCATCAGTAGCCGGACGATCGGTGGTGGAACATGTATTCCAGCTACCCATTTTTTCTCTCCTCCATTTATCGGTTCCTTTGTGGTCAAAGAGTGATACAGCGTGGAAACAGGCCCTTCGACCCAACTTGCCCATACCGGCCAACAAAGTCCCAGCTACACTAGTCCCACCTGCCCGCGTTTGGGCCCATATCCCTCCAAACCTGTCCTATCCATGTACCTGTCTAACTGTTTCTTAAACGTTGGGATAGTCCCAGCCTCAACTACCTCCTCTGGCAGCTCGTTCCATACAACCCACCACCCTTTGTGTGAAAAAGTTACCCCTCGGATTCCTATTAAATCTTCTCCCCATTCACCTTAAACCTATGTCGTTGCCGTTGGGGAGGCCATTTAAGACTGAGGTGAGAAAAAACGTTTTCACCCAGAGAGTTGTGAATTTATGGAATTCCCTGCCACAGAGGGCAGTGGAGGCCAAGTCACTGGATGGATTTCAGAGAGAGTTAGATAGAGCTCTAGGGACTAGAGGAGTCAAGGGATATGGGGAGAAGGCAGGCACGGGTTATTGATAGGGGACGATCAGCCATGATCACAATGAATGGCGGTGCTGGCTCAAAGGGCCGAATGGCCTCCTCCTGTAGCTATTTTCTATGTTTCTATGTCCTCTGGCCCTCGATTCGCCTACTCTGGGCAACTTGGCGAAATGTTCAGTCGGGTTTCTTCACCGTTTTGGGCCCATCCCACCTCGCGATGGTCTGCTTCAATTCTGCCAGGCAACGGTCGCCAACTTGACGGAGGCTCTTCCCGAGGGCAGCCTGCACCCGCCCCTCAATGGTCGCGTCCTGGGCGGTTAAGTGCTTGGCCACCAGCGCAAAGACCTCGCAGTCCGTCCTATACACCTGTGGCAGGGAGAGAGAGCAGTGGTCATGGGAGCACGCGCTGTGGTTGTACCAGGCTTGGTGAGTGTCGGAGAGGGCAGGAGAATGGGGTTAGGAGGGAGAGACAGATCAGCCATGATTGAACGGCGGCTTAGGAGTTAAGGGCCGAATGGCCTAATTCTGCTACCCCGTTGGGGGAGTCCAGAGCCAGGGGACACAGTTTAAAAATAACTGGTAAGTCATTTAGAACGGAGACGAGGAAACACTTCTTCACACAGAGAGTTGTGAGTCTGTGGAATTCTCTGCCTCAGAGGGCGGTGGAGGCAGGTTCTCTGGATGCTTTCAAGAGAGAGGTAAATAGGGCTCTTAAAGATAGCGGAGTCCGGGGATATGGGGAGAAGGCAGGAACGGGGTACTGATTGGGGATGATCAGCCATGATCACATTGAATGGCGGTGCTGGCTCGAAGGGGCCGAATGGCCTACTCCTGCACCTATTGTCTATCACTTATGATCTTATGTCCACCGAAGATAGACACAAAATGCTGGAGTAACTCAGCTGGTCAGGCAGCATCTCTGGAGAGAAGGAATAGGTGACGATATGTGTCGAGTTACAAGAGTCTCGACCCGAAACATCACCCGTTCCTTCTCTCCAGAGATGCTGCCTGTCCCGCTGAGTTACTCCAGCTTTTTGTGTCTATCTTCAGTTTAAACCAGCACCTGCAGTTCCTTCCTACAACTAATCAAGAAAGGAGACACAAAATGCTGGAGTAACTCAGCGGGACAGGCAGCATCTCTGGAGAGAAGGAATGGGCGACGTTTTGGGTCGAGACCCCTCTTCAGACTGATGTCAGGGGGAGGGTGCGGGACAAAGATAGAATGTAGTCAGAGACAGTAAGACTGGTGGGAGAATTGGAAAGGGGGAAGGGGATGGAGAGAGAGGGAAAGGAAGGGCTGTCTGAAGTTAGAGAGGTCAATGTTCATACCGCTGGGGTGTAAACTACCCAAGCAAAATATGAGGCGCTGCTCCTCCAATTTGCGCTGGGCCTCACTCTGACAATGGAGGAGGCCCAGGACAGAAAGGTCAGATTGGGAACGGGAGGGGGAGTTGAAGTGCTGAGCCACCGGGAGATAATGGACAATAGACAATAGGTGCAGGAGTAGGCCATTCGACCCTTCGAGCAAGCATCGCCATTCAATGTGATCATGGCTGATCATCCCCAATCAGTACCCCATTCCTGCCTTCTCCCCATATCCCCTGACTCCGCTATCTGTAAGAGCCCTATCTAGCTCTCTCTTGAAAGTATCCAGAGAACCGGCCTCCACCGCCCACTGAGGCAGAGAATTCCACAGACTCACAACTCTCTCTGAGAAAAAGTGTTTCCTCGTCTCCGTTCTAAATGGCTTACTCCTTATTGTTAAACTGTGTGGCCCCTGGTTCTGGACTCCCCCAACATCGGGAACATGTTTCCTGCCTCTAGCGTGTCCAAACCCTTAACAATCTTATATATTTCAATATGATGCCCTCTCATCCTTCTAAACTCCAGAGTGCACAAGCCCAGCCGCTCCATTCTCTCAGCATATGACAGTCCCGCCATCCCGGGAATTAACCTGGTGAACCTACGCTGCACTCAAGATCAGCTATAAATTATCTGCCGCTAATCAACAAGGGACCCTTCTTCAGACTGGGGTCATCTTTCAGGTGTGAAAGGTCGCGACCCAATGTTGGGCGAGTCCAGAACCAGGGGCCACAGTCTTAGAATAAAGGGGAGGTCATTTAAGGCTGAGGTGAGAAAAAACGTTTTCACCCAGAAAGTTGTGAATTTGTGGAATTCCCTGCCACAGAGGGCAGTGGAGGCCAAGTCACTGGATGGATTTAAGAGAGAGTTAGATAGAGCTCTAGGGGCTAGTGGAGTCAAGGGATATGGGGAGAAGGCAGGCACGGGTTATTGATAGGGGACGATCAGCCATGATCACAATGAATGGCGGTGCTGGCTCGAAGGGCCGAATGGCCTCCTCCTGCACCTATTGTCTATGTTTCTATGTTTCTATGCCCCATGCCTTCACCTCTCCGTGTTCTCCAGAGATGCTGCCAGAGTCGGTACCTTCATTAGCTTGTCTCTTTTGGCCAGAATAGCGGCGGAACGGAGTTTCCTGTTGCTCTGCCTCCTTCGCTTCCCTTTCACAGGATGGTCATTCGATCCGGACAGCTGTCTTGCAGGGGTGCCCTTCCCCGCCTGAAAGTTAATGGTCACGTCTTGTTAGGCAGCGCGCAGTAAACCACGGGCTACGCTTGGAGAAACCATCGCAAGTCAGCGATCCGAGTCTTGCTCTCACTCCAGGTTCACTAGAGACCGTAAGACCAAGGGGCGGCACGGTGGTCACGAGGGATAGGAGCAGAATTAGGCCATTCAGCCCATCAAGTCTACTCCGCCAGTTGCGTACAGTTTTGGTCTCCAAATCTGAGGAAGGACATTATAGCCATAGAGGGAGTGCAGAGAAGGTTCACCAGACTGATTCCTGGGATGTCAGGACTTTCATATGAAGAAAGACTGGATAGACTTGGCTTATACTCGCTAGAATTTAGGAGATTGAGAGGGGGTCTTATAGAAACTTACAAAATTCTTATGGGGTTGGACAGGCTAGATGCAGGAAGATTGTTCCCGATGTTGGGGAAGTCCAGGACAAGGGGTCACAGCTTAAGGATAAGGGGGAAATCCTTCAAGACCGAGATGAGAAAAAACTTTTTCACACAGAGAGTGGTGAATCTCTGGAACTCTCTGCCACAGAGGGTAGTTGAGGCCAGTTCATTGGCTATATTTAAGAGGGAGTTAGATGTGGTCCTTGTGGCTAAAGGGATCAGGGGGTATGGAGAGAAGGCGGGTACAGGATACTGAGTTGGATGATCAGCCATGATCATATTGAATGGCGGTGCAGGCTCGAAGGGCCGAATGGCCTACTCCTGCACCTATTTTCTATGTATTCAATCGTGGCTGATCGATCTCTCCCTCCTATCCCCATTCTGCTGCCTTCGCCCCATAGCCTCTGACACCTGTACTAATCAAGAGTGGAGCAGCGGGTAGAGTTGCTGCCTCACAGCGCCAGAGCCCCGGGTTCGATCCCAACTACAGGTGCTGTCTGTACGGAGTTTGTACGTTCTTCCCGTGACCTGCGTAGGTTTCTTCCGAGAACATCTGTTTCCTCCCACACCCCAAAGACATGCAGGTTTGTAGATTGATTGGCTTGGTTAGAAACATAGAAATTAGGTGCAGGAGTAGGCCATTCGGCCCTTCGAGCCTGCACCGCCATTCAATATGATCATGGCTGATCATCCAACTCAGTATCCCGTACCTGCCTTCTCTCCATACCCTCTGATCCCTTTAGCCACAAGGGCCACATCTAACTCCCTCTTAAATATAGCCAATGAACTGGCCTCGACTACCCTCTGTGGCAGAGAATTCCACAGATTCACCACACTCTGTGTGAAAAAGTTCTTCTCATCTCGGTTTTAAAGGATTTCCCCTTTATCCTTAAGCTGTGACCCCTTGTCCTGGACTTCCCCAACATCGGGAGCAATCTTCCTGCATCTAGCCTGTCCAACCCCTTAAGAATTTTGTAAGTTTCTATAAGATCCCCTCTCAATCTCCTAAATTCTAGCGAGTATAAGCCAAGTCTATCCAGTCTTTCTTCATATGAAAGTCCTGACATCCCAGGAATCAGTCTGGTGAACCTTCTCTGCACTCCCTCTATGGCTATAATGTCCTTCCTCAGATTTGGAGACCAAAACTGTACGCAACTGGCGGAGTAGACTTGATGGGCTGAATGGCCTAATTCTGCTCCTATCCCTCGTGACCACCGTGCCGCCCCTTGGTCTTTCCTCAGATTTGGAGACCAAAACTGTACGCAATACTCCAGGTGTGGTCTCACCAAGACCCTGTACAACTGCAGTAGAACCTCCCTGCTCCTATACTCAAATCCTTTTGCTATGAAAGCTAACATACCATTCGCTTTCTTCACTGCCTGCTGCACCTGCATGCCCACTTTCAATGACTGGTGTACCATGACACCCAGGTCTCGCTGCATCTCCCCTTTTCCTAGTCGGCCACCATTTAGATAATAGTCTGCTTTCCTGTTTTTGCCAATGTAAAAATTGTCCCTAGTGTGTGTAGAATAGTGTTAATGTGCGGGGATCGCTGGTCGGCGCGGACTGGGTGGGCCGAATGGCCTGTTTCCGCGCTGTATCTCTAAAGTAAACTAAAGACATGGAAAATGAAATGCTTTCTCAAGCCCAGTTATGTCTTTGAACTTCCTGCACTAGTTTCTATTGTGGTCCACATTAAACATTTGGCATGCATGATTATAAACTGGACAGAAGTGGACAACAGACTTTAGAGATACAGCATGGAAACAGGCCCTTCGGCCCACCGAATCTGCACTGACCAGCGATCCCCATGCACTAACACTATCCTACACACACACACACTAGGGACAATTTACAATTTTTACCAGAGCCAAATTAACCGACAAACCTGCACGTGTTTGGAGTGCGGGAGGAAACCGGAGCACCCCGCGCAGGTCACGGGGTGAACATGCAAACTCCGTACAGACAGCACCCATGGTCAGGATAGAACCCGGATCTCTGGCGCTGCGAGGCAGCAACTCCACCGCTGCACCACCGTGCCGCCTGGTTGGACAGTCGGAGGCCAAGGGGACAACTCTGTCCCGCACACTCCACAACACAACTCTTCCCAGCTGTTATCAGCCAACTCGACCATTCCACCACCTCTAGAAAGCAGTCCTACGATCCACCTCATTGGAGACCCTCGGACTATCCTCAAGAATAAGGGGTCGGCCATTTAGGACTGAGATGAGGAAAAACCTTTGCACCCAGAGAGTTGGGAATCTGTGGAATTCTCTGCCACAGAAGGCAGTGGAGGCCAATTCACTGGATGTTTTCAAGAGTTAAGATTTAGCTCTTAGGGCTAACGGAATCAAGGGATATGGGGGAGAAAGCAGGAAGGGGGTACTGATTCTGTATGATCAGCCATGATCATATTGAATGGTGGTGCTGGCTCGAAGGGCTGAATGGTCTACTCCTGCACCTATTGTCTATGTTTTATCTTGCACTAAACGTTATTCCCTTTAACATGTACCTGTCCCCTGTGGTCAGATGACTCGATTGTAATCATGTATTGTCTTTCCGCTGACTGGATAGCAGGCCACAAAAAGCTTTTCACTGTACCTCGCTACACGTGACAATGGACAAAACTAAACTGGAGGCCGTCCATGGGCGCCTGCTCACCGCGGTTGGTTTCCTCCTCTTCCCTGGCGATTCGGAAGTCTTCGACTCAATGGGTTTTATCTTCATGACGGGCAGCTCCCACGTCGACTCCCCCCAGGACGATCCGAACCCCCTGTGGCCGGCTCCGTCAGTCTGTGGGGGGGGGGGGGGGGGGGGAAGCAACAGAGTAGTTAACGGCCTGGGTTTCTACCTTTCAGCTTAGTTTAGAGATACAGCGCGGAAACATAGAAACATAGAAAATAGGTGCAGGAGGAGGCCATTCAGCCCTTCGAGCCAGCACCGCCATTCATTATGATCATGGCTAATGGTCCCCTATCAATAACCCGTGCCTGCCTTCTCCCCATATCCCTTGATTCCACTAGCCCCTAGAGCTCTATCTAACTCTCTCTTAAATCCATCCAGTGACTTGGCCTCCACTGCCCTCTGTGGCAGGGAATTCCACAAATTCACAACTCTCTGGGTGAAAACGTTTTTTCTCACCTCAGTCTTAAATGACCTCCCCTTTATTCTAAGACTGTGGCCCCTGGTTCTGGACTCGCCCAACATTGGGAACATTTTTCCTGCATCTAGCTTGTCCAGTCCTTTTATAATTTTATATGTTAAAAGGAATCCTTGTGTCTACTCATTAACATCCCATCTCTGCAATATACCCCCCTCATCCTTCTAAACTCCAGGTCATAGGGAATAGGAGCCGAATAAGGCCATTAGGCCCATCAGGTCATCTCCGCCATTCAATCACGGCTGATCTATCTCTCCCAACCCCATTCTCCTGCCTTCTCCCCATAACCTCCGACACTCGTCTGAAACTGGCCCCTCGTCCCACTGCCCAGCGATCCCCGTACATTAACACTATCCCACACACACACACGCACACACGGGACAATTTCCAGCCTTTACCAGAGCCAATTAACCTACAGACGACTCTGGGGGGCAAGTCAATGGATATATTTAAGGCAGAGATAGATAGATAGATTCTTCATTAGTTCGGGTGTCAGGGGTTATGGGAGAGAAGGCAGGAGAATGGAGTTGAGAGGGAGAGATAGATCAGCCGGGATTGAATGGTGGAGTGTACTTGATGGGCCGAATGGCCTAATTCTGCTCCTATCACTAATGAACATAAACAAACCTGCACGTGTGGGAGGAAACCGGAGCACCCGGAGAGAAAAGCCACTTGTTTAAGGGGAGAACGTGAAAACTCCATGCAGACAGCGCCCGTACTCAGGATGGAACCCGGGTCTCTGGCGCTGTGAGGCAGCAACTCTACCGCTGCGCCACCTTGCCGCCCTAAACGAAACTAAACTTAGGAGGGAGGAGGAGGACTTCTTCAAAAGTGGGCCTGGCTTGCCAGAGAAGGGACAGAGTGCTGGAGTAACTCAGCGGGTCAGGCAGCATCGTTGCCTATTTCCTTCGCTCCATAGATGCTGCCGCACCCGCTGAGTTTCTCCAGCATTTTGGTCTACCTTATCATTTATAGTGTGGTTCCGTATAGCTTACAAAGCACAGAAGTACACTGTGCCAGAGTAACTCAGCGGGTCAGGCAGCATCTGTGGAGAACATGGACAGGTGACGTTTCACAGAGTGCTGGAGTAACTCAGCGGGTCGGGCAGCATCTGTGGAGAACGTGGATAGGTTACGTTTCGAGTCAGGATCCTTCTTGAGACTTTGGCTTTGAACAGATCTCTTTGAAAATAAGGGATAAGCCATTTAGAACGGAGACGAGGAAACACTTTTTCCACACAGAGCGTTGTGGGTCTGTGGAATTCTCTGCCTCAGAGGGCGGTGGAGGCCGGTTCTCTGGATACTTTCAAGAGAGAGCTAGATAGGGCTCTTAAATATAGCGGAGTCAGGGGATATGGGGAGAAGGCAGGAACGGGGTACCGATTGGGGATGATCAGCCATGATCCCATTGAATGGCGGTGCTGGCTCGAAGGGCCGAATGGCCTACTCCTGCACCTATTGTCTATTGCCTCCGGAGAGTCTGAAGAAGGGTCTCGACCCGAAACGTCACCTATTTCTTTTCCCCAGAGATGCTGCCTGTCCCGCTGAGTTACTCCAGCTTTCTGTGTCTACCTGCTGTACGACCCGCTGAATTCCTCCAGCCATTTACTCGTTTTGTTGAAAGAAACTTAACGCACAGACAGAAGGATGTGAGCAAAAATACACCCCTAGCTCAATACCGAACAGGTTGGCACAATTCACACAAGACCAGCGCTCAATTCTAACTCACCAGCCATGTCTGAGCGCTAAAGGGCCATTACTGACCCCTGGTGGGACACCTTGGGATTGCAGACATTCAAGAACAGCACCTCATATTTCGCTTGGGCAGCTTAGGCAGAAAATGCTGGAGCAACTCAGCATCCCTGGAGAGATGGAATGGGTGACGTTTCGGGACAAGACCCTTATTCAGACTCGACCCGAAACGTCACCCATTCCTTCTCTCCAGAGATGCTGCCTGTCCCACTGAGTTACTCCAGCTTCTTGTGTCCATCTTCGGTTTAAACCAGCACCTGCACTTCCTTCCTGCACATTTCGTCTTACAACCCAGCGGCGTGGGTTTCGACTTCTGAATATCTGAAGAAGGGTCTCAACCCGAAACGTCACCTATTCCTTTCTTCCAGAGATGCTGTCCGACCCGCTGAGTTACTCCAGCGTTTTGTGTGGTTATCTTCGGTATGAACATTGACTTCAAGTAAGTTTATTGGCCAAGTATTCACATACAAGGAATTTGCCTTGGTGCTCCGCCCACAAGTAACAACATGACACACAGTGACAGTTACGAATGACTCAGAAAACACTAAACATTAATAATAATAAAACATTAATGATAAAACACCATTGATCAAGCATGTGAACCAACAAAATACCAGATCAAAGGGAGGCTACTTGATTTTTGGCTGTTGAGTAGAGCAACTACTCGTGGATAAAAACTGTTTTTTATGTCGGACTGTGGCAGCTTTGACAGTCCCGGAGTCGCCTTCCGGAGGGAAGTGATTCAAAGAGCAAGTAACCCTTGCTTTCCCTCTCTCTCCATCCCTCCCCCTCTCCTGGTCCTCCGACCAGTCTGACTGTCCTCCTGATTAAATGCTATCTTTGTGCGGCACGGTGGCGCAGCGGTAGAGTTGCTGCCTTACCAGCGTTTGCCGCGCCGGAGACCCGGGTTCGATCCCGACTGCGGGAGCCGTCTGTGCGGAGTTTGCACGCTCTCCCCGTGACCGCGTGGGTTCTCTCCGAGATCTTCGGTTTCCTCCCAACACTCCAAGGACGTACAGGGTTGTAGCCCCTACCGAGTCCGCGCCGATCAGCGATCCCCACACTAACACTATCCTACACACACTAGGAGCAATTTGACATTTATACCAAGCT
>CM075981.1:1819030-1970643 GCA_038087875.1 Malacoraja senta | reverse complement strand
GCAAAAAGGGATTTGAGTATAGGAGCAGGGAGGTTCTACTGCAGTTGTACAGGTCTTGGTGAGACCACACCTGGAGTATTGCGTACAGTTTTGGTCTCCAAATCTGAGGAAGGACATTATAGCCATAGAGGGAGCAGAGAAGGTTCACCAGACTGATTCCTGGGATGTCAGGACTTTCATATGAAGAAAGACTGGATAGACTTGGCTTATACTCGCTAGAATTTAGGAGATTGAGAGGGGATCTTATAGAAACTTACAAAATTCTTATGGGGTTGGACAGGCTAGATGCAGGAAGATTTCCCATGTTGGGGAAGTCCAGGACAAGGGGTCACAGAGTGGTGAATCTCTGGAACTCTCTGCCACAGAGGGTAGTTGAGGCCAGTTCATTGGCTATATTTAAGAGGGAGTTAGATGTGGCCCTTGTGGCTAAAGGGATCAGGGGGTATGGAGAGAAGGCAGGTACGGGATACTGAGTTGGATGATCAGCCATGATCATATTGAATGGCGGTGCAGGCTCGAAGGGCCGCATGGCCTACTCCTGCACCTATTTTCTATGTATCTATGTATCTATGTAACTCAGCGGGACGGGCAGCACCCCTGGAGAGAAGGAATGGGTGACGTTTCGGGTCCCAGTCTGGAATGCTGTCTGGATACTTTCAAAAGAGAGCTAGATAGGACTCTTAAAGATAGTGGAGTCAGGGGATATGGGAGAAGAGTCATAGAGTGCGGAGACAGCCCCTTCAGTACAACTTGCTCACGTGATCAAATTGCTGCATCTACCCTAGATAACTACAGTTCCATCTATGCAACACAGTGGCGCAGTGGTAGAGCTGCTGTCTCTCAGCGCCAGAGACCAGGGTTCGATCCTGACTGTCTGTACGGAGTTTGTACGTTCTCCCTGTGACCGCGTGGGTTTTCCCTGGGTGCTCCGGTTTCCTCCCACGTCCCAAACCACATCCCATGCAGGTTTGTAGGTTAATTGGCCCTCTGTAAATTGTCCCCAGTGTGTCGGAGTGATAGTGTGAATGGATGATCGCTGGTCGGTGTGGACTTGGCGGGCAGATGGTCCTGTTTCCATGCGGTATCACTAAACTAAACTAACCCTCAGAGGATACTGAACATAACACTTAATGGATATTTTAAAAGCAGAGATTGATAAGGTTTGTGATTAGTAAGGGTGTCAAGGGTTACGGGGAGGAAGGAAGGAGAATGGGTTTGAAAGGGAAAGATAGATCGGTCGTGATTGAATGTCGGAATAGACCCGATTGGCCGAATGGCCTAATTCTGCTCCTATGACTTATAAAACAGGGAATAGATTATCATGCCAAAACTAATCAAAAATCTGTCAATCTCTGTTTTAAAAAAAATATCCAATGACTTGACCTCCACAGCCATTTTGGCAATGAATTCCACAGATTTACCACCCTCTGAGTAAAGAAATTCCTCCTTATCTCCTTTCTAAAGGTACGTCCTTTTATTCTGAGGCTGTGTCCTCTGGTCCTAGACTGTCCCACTAGTGGTTTTGCAATCTAGAAAATTATAACTTAGGTAATAAATGCTTGAAGCTTGAAGCTTCTAAACAAAGATCCAATATTAATCCCGTTGTCTCCATATCCCCAGCAAATCCCAATAGCATTTCCTATTTATTTTGGATTCGTTTCATGGACTGAGTGCTTTGCCTCTTGATATTAATAAAAGAATGATAATGCTTGACATTCTGGTTACCAGAGATTGTCTGTGAAACAATGCAAACAAATTAAACTCTCATTAAAATAGCAGACGCAGGGATTCAAGAGGAATATATTAACACATTTATTACAGAAATCACAAGGGCACCGTTGCAACCTTTGCAACATTAAACCTCGTAGACTCCTTGATGGCATTATAATTATCTCTGCAGTATAATAGTAAGATTAAACGAGAACTTACCTAAGTTTGAAGTTTGATCTTTATTTTATGAGGAGTTACGTAGGTGATTATGTGAAGAACCCTGCCAGTGCGCCTGCGCGTCAATCTTCAAAGCAGCGGTGTGAAATCACAAAAAACAACAACCGAAGTAATATAGTCTCATAATAAAACGAGTAATACAAGAACTTCCATCTGACCTTTATGATAGAGGGTAGGGTCGTGGCGGGCACGTAATCACCTACGTAACTCCTCATAAAATAAAGATCAAACTTAGGTAAGTTCTCGTTTAATCTTACTATTTTACTTCGGAGTCACGTGAGTGACTACGTGAAGATTTTAAAGCTTTGTGATTTCATGCCGTGGATCAATCCCGGCTTCTCACTGCATAGATTGACTCGGAACGAGAATAATCAATCATGCATTCATAATAACATTTGTACCACAAATGCAGTAATTCATTTCAATAATGAAATTAATCAGATCCCCTTTAAACCAGAGGAATTTACACAGAACTTAAAATAGTTTCTGCACACAATCCCGCATTAACAATAGGCCGATGGTAAAAATGTTGAAACATCAACTCATTGGACCATCGGCAGCTGCGAGGATATGGTCGACGGGGACGTCTTATGCCCTGGCCGCTGACCTTTCTGCTGCCCTAGTCGAGTGAGACGTAAAAACATAAGTGTTAATACCAGCAGCTGTTATGACTTCTTTTATCCATCAGGAAATAGTCTGTATTGAAACTCTCTTGTGTGGTTTCTTGTGTGTGATTAACAACCCAGTTTCCATATTTCTTAAATTCTTTGTGACCTCAATGCATTGTCACAAATATGTCTTAACACAGAGACAAGGATCATTTGGATATGCTGCTAGCATAATTTTAAATCCTGTCACACCTGGCCTAATTTGCTTTAATAGGTCATAGATATAGAATGTAACCGTGTCTTCAGTTACTTCCATAGTGTCTATTTGTAATTTTCCAAGTGTTTGCACTCGTTGTGCTGTCACTCATGCCATAAGCATGAATACTTTCATCCTGAGCTTGACCAAAGGTAAAGACACACTTGGTGACCATTCACGAAGTAGTTTCAGTACCACACTTACATCCCAGATTGTCATGTACCTAGGTTTCGGTGGTTTGGAATTAAAGATTCCTTTCATTAGTCTGGAAACAATTGGGTGTGACCCAATTGGGTTTATTTCTGAATCCAGAACCAAATATGAGGGCAATGCACTTATGGCTGAATTAATTGCACTACAACTCAGACCTTCATCATAATAGAGTTTTGACAGATTTTCTAAACATTTGAAATATCTGCAGTACTATATTGCAAATTCTTTTGTACACAGAACTTTTCCCATTTCTTAATATAAGAAAGGTACTGTTTTTTTTTTGTTTTGTTTTTTAGTGCTCTTCCTCCAGGCTGCCGTAAGCATGTCCACAGTATGCTCAGACAGTCCTCGCCCCAGAAAAGGCCTTCTTAAACCTGCAAATCAACAAATCCAAACAATCATATAATGGATGTTGTTTCCCTGTTACAGGGTGCAGCAATAAATTACTCCTTTTTGGGACTTTCATCAACATTTGTGTTGTTAATTCTAATATCAACGGATACCATGGCTGTGTAGGCCAATCTGGTATTACCAATACAACTGAATCACCATCTTGCCTGACTTTAAGCAAACACTGGCTTATAAGGCAGAAAAGTGGAAATATATATGACAACATACCACTCCAATGTAGCGAGAAAGAATCAATCGCCACTGCTCCTGGATCTGATTCACATGAGACATATCTCGATAGCTGATGATTCAGTCTAGATGTAAACAAGTCAATGTCGGGCATTCCAAATCTGATTACTATATCATTGAATACCTCTCGATTCAACATCCATTCTTATTATCATGGAACTTTCGTGACCTGGTGTCTGCTATCGTGTTCATTCTACCTGGTAGATAGATAGCTGAAATCCAAATATTCTTTTCAATACACCCAGTCCAAAGTTGATTAGCCATTTTGTCACATGACCCAGACTTGATTTCATCCATATCATTAATATAGGCAACTGCTGTTGTGTTTATCAATCTGAACTTGAACATGCCTTTTAGTTGTGTTAGAACAATAACCTTGGAGTCCATAGAAACATCCTAAAACTCCAAATAGTTAACTGCCCATGTCTGCAGTAACAATGACTCTTCCTGATTCCATCTGCCTCCGCAGCTAGATGCTAAGTCAGTTTCACCCCATCCTAGTGTACTGGCATCTGTTTGTAATATCATGGAAGGTTTGTTCAATCAGCACTCTGCTGGAACTGCTTGGGACATGTAGAATCCACCACTGCAGATCAGAAACAGCATTTGTTGTCAGTTGCATGGTTCTATCAAAATGACCAACATGTATTCTCAGTGCCTGTTCTTTAACTCTCTTCAGCTGTTGATAATGTAATGGTCCGAATTGGACTGCTGGGAATGCTGCTACTAATTTTCCCAGTACTCGAGCCACCTGTCTGATTGAGGGTTTTTGCTCATTTACCAGATTACTGCAATCTTTAATCAACTCCACCCTTTTTTCACTGGGCAAAGTAATTTTCATTTGGACTGAATCAATTGTGAACCCCAAATAATCAATCGAGGTACATGGTGTTAACCTTGATTCCTTTGGATGAATTGGAAACCCCAAACTTTCAAAAGTTGATTTCACAACTGCCACAGATGCTTCTGTTGACTGTTTTGTCCTTCCTATAATCAGGACATCATCCAAAATATGCCATTAGTACATGCCCCTGGCTTCTTAGCAACCCCAGAATTGGTTTTAATAATTTTGTGAATATTCTGGGAGCGGACGTTAACCCATTAGGCAAAGCTTTGAACTGCCATAACTGGTTCATCCATGTAAATTTAAGACACTGAATATGTATCTTTTAAATCTATAGTTGTCATATGACATGCTTCTGAAATAAGTTTGGCAGTCACAAATGTCTCTTTTTAAAATGTTTAAATTAAACAAAAGGATTCAGACTTGTCAAGTCTAGAATAATCCCACATCCTCGATCCTTTTTTGATCGAGGGAATATATTTAACACAAATTGGTGAATTTGGTAGACTGATTCTTCAATAACACCTTTTATATATAGGGTTTGAAACGCAGCTTGAACCTCCATCACTTCTTTTTGTGCAAACCATATGACAATTACAGCAGGAAAACAGGACATCTCAGCCTTTCAAGTCCATGCCGAAGAAGTGGAGAATTCTGCTAGGAACATGCTGGACAGGCAAATCATAATTTGGATTGAATTCAATTCGAAATCCTTGTATACTATTCAGAATTACCACATCTGAAGTAATCTTCCAATTGTTTATAGAAGAGACATAATCTGCCTCCAACTTTTGGACTTAATCCAGTTAGTATGTTCCCATGAGAACCAGGTCCACCTACCTCTTGAGTCATTTGAGTACTCTGAGATTCCTGGATTCTCCCGGAAGCACCCTCACTGGTTCTTGCTCCCGCTGCAGGCCGCCAGCTACGTCCCTGCGTTAATGAGCGACTTGGTCCTGTCCAGGATTCGTATATGACGTCTGAAAGGATATTCCTCTTTACAGAATTTACAACCATTGATGTTTTCATCAATCCTGTTTTCGTTTCATCTTCCAACTCTTTAACACATCTCTCGAGATCCTCTCCAAAGAGTAAGTTGGGTAATTGTACATTACTTGGTTTGTAGAGTGCTGCGAATTTCGGATTCATAATAGGCCGTATAGCACCTTTCCTCGGACAATTGATCTCGAAGTGGGTGCTGCATAGCAACCCCAGTGCTTTCTGATGCAACTCCGTCATATCTTGGCTTTTATCTGCTATTCTGGCAAAAGCAGTAATTCCAGAACCCAGCAGCTTTCCAGATGATTTGATTCACTGCTGGTGCTTTCAGCAACACACAGTTGCTTGGGGTCTCATGCTTTCTTGCAGTATCATCCATCTCCTGCTGTTCCAGCTGATGGGAAACCAAGTAATTTATTAAGGAGGCCAGCTCATCTCCTAGTGGCTCTCCTGACCCTGACGGGGCAGCGAAGCGTACTGCCAGTGGTGGAATATCTGGTATCTGCAGTTCTTCACCTTGTATAGCCTCACCGTCAGAGTCGGGGTCTGAACTCTCATGACCCATAGCACTCTCCTCATCTCTGAGGGTGCATTCCATCAGCCCTGTGCCAGGTGCTGTTAGGCTGCTTCCAGCAGCTTGTATTTCAGTACACTCCCTGAGTGTACTTTGCTCCAATAGCCTATGCAGAAGGCTTTCCATCTGGCTAATATGCACAAAGGCAGTATCTAGCCCTGGAGCTTCCATTGCCTGGGCCGTCTGGATTTGAACTTGGCCTTTCGCCCGACAGGCGCTGACTGTGTTTTCATCAGTCCCAGGTCCACAGTCGCTATGCTCACCGCTGGCGACTGTACCGGGGTTAGAGGTGGCTGGCTTGTACCCGGAGATTCCCGACTTTCTGCCGGCTGAATCGCACGCCTCTTCCCCCTGCCCGTTTTTTCCATGGCGTCTGTGAAAAAATCCCATAGACCCACAGAAAACGGACCGGGAAATACTTTAAAAAGTTTCTACTTACCTTGTAGTTGTAAAAACTACAAACAACTGGAGGAGCTCTGCCAGTGGTGGAATATCTGGTATCTGCAGTTCTTCACCTTGTATAGCCTCACCGTCAGAGTCGGGGTCTGAACTCTCATGACCCATAGCACTCTGCTCCTCACGTCCGTTTGCGTCAAGGCGTCTGACGTAATGACGCGCAGGCGCACTGGCGGGGTTCTTCACGTAGTCACGTGACTCCGAAGTAAAATGACGATCCACTTGACAGACCCTCTCGCCGTTTTCCTCTCGGTTATAATAGTTCTCATCTCAAGCTGATTCACGTGATCCCTAAACAGCAAATGAAAGTGGTTGAATCGTAGGATATGGAACTTGTACTGGAGGCAAATCAAAACGAAAATGAAAACATGAGGGACAATAGATGTATTAGAGATACAGTGTGGAAATAAGGCCTTCGGCCTACTGAATCCATGGCAACCGACGATCCAAGATGGCACCCAACCCAGGCAACTCTTTGCGTGCGAGCCACTGAGGTGGATCTGCAGTCACGGGTTACAATCGCTGCACCTTTTAAAAATTCTCTACTCAGACAGCAACATTTCACATACATTAACTACCCTTGGGCTATCTTTGATTTGATTTTACTGGCTTTTTCTTGCACTAAACGTTATTCCCTTATCATGTATCTGTGAACAGTGGATGGCTCGATCGGAATCGTGCATTGTCTTTCCGTTGACAACAAAAGCAACAAAAGCTTTTCACTGTACCTCGGTACACCTGACGATAAACTGAACTCAATCCCCTACACTAGTTTTATCCTACACACTCGGGGCAATTTACAGAGGGGCCGATCAACCTACAAACCCGCACGTCTTTGGGACGTGGGAGGAAACCGGAGCACCCGGAGATTAGATCACCCCTATGCTCCTAGCCCGCCCAACCTCTCCCTATAGCTCAGGCCCTCGAGCCCTGGTGACATCTTTGTACATCTTTCCCGCTTAGCAGCATGTCTCCTACAGCAGGGTGAGCAAAACTGAACACAACAAACACTCCCCGTGCAGTCTCACCAACCCTTCTTCAAGCAGAAACAGTCGGAAGAAGGATCCCCGACCCGAAAGGTCGCCTGGCCATTCCTTCCCCAGTTGAAGGTAGACAAAAGTGCTGGAGAAACTCAGCGGGTGCTTAGGTTCAAATGACAACAAATAAATATCTATCTATCTATCTTCCCCAGTTGAGTTCCTCCAGCACTTGGTGTTCCAGCATCTGCAGTTTCTTATACTTCTACGTGTCCTGATGGCCTGACCACCATCTATATCTCTCGTTTCCCTTCTCCCTAACCAGTCTGAAGAAGGGTCTCGACCCGAAACGTCACCCATTCCTTCTCTCCAGAGATGCTGCCTGTCCCGCTGAGTTACTCCGGCATTTTGTGTCTATCTTTGGCCTGTTGCAATGTTGCTCCCCACTAGGTTCAGGAACAGCTACTTCCCAACAGGCATTAGGCTATTAAGCACTACGACTGCGAATAAACTCTGAACAACATTGATTATTCTTGCACTATCATTGTTTGTTTGTGTTTTATGTGTACCTATGTGTGTGTGTATATAAATATACACACACACACACACACACATATATATATACATAAGACAAACACAAAGTGCTGGAGTAACTCAGCGGGTGAGGCAGCATCTATAGAGCGAAGGAATAGGTGACGTGTCGAGATCCTTCTTCAGACTGATGTGGGGTTTGGGGGGGCAGGAAGAAGAAAGGAAGAGGTGGGCTGTGGGAGAGCTGGGAAGGGGAGGGGAAAGAGGGAGAAAGCAAGGACTACCTGAAATTGGAGGTCAATATATATATATATATATATATATACACTCTCTACATCATATATATGTGTGTGCGTCTATATGTGTGCATATGTACAGATACACACACTGAACTTTTTCTCTTGTTTATTATATTGTTTACAGTGTACTATGTTTACAGATTCTGTCGTGCAAGTAAGAATGTCATTGTTCTATCTGGGACATTTGACAATGAAACACTCGTGACCATTGACTCACTTTGTGAACATTTACAATGGATTTTACCGGTAGTTTGAATTCTTTCACCAGGACTGCCATCTACTGGTGATGGAGTGTATTAAATGAACACAAAATGCCGGAGTAACTCAGCGGGACAGGCAGCATCTCTGAAGAGAAGGAATGGGTGACGTTTCGGGTCGAGACCCTTCTTCAGACTGAAAGTCACAGGAAAGGGCAAGGGGAGATATCGGCGATGATGTAGAGAGATATAGAACAATGAATGAAAGAGATGCAAAAAAAGTAAAGATGATGAAGGAAACAGACCATTGTTAGCTGCTTGTGTAGGATAGTGTTAACGTGCTGGGATCGCTGGTCGGCGCGGACTCGGCGGGCCGAATGGCCTGTGTCTCTAAACATAGAGAGACAATCACGATAGCCACAAAACGCTGGAGTAAACCAGCGGGTCCGGCAGAGTCGCTGGAGAAAAGGAATCTAGAAAGATGCTGCCTGTCCCGCTGAGTTACTCCAGCACTTTGCGTTTATCTTCGGTGTAAACCAGCATCTGCAGTTCCTTCCCACACTCTTTTTCCCCCAAGAAATATTTTTCCAAGTGGGAGTGGCGGGGCGTGGCCTGTGGGGGGAGCCGCTGAGCACAGCCGCCGAGGACTTGATTAGTGTCAGGGGTTATGGGGAGAAGGCAGGAGAATGGGGTTAGGTGGGAGAGATAGATCAGCCATGATTGAATGGCAGCATAGACTAGTGTAGGAAGGAACTGCAGATGCTGGTTTAAACCGAAGATAGACACAAAAAGCTGGAGTAACTCAGCGGGACAGGCAGCATCTCTGGAGAGAAGGAATGGGTGACATTTCAGGTCGAGGCCCTTCTTCAGACGAAGAAGAAGGGTCTCGACCCGAAACGTCACCCATTTCTTCTCTCCAGAGATGCTGCCTCACCCGCTGAGTTCCTCCAGCATTTTTATCTACCTATAACTGAAATGAGGTAGGTTGGAGAATGAGAACTCGATAACAATCAGCACGGGAGCACCTCAAGGCTGCGTGCTCAGCCCCCTGCTGTACTCACTCTATACTCATGACTGCGTAGCCAGACATAGTGCAAACTCCATCATCAAGTTAGCTGACGACACCACTGTTGTGGGACGTATCACTGATGGGGATGAGTCAGGGTATAGAAGAGAGATCGAGCAACTGTCCATATGGTGCCAGCACAATAACCTGGCCCTCAACACCAGCAAAACCAAGGAACTGATTGTGGACTTTGGAAGGAGTAGGATGGGGACCCACAGTCCCGTTTATATCAACGGGTCGATGGTGGAAAGGGTCAAGAGCTTCAAATTCCTGGGCGTGCACATCTCTGAAGATCTTTCCTGGTCCGAGAACACTGATGCCATTATTAAGAAAGCACATCAGCGCCTCTACTTCCTGAGAAGATTACGGAGAGTCGGTTTGTCAAGGAGGACTCTCTCGAACTTCTGCAGGTGCACAGTAGAGAGCATGCTGACCGGTTGCATCGTGGCTTGGTTCGGCAACTTGAGCGCCCTGGAGAGGAAAAGACTACAAAAAGTAGTAAACACTGCCCAGTCCATCATCGGCTCTGACCTCCCTTCCATTGAGGGGATCTATCACAGTCGCTGCCTCAAAAAGGCTGGCAGCATCATCAAGGACCCACACCATCCTGACCACACACTCATCTCCCTACTACCTTCAGGTAGAAGGTACAGGAGCCTGAAGACTGCAACGACCAGGTTCAGGAATAGCTACTTCCCCACAGCCATCAGGCTATTAAACCTGGCTCGGACAAAACACTGAACTTTATTAGCCAATTAACTGTTATTTGCACTTTATCAGTATATTGATTCATGTGTGTATATATTTATAGAATGCCTTGTAGTCAATGCCTACTATACTCTGTTGTGCTGAAGCAAAGCAAGAATTTAATTGTCCTATCAGGGACACATGACAATAAACTCACTTGAAACTTGAGAACTATCGCCTTGCTGATGGAAGGACCATCTAGAAGCCTGATAAAACAGGGGAAGAAGCTGTTCCTGAGTCTGGTAGTGTGCGTGCGTGCTTATGTGCGGTGATAGACTTGCTGAGCTGTAAGCCAAATAAACGTATTTCACTGGACCTTGGTACACGTGGTAATAAATAAACCATTGAACGACTCTATAGAGATAAACTGGAGGTCAGGTGTTGGCATAAGTCACCACCTCTTCCCTGTAGGAGGCAGCACTGAGTCAAGGGGGGAGGGAGGAGGGATGAAGCTCACACACAACTCTCCTGTCGACTTTACACCAGTTTAGTTTAAGAAGGAACTGCAGATGCTGGTTTAAACTGAAGATAGACACAAAATGCTGGAGTAACTCAGCGGGACAGGCAGCATCTCTGGAGAGAAGGATTGGGTCTCGACCCAAAATGTCACCCATTCCTTCTCTCCAGAGATGCTGCCTGTCCCGCTGAGTTACTCCACCATTTTGTGTCTATCTTCAGTTGAGGTAAGTTTAGTTTAGAGATACAGCGTGGAAACAGGCCTTCGGCCCACCGTCTTTGGAGTGTGGGAGGAAACCAGAGCACCCGGAGAAATTCCATGCGGTCACAGGGAGAACGTACAGACAGCACCCATGATCAGGATCGAACCCAGGTCTCTGGCGCTGTTAGGCAGCGACTCTACCGCTGCGCCACCCTGCGGTCCTGCAGAAAACATGATTCTGTCTAGACGGATCATACCACACGAGTACATCAGATTGTGCAATAGAGAAGATGAGCAGAATGCAACATGGTGAGAAAGAAAGTGCATATTAGTTTAGTTTATTGTCTCCTGTACCAAGGGAAAGTGAAAAGCTTTTTTGTTGCGTGCTATCTAGTCAGCGCAAAGACCATGCATAATTACAATCGAGCCGTCCACAGTGTACGGACACAGGGTAAAGGGAATAACATTTAATGCAAGATAAAGTCCATTAATGATAGTATGAGGGTCTCCATTGAAATGGTGTTATGGTATCTGCTTGAAGTACTTCCTGCGGCAGCTCGTTCCATGTACTCACCACCCGTTTGTCTATTGAGCGTGTAGAGGCGTTGGTGTGTTTTACCCTGGTTGGAACAGGGCACATAGTTAAAGATATTCACACCTTGCAGCATGAAGCTTGAAACATAGATTCCTGCACCCCAGATTGCATTGACGGTACTGAAGTAGAGATGGTCGAAAACTCCAAATTCCTCACAGTCAATATCACCAACAACTTCTCCTGGATCACCCATATTGAAGCAACGACCAAGAAGGTACACCAACATCCCTTACTTCCTTAGAAAGCTTAGGAAGTTTGGCATGTCCCACAAAACTCTCACCACCTTCTACAGATGCACCACAGAAAGCACTTCATCAGGATACATCACAGCAATGGTTTGGAAACAGCTCCATCCAGGACCGTAAAAAATTGCAGCGAATTCTGGACACAGCCCAGGCCACCACACAAACCAACCTCCCTTCTATTGAATTCAGTCTATTCAGTCTGAAGAAGTGTTTCGGCCCGAAACGTTGCCTATTTCCTTCGCTCCATAGATCAAGTCAAGAGAGTTTATTGTCATGTGTCCCTGATAGGACAATGAAATTCTTGCTTTGCTTCAGCACAGCAGAACATAGTAGGCATTGACTACAAAACAGATCAGTGTGTCCATATACCATTATATACGTAAATACACACATGAATAAATAACCGCTGAGTTTCTTGAGCACTTTTGTCTACCTTCCTTCTATTGATTCTATTTATACCTCACGCTGCCTCGGCAAGGCCAGCAGCATAATCAAGGACCAGTCTCACCCCGGCCACTCCCATTTCTCCCCTCTCCCATCAGGCAAGAGGTACAGAAGTGTGAAAATGCACACCTCCAGATTCAGGGACATTTTCTTCCCAGCTGTTATCAGGCAACTGAACCAACCAGAGAGCAGTCCTGAACTACTATCTACCTTTTTGATGTCCCTCATACTATCCGGACTGTGCTGGCTTTACCTTGCACTAAATGTTATTCCCTTATCATGTATCCATACATTGCAGATGGATTGGTTGTAATCACATCTTGTCTTTCTGCTGAGTGGTTAGCACGCAACAAAAAGCTTTTCACTGTGTCTCGGTACACGTGACAATAAACAAAACCGAACTGAACACAGGAACAGGCCCTTCAGCCCACAATGTCCGTTCTGAACACAATGAGGTGAAACTAATCTCCTCTGCCCAAACCCGACCCATATCCCCCCCCACCCCCCCCCCCTTCTCAGCAGTTCCATGTGCCGATCCAAAAACCTCTTCAATGCCACTATCGTATCTGCCTCCACCACCAACTCTGGCAGCGTGTTCCAGGCACCCACCACCCACTGTGTAAAAGACCTGCCCTGCACATCTCCTTTAAACTTTGCCCCTCTCGCCTTAATGCAATGCCCTCTGGTCATACTCATGCAGCAGGGAAACAGGCCCTTCGGCCCAACACGCCCATGCTTATCAAGATGCGCCATCAACACTAGTTCCACATACCCATGTTTGGCCCATATATCCCTCTAAAACTTTCCTATATATTGTCTTTGATATTTCCACACTAAGAAATGAATGAATGGGCTGGATAGTGTGAACATGCAGAGGATGTTTCCACTAGTGGAAGAGTCAAGAACCAGAGGGCACAGCCTCAGAATAAAGAAACCTACCTTTAGAAAGGAGATGAGGAGGAATTTCTTTAGCCAGAGGGCGGTGAATCTGTGGAATTCATTGCCACGGACGGCTGTTGTGGCCGTCAGGTATTTTTAAGGAGATTGATAGATTCTTGATTAGTACGGGTGTCAGGGGTTATGGGGAGAAGACAGGAGAATGGGGTTGAGAGGGAGAGATAGATCAGCAATGATCGAATGGCAGAGAAGACTCAATGGGTCGAATGGCCTACATTCGCTGTTATGACTTATTGTCTTAAGAATGGGAGTGGTTTGAGAGAACATAGATCACAGATAAAAGAATGTGGGGGATAAAAACAACTGATGTTGGAATCTGGAACGTAACACAAAGTGCTGGACAAACTCAGCGGGTCAGGCAGCATTTCTGAAGAATGACGTTTCGGGTCGAAGGGTCTTGACCCGAAACTGCAGATGCTGGTTTAAACCGAAGATACAGACCCAAAACTGTCATATGCTGAGAGAATGGAGCAGCTGGGCTTGTACACTCTGGAGTTTAGAAGGATGAGAGCGCATCTCATTGAAACATATAAGATTGTTAAGGGTTTGGACACGCTAGAGGCAGGAAACATGTTCCCGATGTTGGGGGAGTCCAGAACCAGAGGCCACAGTTTAAGAATAAGAAGTAAGCCAGTTAGAACGAAGACGAGGAACTTTTTCTCACAGAGAATGGTGAGTCTGTGGAATTCTCTGCCCCAGAGGACGGTGGAGGCAGGTTCTCTGGATGCTTTCAAGAGAGAGTTAGATAGGGCTCTTAAAAATAGCAAAGTCAGGGGATATGGGGAGAAGGCAGGAACGGGGTACTGATTGGGGATGATCAGCCATGATCACATTGAATGGCGGTGCTGGCTCGAAGGGCCGAATGGCCTGCTCCTACACCTATTGTCTATTGTCTATAAAATGCTGGAGTAACTCAGCGGGACAGGCAGCATCTCTGAAGAGAAGGAATGGGTGACGTTTCGGGTCGACGAAGGGAGGAGAATGGGGTGGAGGGGGATTGATCAGCCATGATTGAATGGCGGAGTAGTCTTGATGGGCTGAATGGCCTAATTCTGCTCCTCAATCTTATGATCTCCAGAGATCCTGCCTGACGCGCAGTTACTCCAGCATTTTGTGTCTTCTTCTGCAAACCAGCATCTGCAGTTCTTCGTTTCCACAGTATGATGCACTCATGTTCCCGATGTTGGGGGAGTCCAGAACCATGGGCCACAGTTTAAGAATAAGGGGTGAGCCATTTAGAATGGAGACGAGGAAACACTTCTTCACACAGAGAGTGGTGAGTCTGTGGAATTCTCTGCCTCAGAGGGCGTTGGAGGCAGGTTCTCTGGAAACTTTCAAGAGAGCTGGAAAGGGCTCTTAAAGATAGAGGAGTCAGGAGATGTGGGGAGAAGGCAGGAACGGTGTACTGATTGGGGATGATCAACCATGATCACATTGAATGGCGGTGCTGGCTCGAAGGGCCGAATGGCCTACTCCTGCACCTATTGAATATTGTCATGCCAAAGCATCATCTACTATTTGTAATCAGTAGGCTGGGGTGTTGGGGGAAGGGGAAGAGGATGACTTCCAGGAGAAATGCCGGAGCTGCAGATGCTGGTTTACACCGAGAAGGTGCTGGCGTAACTCAGCGGGACAGGCAGCATTTCTGGAGAGAAGGAACAGGTGACGTTTCGGGTCGAGACCCTTCTTCTTCTTCCTGCCACTTGGTGTGATTTTTTTCTTGGTAAACCAGCATTTGCAGTTCCTTGTTTCTACAGTATCGTGTACTCTGCTGAGTGAAGTCTGTGGGCTGTGGTGTTGGGGAAGGGGAGGGGGCCCGCTCCAAGGAGAGGGTAAAGGCTGCGAGAGGGTGCAAAGGCTGCAGCACCAGCAGGTAAGGAGCAGAGAGGTTGGTTGCCATCCCCGGTGGAGGACCGTGTCTGCCCGCTGGAGGACCGCGTCCGCCGCCCCCATCTTGCCCGGCCGTGCGGCTCGTTGGCGCCCGGCACCCTTTGCGGGAGATGACAGTTGGGGCCTGTGCGGGAGCGGGACGAGGCTTCAGCCTGAGGCGGCCGGTGCCCGGCTCCCGGAGCCACTGCATGGCCACGGGGGCGATGAGAGGAGGCGCGACGGGCACTGAGGCGGGAGGCGGAGCGGCGGTGGTGAGTTACGGCGGCGAGTAACGGCGGGGGGGGGGGGAGGAGGGAGAAGCTTCGGCACCGGCCCCGTCCCGTCCGTCCGTCCGTCCCCCCTCGACACCAGCACTGGGGGGGGGGGGGAGCCTCGACACCGGCCCAACGTTCCCCCCCCCACCCCGGGGGAGGGGCGTCACGACACCGACACTGGGAGAGTCTCGACACCGGCACTGGGGGGGGAAGCGGGGGGTCTCGACACCGGCACTGGGGGGGAGCGGGGGGTCTCGACACCGGCCCAACGTTCCCCCCCACCCCGGGGGGAGGAGCGTCACGACACCGACACTAGGGGAGCCTCGACACCGGTCCAACGCTCCCCCACCCCGGGGGAGAAGGGGGGGGGGTCTCGACACCGGTGGCGGGGGTACCTAAACACCGCCGGACGCCAAGGGGAGAAGTTCCCTTGACACGGGGAATGGGGGAGCAATGACACCGGCCCCCAGTCTCACCCCCCCTCTCCCCCAATAACCCCCCCTCTCCCCCAATAATCCCCCCCCAATAACCCCCCCCAATAATCCCCCCCCAATAATCCCTGCCTCTCCAATAACCCCCCCACCTCTTCATTAATTCCCTCCCTCCCAAATAATCCCCTCCCACGTCTCCAATAATCCCCCTTCTCCTTTCCCAGACAACCACCCGTTGTCCCATTTATTCATCAACCCCCCCCCCCCCACCCCTCCCTCAACCCCTCTTCCCGGTTACCCCTTCCACTGATCCTACCTCTCCCTTCAGCTTGTCCCTCCACCCTGAATCCCCCTCAACCTGCCCCCTCCCCCATATCACCCTCCCGACTCTCCCTCTACCCTTTATTCGCCCCTCAAGCTCCCCCATATCTTCCTACCTTTTATCCCCCCCCCCCCCCATATCCCCACTCCACCTCCCCCAAATCCTTCCAACCTTCATCCCCCCCCATATCCTCCTACCGCATCCCACCATAGGCCCCCCACCACATTTAATCTCCCCATATCCTCCCTCTACCTCCCCATACACCCCTCTTCCCCCTCCTCCATACCCCCCTCTACCTTCCCCCCGATTCCCCCTTCCATCTAACCCTCCCCCATCCACCATTCATTACCCCGATTTCCACATTCCTCCTACCCAATTTCCCCCCCTCCCCCATCCCCCTGCTATTTTCCCCATGTATGATATTCGTAAAGTGCTTACTTCTAAACTGGTGGGCAAGAAGAAGGGAAATAAAGAGTTTGCTCTCATTGTAACAACCATTCTTGCCATGACTGGGAGATGGAGGTTGTTGAAGTGCATGTCTCCAATGGTGCAGCAGGTAGAGCTGCTGCCTCACAGCGCCAGAGACCCAGGTTCGATCCTGACCCGCAGGGTGCTGTCTGTGTGAAGTTTGCACGTTCTCCCTGTGGCCGTATGGGTTTTCGCCGGGTACTCCGGTTTCGTCTCACATCTCAAAGACCTACAAGTTTGTTGGTTAATTGGCCTTTGTAAATTTCCCCTGGTGTGCAGGGAGTGGATGGGAATGTGGGATAATGTCAAACCCGTGTGAATGGGTGCTCTTAATCCTAAATACTAATCTCCATCACAAATGCCAATCACACTCTGTGAACTAATCTGAACAGGGTCTGAACAGGGTCCGAAACATCACTTATCCATGTTCTCCAGAGATGTTGCCTGACCTGCTGTGTTACTCCAGCACTTTTTGTCCTTTTGTGGATGGGTGATATCTGGTCGGCGTGGACTCGGATAGATCCCCAGATTTATCACCTGCCACCTTTCTGGATCTCAATTGGGTAGAGAGATGGACTTTATCATAGGTCATAAGTGATAGGAGTAAAATTAGGCCATTCGGCCCATCAAGTCTACTCCGCCATTCAATCATGGCTGATCTATCTCTTGTTCCTACCCCAATTCTCCTGCCTCCTCCCCATAACCCCTGACACCCGTACTAATCAGGAATCTATCTATCTCTGCCTTAAAAATATCCATTGACTTAACCTCCACAGCCTTCTGTGGCAAAGAATTCCACATATTCACCACCCTATGACTAAAGAAATTCCTCCTCATCTCCTTCCTAAAGGAACATCCTTTAATTCTGAGGCTGTGACATCTAGTCCTAGGCTCTCCCACTAGTGGAAACATCCTCTCCACATCCACTCTGTCCAAGCCTTTCACTATTCCGTACATTTCAATGAGGTTCCCCGTCATTCTTCTAAACTCCAGCGAGTACAGTCCCAGTGCCGTCACACGCTCATCATGTCCTTCTTAATGACCCCAAAATATGCCAGGCTGTTGCCTTCAATTGCTAAATATTGGCAGAAAGTGCAAGTGTGATGCATAAAATTCCACTGTTGTACCTTCCACATTGGACTTTGCCTGCAGGTGCTCAGATTAAATGCGTGTTCAGGGTATCTGGCGTGGGAGCGGATAAACTCATTAGCCTTGAATTCATGCCTCAAAAGCTATGGCTAAATGAAATGCAATTTTGCTTTGCCAGGTATTTTTTTCCATCATTAAAAACTGCAACATAAAAAAATTGTTCTGGACTGTAGTTAACAACATTTTATTGCCAGTTTCAGTGCCGGTGGAGATCAGCATTTATGATTTGTTGGAAGGTGTACTGTGTGCCATCAGACCTACATTAGGAACTAATGGGAATTTCTGTCTGATTAGGGGAATTTTTTAGTTCATTTAGTTTAGAGATACAGCATGGAAACAGGCCCTTCGGCCCACTAATTCCGTGCCAACCAGTAATCTCTGCACACTAACCTACACACACTATCCTACACACACTAGGGACAATTTACAATTTTACCGAAGCAAATTAACCTACGTCTTTGGGGTGTGGGAGGAAACCTGAGCACCCGGAGAAAACCCATGCAGGTCACGGGAGAACGTACAGACTCCGTACAGGCAAGCACCCGTTGTCGGGATCGAACCCGGGTCTCTGGCTCTGTAAGGCAGCAACTCTACCGCTGCGCCACCCTGGATGTGAACATGTAGCAAGGAATTTCTCCTAACTTGGGAGGTTTGCTCGCCTTTTCTGAGGGCAGTGAAAAGTCAACCACACTTTTGAGTCTGGAGTCACATACAGACCAGACTGGATAATGTGGTGACATAAGGAACTGCAGGTGCTGCTTTACAGAGAAAAAGACACAAAGGTGCTGGAGTAACTGAGCGCATCAGGCAGCTTCTCTGAGGAACATGGATAGGCAATGTTTTGGGACGCTTCATCAGACCCTTTTGTGATAATAGACTCTTCTATGCCATTGACCTGAAGGCCAGCCTTTCGCTCTAGAATTTATTTATTTAATTAAATAAACTTAAATTCTTCCCCTCACCGGGCGATTTTTCAATTCATGTTTCTGGAACATCTGGGCAGGCATCTGGATTACTGGACGAGATTACTATTGCAGACTAGGGGAAAATACAATGTATGTGGTTTCCTGATGTTGTTTTAGACAGGAATGTGAGTGGGTGCATGTTGTAAAGAGTGAAGCTCTTGCATTCAGCCCCTACCAAGCCACAATCTCCATTCTTCTCCTTGGCAGCAGCTTAAGACTTGAACATTACTGAAACAAAATACAGCTGATGCTGAAAATCTTAAATTATAAACAGAAAACATGGACCGTGTTTAGCCGATTAAACAGCGTCTGTGAAGAGCGAGACAGCGTTTAAATTTCAGGTGGAGATCAGCACAAAGAGCTGGAATAACTCAGCGGGTCGGACAGCATCTCTGGGGAAAAAGAATGGGTGACGGTTCAGGACGGACCCTTCTTCAGACACGGAGAGAGGAGGAGATCGTCTTCAAAGTAGACTTGAAGAGATTTCACAGTGGAGCAGTCGAGAGAGGAGTCAGGCTGTTAGCCTATCACTAACTCTGCTCCTGTCTCCACAGATGCTGCCCAACTTGCTGAGTATTTCTGGTCTATTTGAAACTAAGATTAACTTTAAGCCAAATATCTGTAGCATCAACATGATTGTACTTTTCAGAGGCGTGGCGATAGAGCTGCTGCCTTACTGTGCCAGAGACCTGGGTTTGATCCTGACTATGGGTTTGAGTTGATTTTGAGTTTATTGGAAGTGCTGTCTGTACTGTGTTTGTACGTTCTCCCTGTGACCATGTGAGTTTTTTCTGGGTGCTCCGGTTTCCTCCCACACTCCAGAGACGTAAAGGCTAGTAGGTTAATTGGCGTCAGTAAATTGTAAACTGTCCCTAGTGTGTAGGATAGTGTTACTGTATGGGGTGATCGCTGGTCAGCACAGACTAGGTGTGCTGAAGGGCCCGTCTAAGGTAAAGTCTAAGGTAAAGACTTCAGTTTTCCAACATGCACCCTGGGTCATTAGTGAGCTGAGCATATTCTAGCTCACACCATCTCATTACCTTTCTGCTTGAGGTCCCAGAATATTCTAATTTCAACAACAATGGGACTTTAAGGATTCTGATACCTGTTTTCTGATCTTTTGATGGCTGATCCCCTCCCATAATCTTTAGCTTTATAACTGTCCAAAACATTTGGTATCTTGATCATCCACCCCTTTGACCAATGTTTTGGGCATTTGCCCTAATATCTCTTTATGTGGATGTTTCTGATTTAATTTGATAATACTTGTAGAAAGTGTTTTGGGATGCTTTACATAGAAAAAGTTATCTAATAATGCAGTCTGAAGAAGGGTCCTGACCCCAAATATTGTCTGTCCATTCCCTGCAGAGATGCTGCCTGACCTCCTGAGTTCCTCCAGCACTTTGTGTATTACTTAATAATTGTTTGAGTTTTGCTCTGTTCTTTGTCTTTGTGAACCCTGATTGATCGGGGAGCCCGTAAAGACATGGTGCAGACCTGACTAATCTCCAGATTTCAGATTTTATATATTAAAAAAATAAGGTTTTTATGACACATGTTTGCGAATTGAAATCAGTATGATATTGAAAGTACAGAAATGCAGATGTGCGTGTACAAAATAATAACAGATTTCGGGTGAATGATCTGATACTTAAGAGCAATTTTGAGTGAGTGATGTACTGGAACTATTGATTTTTGGATTTGTTCAGGTGGAGATAAAAGATAAATGGCACTTTTTCAGAGAGGAATGAAATGCAAACTCCAGGACAATTTAACTCGTCAATTATCTCCATGTCACTCCTGGGATCCTGCTAATTAGTTGTGGATATCAATGAATTAGAATTTTTTTGAGGTCATTAGCTTATGGGATAGGGGCATGTTTGCGTGTTTTATCCATGTGATTTCTGTATGACATTTTACAAAGAGTTTTTATCATGTTATTATGAAAAGAGTGCACAGAGAATTCAAGTTTTTTTTTTAGCTTGGTTAGCAGTTGGTTGGGGAATTGATGGGAATAAAGGGTTACTATTTGATTGCAGATGTAATAAGTGATCGGATTGTAATGAACCTGCATTGTGGCATTGGTTTTCACCATAAAGTATTCATCGTTTGGGTGAAGGAATGGAGAGTTAATGTTGAGTGAATAGATTCCACAAAATTGGGTGACACAGTAATTAATTTGAATTAAAGCACGAATCACAATCACGTATAAAGAGATAAACTGACAGCAAATCTAGTTCAGTGTAGGGCAAGCATGAGATCAATCGCTTTGGATCTGTCGAAGGGGAATTCAAATTGTTGTTTCCCAGCAAGAGAGAAGGCACGGTGGCGCAGCGGTAGAGTTGCTGCCTTACAGTTACAGAGACCTGGCTTTGATCCTGACTATGGGTGCTGACTGTATGGAGTTTCTACTTTCTCCCCGTGACCTGTGGGATTTCTCGGGGAGCTCCGGTTTCTTCCCACACTCCAAAGACGTACAGGTTGGTAGGTTAGAACTGCAGATGCTGGTTTAAACCGAAGATAGACACAAGAAGCTGGAGTAACTCAGTGGGACGGGCATCATCTCTGGAGAGAAGGATTGGGTGACATTTCGGGTCGAGACCCTTCTTCAGACTAGTTTGAAGGAGGGGCTTGACCCGAAACGTCACCCATTCCTTCTCTCCAGAGATGCTGCCTGTACCACTGAGTTACTCCAGCTTTTTGTGTCCATCTTGTAGGTTAAGTGACTTGGTAAAGTTGTAAATTGTCCCTAGTGTGTGTAGGATTGTGTTAGTGTGCGAGGATTGCTGGTCAGCGCGGACTCGGTAGGCCAAAGGGCATGTTTCTGCACGGTATCTCTAAACTAAACTGAACTAAAGATGTGGTGTTTCGCAATGATTTTTGAGTCCGGGCACACTCAGAGTCACAGAGTCATACAGCATGGAAACAGGCCATTTGGCCCAACTTGCCCATGCCGAACAAGATGCCCCGTCTAGTCCCACCTTCTTGCATCTGGCCCGTATCGCTCTAAACCTTTCTTATCCATGTACCTGTCCAAATATCTTTTCACTGTTGTGATAGTAGTTGCTTCAACTACCTCCTCTGGCAGCTTGTTCCATAAACCCAACACCCGCTGATTGAAAAAGTTGACCTTCATGTTTCTATCGAATCTTTCTCTTCTCAAACCTATGTCCTCTGCTTCTTGATTCCCCTACTCTGGGTAAAAGACCCTGATGTATCCTATCTACTCATGACTCGTTCCTAAAAGCCATTGCCACTAACTAAAATGGCTCATGGAAGTTTCTTTGAAATTGGAATATTAACTTGAAATGGTGTTGGATTGCATGGCCATGTTTAGGTTGGAGGGCTGAGGTCATTTGTATTGTGTGACTGGGTTGAAGGTATTGAACCGGCGATAGATGGACAAAAGTGAAGGCATTTGTGTAGAGCATATTCGTAAATCAAGAACAAAAGTTGGAAGTTCATAGGTGATCACAAGTGCTGGAGTAACACCATAAACAGCCAGCCAGCCAGGCTGTTATTTTCATACATAAAACAATCTGCTGGAGTAGGCGGGACTCGTATAGATGGGGCATGTTGGTCAGCATGGGTAAGTTGGGCTGAAGGGCCTGTTTCCACACCCTATGACTGACTCACCGGAGACCCTCGGACTATCTTTGATTGGACTTTACTGGCTTTACCTTGCACTAAACGTTATTCCCTTATCATGCATCTGTACACTGTGAATGGCTCGATTATAATCATGTATTGTCTTTCCGCTGGCTGGTTAGCATGCAACAAAAGCTTTTCACTGTACCTCGGCACTCGTGACAGTGAACTGAACAGGCTCTATGAAAGATTTGTGTTGAGCACACTAGTGGATCTTGGAGCGATGGAATCTAGGTTAAAGAGAGGGACTGCGGTTTAGTTCTCATTAAAGAAAATTAGTTTAAAAAAAGATTTTATAATCTTTTAAAGTATCACGACTTTAATGAAAAAAACTTTACAGGCATTCTGTTATTTTAATTAAATTTACGTACTTGGAAAAACTGTTATAGCTAACGCTTGCAGTAATAATAATTTATATACGTACAGGCAGTTCCGTATCTACTAATGGATTGGCAATTAATTAGAAGGTAGGAGACGGCTTGGAGATAAAGCGTTCTTTCCTGATTCAGAAGGTGGCATTTGGCCTACTTTTTCATGCTGGGGATATTTTAAAGAAATTGGGTTGCAATATTAACTCAAAATATCCATTGCCAAATCAAACATTTTGACAGTGTTTTCAATTTTTCAAAGAAAGTCCTGCATTTGATAAGCTTAGTTCTGTCCCGTACATTCATTAGAACAGTTTAAAACAAAAATTTAGAACTATTAGTTTTAGTCTAGGTGTAGGTCATAGAGTCATACAGCATGGAAACAGGCCCATCAGCACAACTTGCACACACCGACCAACGTCACTAGCCCCACTTGCCTGCGTATGGCTCGTATTCGTCCTATGGTTCATAAACCTGTCCGATCCATGTACCTGTCTAAGTGCTGCTTATACATTGCACTAGTCCCTGCCTCAACTACCTCCTCCGGCAGCTTGTTCCATGCACGCACCACCCTTTGTGTGAAAAGGGTACTCCTCGGATTGCAATAAAATCTTTCCCCCTTCACCTTAAACCTATGCCCTCTGGTTTCAATTTCCCCATCTCTGGACAAGTGACTCTGTGCATCTATCCAATCTATTCCTCTCATGATTTTATACACCTCTATAAGATCACCCCTCATCCTTCTACACTCCTGCAGTCCCAGCCCGCTCAACCTCTATCGCTCAGGCCCACAAGTGCAGGCAACATCCTTGTCAATCTTCTATGCACTCTTTCCAACTTGACATTATCTTTCCTATAACACGGTGTCCACAACTGAACACAATACTTTAAATAAGTGTGCATATATAGGATAGGACAGGTTTGGAGGGTTATGGACCAAACACGGGCAAATGGGACCAGTGTAGCTGGGACTTGTTGGCCTGTATGGGCAAGTTGGGCTGAAGGGCCTGTTTCCACACTGTATCACTCTATGACTTTATATCCAAAGGAAAAGTACATACAAGAAAGAGACAATGACTAGATGGAGTACCGGAAGGAGATAGAGGAATGAGTAATATGGTGTTGGGACAATAACCTCTTCCTCAATGTCTGCAAGATGAAGGAGCTAGACCATGAAGTGAGGTGAAGTGTAGTACATGGCCCAATCAGCATCAATCAGAAATCAAGTGAAAATGGCTCAGAGCTTCTAGTTATTACCAACAACCTGTCCTGAACCATACATTTAAAAAAAAACACACCAACACCTCCACTTCCTCAGGAGACTGATGAAATTTGGCATATCTTCAGCGACTCTTACCAACTGTTACTGATACACCACAGAAAGCATACTGTCGGGTTGCATCACAGCTTGGTTTGGGAATAGCTCTGCCCAAGACTGCAAGAAATTGCAGAGTTGTATCCCAGTACATCACACGGACCACACTCCCCACCATCCTGTTTATGAAAGAACTGCAGATGCTGGAAAAATCGAAGCAAGACAAAAAATGCTGGAGGAACACAGTGGGTGAGGCAGCATCTATGGAGAGAAAGAATAGGCGACGTTTCGGGTCGAGACCTTTGAAGGGTCTCGACCCCGAAACGCCGTCAATTCCTTCTCTCCATAGATGCTGCCTCACCCGCTGAGTTCCTCCAACATTTTTTGTCTACCTTCCCCACCATTCTGTTTCCTCCTCACTCCCAAGACAAACAGGTTTGTAGGTTAATTGGCTTTGGTAAAATTGTGCATTGTCCCTAGTGTGTGTAGGATAGTGTAAGTATGTGGGGATCGCTGGTAGTCGCAGACTCGGCGGGCCGAATGGCCTGTTTCTGCGCGGTATCTCTAATTTTTTTTTTTAATTATTTTTATTAGAAGCGTAAACACATAATAGCAACACGGTTTGTTTATCAATTACATTCATACAAAGCTTCTGTTCTTTTTATAGAATTTTTTTAAAGATAGAACTGAAAAGAAAGATCTATAAACTAATAGAAAGGAAGGGATAAAGAGAGAAAAAAAAAGGAAAGAAAAAACAAAAAAAACAAACAAAGAAAATTACCAATAACAGTTTTGGAGATAGGTCCGTAGATTATAAGGCGTGGTTATTCATCCAATCCTGAGCTTGGGTTTCAGTCCAGCTTCTGTGTTGAACCAATTTACCTCTTTAAAAAATCAATAAATGGAGACCATATTCTAACAAATAATTCTGATTTGTCAATTAAGACAAATCTAATTTTTTCCAAGTGTAAGGTCAAGGTATCTCTAATCTAAAAACAAAATGAAAATCCAAGAGCCCAGCCCCAGCTTGCTATCCCTGCAGAATGAGCTAAAACATCTATTATTACCTTATTTGTGTATCAAAGTTGTAACAACTTGAAAGCTGGGTAAGGAATTTAGATTCCATTAACATTAGTTTATTACTGAGGTATGAAGGTGGATAATGCCTACTGGTCTTTGTAAATTACTCATCGCAGTGAAACAACTCTCTTCACGAGTTGCAATCAACCACATTAGTGTGCAGAGGACGCCGATTCAGTCAGTAGCAGGAGGAACAGCAGAGTGAGGAAATATACTCTTGGGCAGTTGGAACCGGCCTTGAACTGAGATTTTGGAAGTCAGTTACCATTACATTCATGGAATGACAGGTAGAAGAAAATACTTACTTTGTATTAGAGGTACATTGTGCAATATTGGACAATATTAGGGCAGCACAGCGGTCGAGTTGCTGCCTTACAGCACCAGAGACCCGGGTTTGATCCTAACTATGGGTGCTTGTCTGTATGGAGTTTGTACGTTCACCCTGTGACCTGCGTGGTATTCCTCCGGGTGCTCCGGTTTCCTCTCACTCCAAAGACGTACAGGTTTGTAGGTCAGTTGGTTTGGTATAATTGTAAATTGTCCCGAGTGTGTGTAGGATAGTGTTCTTGTGCGGGGATTGCTGGTCGGTGGGCCGAAGGGCCTGTTTCTGTGCTGTATCACTAAACTAAAAACAATTAAATTTCATAGAAAAGGTGGGAGTAGCGTAGATGGGGCATCTTGGTCGGCATGGACAAGTTGGAACAAAGGGCCTGTTTCCGTGCTGTATGACTTTATGGAAAAAATGTAGTCTGTATGATACAGTTTATATATGCGAGTGATAGTTAATTAATTTATTTCTCGCAGAAGATATTGCCATAAAGCTGCTGCCGCAGATTTGAGTCTTGTCACATTAGGTGTTGTATGATTATTTTTTCACCCGTGCTTCTTTCGGAAGTGTGGACTTGTGGATGATGTGAGCAGGCTTATTTGCACAGAGTGAAACAAAGAATTAGACAGTCAGACTGTAAATCAGCAGATTGCAATGAAAACATTGGTCTGCCAACATGATCATGGTAATTCAATGTGCAGCATCCATACCTTTTTACAAATAACTAGAAACGTCTTGCAAACAAGTTATAAAGCTTGAACAAATGGGTTTCCACAATGCTTGTTTAGACTAGCCACTCCTTGTTATTGGTGGCCCATTACTGAACATACTGGCCTTTGTTTTCTTCATTATTATCAATCTGGCATTGCCGGCAGGGCTAGCATTTATTCCCCATCACTAATTGTCCTTGAGAAGTTGGTGGTGAGCTGCCTTCTTGCATCATTGAAGTCCTCTGGTTAAGACACCAGCACTGTGCTGTTGGGAAGGGAATTCCAAGGCAAGTTGGGATGATGTGCGACTTGGATGGGGAACAGGGGGACCCTGAGTGGTGATGTTCCAACAAACTTGCTGTCTAGTTTAGTTTAATTTTGAGTTGCAGCACAGAAACAGGCCCTTCGGCCCACCAAGTCTGAGCCGACCAGCGATCCCCATACACTAGCATTGTCCTCCACAATAGGGACAATTTACAATGTTTACAAGCCAAATTAACCTGCAAACCTGTACGTCTTTGGAATGTGGGAGGAAACCAGAGCACCCGGGGACAACTCAAGCGGTCACGGGGAGAACGTACAAACCGCACATGCAGCATCCGTAGACGGGATTGATCCCGGGTCTCTGGCGCAGTAAGGCATCAACTCTACCGCTGCGCCACTGTGCCGTCCCAGTTGCCCTTGTTGTTGTTGGTGGTAGAGTGCGTGGGTGTGTACAGTTCGGGCAAATATCTGCACTTTATGCTGGTATGTTTATGTTTAGTTAATTATTGTCACATGTACCGAGGTACAGTGAAAATCTTTTAGTGGTTGTGTGCTATCCCGTCAGTGAAAAGACAGTACATGATTGTAATCAAAGAGAGAAGGGTTTCGGCCCGAAACGTTGCCTATCTCCTTCGCTCCATAGATGCTGCTGCACCTGCTGAGTTTCTCCAGCTTTTTTGTGTACCTTCGATTTTCCAGCATCTGCAGTTCCTTCTTTAACAAATGATTGTAATCAAGCCGTCCGCAGTGTACATATACACAGGATCGAGTGAATAACGTGAATAGTGCAGATAAAGTCCAGTAAAGCCCGATTAAAGGTAGTCCGATGGTCTCAGTGAGGTAGATGGTAGATCAGGACTGCTCTGTGGTTGGTGCTAGGATGGCTCTGTTGCCGATCACAGCTGCGAATAAACTGCCCCTGAATGTGGTGGTGTATGTTTCACACTTCTCGACCTCTTGCCTGAAGGGAGAGGGGAGAAGAGGGAGTGACCGGGGTGTGACTCGTCCTTGAGTATGCTGGTGGCCTTGCTGAAGCAGTCTTAGTGCTGTGGTGGTGGAGGGAATGAACATTGTTGATGTGGGCGGAAACTGGAGCACCCAGAGGAAACCCATGCGGTCACAGTACAAACTCCATACAGACAGCATCGAGGTCAGGATCTAACCCGGGACTCTGGCACTGCAAGGCAGCAACTCTACCACTGTACCACCTGAATATTTTAACCATCTATTCAGATCAGCATGAAAGCCAAAAAGGCTAATATACATAAACAAACAAGATCTGCCATTGCTACCTCCAATGAAAGTTTAAATAATTAAAAATAACTGTTGAGACAATTGGATCTTTTTAATTATTAAAATGTTAATATTGGTAGTGGCTGCCAGAATTTTAACTTACACCAACTTGTTTTTCTACGTGGCTTTCCTCTGGCTGTGTGAAGGAGGTAACTGCAGATGCTGGTTTACATTGAAGATAGACACAAAATGCTGGAGTAACTCAGCAGGACAGGCAGCGTATCTGGATAGAAAGAATGGGTGACGTTTTGGGTTGAGTGAAGTTGTCTCGATCCGAAACGTCATATATCCATGTTCTCCAGAGATGCTGCCTGTCCGCTGAGTTTTCCCCAGAATTTTGTGTCCTACCTTCAGTGTAAACCAGCATCTGCAGTTACCTCCTTCGCACAGACAGAGGAAAGCCACGTAGAATAACGAGTTGTTGCAATGCTCTGTGGTGTGGTTTCTCAGACACAATTGGTTGAATGCACTTCTCAGGGTTACAAGTAGATGCATCTTATTTTGTGGTAAATGTAATGAAGAATGACTGCCGCTCAGAACATCATCAGCAACAAACTGGGATTAAATCAGTGAGCCATCTGATGAACATGGTTTGCTGTATTTAAACCACATTTGCGTTCTTGGCATGAACAGACTCCTCTAAATAAACAGCCAGCATGCTGCTGAAAATTGCTCTGCGAGGAATCGCCCCGCTGCTCTTCCATTCATATACACGTACATGCTTGCAACGTACTTGAGTTTTACGTAGATACATAGACAATAGGTGCAGGAGTAGGCCATTTGGCCCTTCGAGCCAGCACCGCCATTCAATGTGATCATGGCTGATCATCCACAATCAGTACCCTGTTCCTGCTTTCTCCCTATACCCCTTGATTCTGCTAGCCCTAAGAGCTCTATCTAACTCTCTTTTGGATGCATCCACTGAATTGGCCTCCACTGCCTTCTGCGGCAGAGAATTCCACAAATTCGCAACTCTCTGTGTGAAAACGTTTTTTATCATCTCAGTTCTAAATGCTTACTCCTTATTCTTAAACTGTGGCCCCTGATTCTGGACTCCCCCCCCCCCCCCCCAACATCGGGAACATGTTTCCTGCATCTGTTTTCTCTGAACTAGGATAGAACCTGTACACCAAAGATAGACACACAATGCTGGAGTAACTCAGTGGGACAGGCAGCATCTCTGGAGTGGTGACGTTTCATTAGACTCAACCCGAAACATCACACATTCCTTCTCTCCAGAGATGGCGACTGTCCTGCTGAGTTACTCCAGCATCTTGTGTCAATCTTTGATGTATAACCTGCATTTGCAGTTCCAGTACAGATCTTAGTTAATTTTTGATCTTGGTTAGAATTAGTTAATTAGCAAAGATCAGGACCACAGACTCAAACTTGTTGGACCATGGGAACTATCAAAATGCAGAACAGCTGACTGGAGAATTTCAACCTGTTGTCATTTAGTTGATTGTGTGATGAAATCTAATGAAGAGGAAAATTATATTTATGTTTTTTAAGATGGGAACCTGATACAACTTAACGCATGGTGTGGTCTTACTATACATTGCAGTGAAAGTTTCAATTTTTTCTGCTATCAGCGGTGTTGAGCATAGTGTGGGAAAGGACTGCAGATGCTGGTTTCAACCGAAGATAGACACAAAAAGCTGGAGTAGCTCAGTGGGTCAGGCAGCATCTCTGGGGAGAAAGAATGGGTGACGTTTCGGGTCAAGACCCTTCTTCAGACAGCATAGCATTTATTTTATTAGGTTATTTTAGTTCCTATTCCAATGTAGAATTCTTGGCCTTCAAGCCCACTGGATCATTTGATGTACTAGTTTAACCAGAACTGTTCACTTCACTTTGCACTGTATATGATTGAAATGTACTTCTAGTACTTTTGATTATTGCACTCTGCGTAAATATTACCAATGATCTGTAATGGATCATCTGCATTGAAGCACGGCCAAAGAGGCACACCAATGCCTCTACTTCTTCAGAAGACTGAGGAAATGTCTCCAATGACTCTTATAAACTTCTACTTCATAGAAAGTATCCAGTCAGCTTTGTGCAAGACGACAAGAAATTGCAGAAATGACTACTTTCAGTCCGTCTCTAACGTACTGGTGCTCAGGAAACAATCGGCTGTTTCAATGATGTGTAGGAAGGAACTGCAGTTGCTGGCTTATACTGAAGATAAACACAAAGTGCTGGAGTAACTCAGCGGGTCAGGCAGCTTCTCTGCAGAAAGAGGATGGATGATGTTTCGGGTCAGATCCTTTCTTCAGACTGGATCTGGATCAGACTGGACTGGAACTGAAGAAGGGTACCGACCTGAAATGTCACCCATTCTTTTTCTCCAGAGATGCTGCCTTGACCCACTGAGTTACTCCAGCACTTTGTGTCTATCATCAGCTGTTTCAATCTATGTATGTGAATGCTTCAGACGAGCGATCAATTAGTTGCTGTTGCACAGGGCGGCACGGTGGTGCAGCGGTAGAGTTGCTGCCTTACAGCGCCAGAGACCGGGTTCGATCCTGACTACACAGAGTTTGCACGTTCTCCCCGTGACCTGCACGGGTTTTCTCCGGGATCTCCAGTTTCCTCCCATATTCCAAAGACATGCAGGTTTGTAGGTTAATTGGCTTTGGTAAAAATTTGTAAATTCTACCTAGTGTGTGTAGGATAGCATTAGCGTATGGGGATGGCTGGTCGACGCGGACACGTTGGACCGACAGGCCTGTTTCCACGCGTAATCTCTAAAAACTAGGGGAAAACCCCCAATTTTTTTTTATTATCAAATATTTAATTGTAAAATTATGACATAATTTATATGACAGCCAGTTGAAAACCCTTCTTTATTTGAACGTACAGTAATCCTTTACTGCCCATGTAGAAAATAGAGTTTCCTAAGTGCCCCTGTGAAGGTTTATGGAGCAGTATATAATTGATGGCACCTTCCACTCTGTGCATCGTAATGGATCCTTTGTCCTTTTTAAAAGAGCCAGCTCTCCCGGAGAGAACAGTGTAAAAACCTGCAGTAACCTTGTTGAGCCAGAGCATTACAGCAGAGCATTATCTGAACAAAGTGTAAGGTTGACTTTGGGGGGAGAAAATAAACTTGTTAATGGAGTTCTGGTAGAAACAGTCATGCTGAACAGACTGATCAGCAAGCTGTTCCTCATAGGTGTTAAGAACGTTGAACCATGTGATACACAACATTTTAGCACAAGCATCATGCAATGTTAAATTGGATTTAGAATTGCAGTTTGAATGCATGGTGCTTAAATGAGAATATGTATTGTGGAATAAAAAGCCTCCTTGAAGGAATGCAGATCTTTACTGACTCTTGGAACCCGCAGAGCTATGACCGCTCAAAGTGGAGAAGGTGCTACTCAGAACCTTGGGTGGTCCATGCATTGGGATCACACAGCGACCTTGCATAAACAGTAGTAGGAGCCTGCTGCCACACAAACTACCCGCCATTCCCATCGACTACCTCTTGCCCATCTGTGGAAAAGGGTCTGCAGTTGCTATATTAATCTCATTAGCCATCTCAGAACGCACAGATGTAGACACAAGGAATTGCCGATGCTGAAAGCTTGCATGGAGCACAAAGTGGAGGAGTAACTCAGCGGGCTGGGCAGCATCCCCAGAGGACACAGACAGGCAATGTTTTAGGTCAGGACCCTTCTGCAGACTCAACAGAACTCACAGAACCCACAGAACAGGAAGAGAAACAAGTCCTCCCCGATCCCGAGGGTAGACACAAAGTGCTGGAGTAACTCAGCATCTCTGGAGAACATGGATAGGTGACGTTTCGGGTCGGGACCCTTCTTCAGACTGATGAACCCAACGTCTTATGTTCTAAGGTACACAAAAATGCTGGAGAAACTCAGCGGGTGCAGCAGCATCTATGGAGCGAAGGAAATAGGCAACGTTTCGGGCCGAAACCCTTCTTCAGACTGATATGTTATCGCACATACTAGGGGCAATTTAAATGCCAATTAACCCACCAACCCGCACGTCTTTGGGACGTGGGAGGAAACCACAGGAAAACCACACGGTCACAGTGAGAACATGCAAACTCCATACAGACAGTGCCTTAGATCGAGATCGAGCCCAGATCTCTGGTGCTGTGAGGTAGTATGTCTGCCAGCTATGCCACTGCGCTGCCCTATGCAAATCTCAAAATAAATAATGAATAATAATCATCCACAAAAGTGGAGAGTAATCTTTTGCACTCCTGACTTGAGCCTTGTGGATGGCGGACAGACCTTGGAGAGTTAGGAGGTGCGTTACTTGCCACGGTATTCCTAGCCTCTGACCTAGTCTTGTAGCCACAGTGTGTAGGAAGGAAGTGCAGATGCTGGTTTAAACCGAAGATAGACACAAAAAGCTGGAGTAACTTAGCGGGACAGGCAGCATCTCTGGAGAGAAGGAATGGGTGACGTCTCAACCTCATCAGAACTTCTGCAACCAATCAATTAGCGGGTCAAATATGTCCCCTGGGGTTGGGGCTCTGGAACATCGTCCTGGCCGGAGCGGGCAGATCCGTTCCCATAGTCGACTTCCGCAGCTGTCTTTGCAGGCTGGTATCTTGGCCCCCCAAGGCCAGTGACCTCTGCTGGTCCGACAAAACAGACGGTATGGCCAGGCTCTGGAAACAAGGGTGCCAGAGAAAAAAATTGTTGGTGGATCTGTACTGTCAAGGGCAATAGTTTGATTCCGTTCCTACAGGCTTGAGTTCTGGACCCTTCTCTTTTGGTCATCCAATAAGCCTGAAGATGGGTGTCGGCCCGAAACGTCACCCATTCCTTCTCTCCAAAGATGCTGCCTGTCCTGCTGAGTTACTCCAGCAGTTTGTGTCTAGCCACCGTGTGTAGATGGATACTCTAGTTTCTGGTTCATTGTCAACGAGAGCTACTATCAACCTCATTGAAGACCTTCAGACTATCTTTAACCAGTCTTCACTGGACTTTATCTACCACTGAACGTTATTCGCTTTTATCATGTATCTGTACACTGTGAGCGGCTTGATTGTAATCATGTATAGTCTTTCCGCTGACCGGTTAGCACGCAACAAAAAGCTTTTCAGTGTATCCCGGTACACGTGACAATAAACTCAACTAAATGCTGGCTCGAAGGGCCTAATGGCCTATTCCTGCACCTATTTTCTAAATCACCATTAACGTGATTAAAACAAAACATTCAGAAGATTATTCAGCTATATTGGTCCCACTTCTTATTTTGGTTATGACTGGCGTGTCTGCCGTCATTCCATTTTGTGGTCCAACTGATGAATTCAAGGTTCCAGGAAATGGAAATGCAAATGAGGATTGTGGTTGTTCTGTTTACTGCACATTTGTTGGAAGAATAAGCATTGGAAGGTGGCTTCATTCTTGCACCGATGTCAACTGCTTTTTTTCCTTTTTTTTCTCAGGCACCCTTGGTTCCTGAGCCTTGCCATACCGTCCATTTTGCCGGACCAACAGAGGTCATGGCCTCGGGGGGGGGGGGGGGGGGGTGGGGCAAGATACCAGCCTGCAAAGATAGCTGCGGAAGTCGACTATGGGAACGGATCTACCGGCTCTGGCCAGGCCCAATCCCAGGGGCCATATTTGACCCACCAAACGATTGGTCGCAGAAGTCCTGATGAGGTTGAGATCGGCCGCCCGGCCTAGGCGCCACGTTTCCGGGTGGGGGAGGGGGAGGGGGAGGGGGGGGATTTCAAGTGCGCTCTCGTAATTTTTTCTGGATTAAAGGAGGTGCCGGACCATTAGTTGCCGGGAAATCGGTGGTGGACATGTAGTTGTGTCTGATGGGAGAATTCACCTTACCGTGAAACAGTTCCATTTAGTGTTGCTTAATATATGCCATTGCCATGTAATATTATGAATTGGAATGTGATCTTTTTGACTTTATTGGTTGCTAACTTCGCCGCCCAAAGAATTATTTAACACGTTTTGGAAATCTGTGATGATGCACACATTCTGCAAAATAACACCTAATGTCTGGCAGCAACTTGTGCTGCTTCGGCATCAATTAATTATCTTGCGAGATCCATGTAAGATTGCATTAACTAGGATAGCTTGGCAGTACTGCTGAGTTTCAGATCGTCTGGGCAAAAAGGTGGATCTTGAGGGAATAGTCCAAGTCTTCATACTTAGTAGCCAACAAGGTAGATTAGAAAGTCCCCTGTGTGAATCCCCACTATAACAGGGGAACCAAGTAATGAGAACTCCTTGGTGTAGATTTTTTAATTGTATTAAGTGATTGAAACACAAGAAGCAGCTTCTCTGCTATCTTTTACTGCGGGAATAGAGATTAGAAGGGATCCCCCAGAGAGATGTGTGTGTGTGTGTGCCTTTCTCAAAATGAGAAAAAATGATTCAGTCTTTCAGGCGGCACATCAGTAGAGTTGCTGCCTTACATCAGTAGAGTTGCTGCCTTACAGCAGTAGAGTTGCTGCCTTACAGCAGTAGAGTTGCTGCCTTAGAACAGTAGAGTTGCTGCCTTCCAGCAGTAGAGTTGCTGCCTTACAGCAGTAGAGTTGCTGCCTTACAGCAGTAGAGTTGCTGCCTTACAGCAGTAGAGTTGCTGCCTTACAGCAGTAGAGTTGCTGCCTTACAGCAGTAGAGTTGCTGCCTTACAGCGCCAGAGATCCGGGTTCGATCCTGACTATGGGTGCTATGTGTATGGAGTTTGTACGTTCTCCCTGTGACCGCGTGGGTTTTCCATGGGTGCTCCGGTTTCCTCCCACACTCCAAAGATGTACAGCTTTGTACATCAATCGGCTTCAGTAAAGATTGTAAATTATCCCTAGTGTGTAGGATAGTGCTGGTGTATGGGGATTGCTGGTCGCGGTGGATTCGATAGGCCAAAGGGCCTGTTTCCACACTGTATCTCTAAGCTAAACTAAACTTTTTAAGCCATCGGGGAGCATTTCCGAGCCAACATATAGGGATGGGTGGAAGAGAAATACAGATACAATATATATTGAAATCTATAACCAACTAAAGTTAAAGAACTAATGAACATAGGTTTATTGTACAGGGCAGATATCGATGGGTGTATGTAGCACTGTCTTAAACGATTTGTTCCTGTTTTCAGGGAGTATTTGTGAGGCACTCGAATATTCATCTAATGGTTCAGAATAATTGAAAATGCTTTTGCAGAAATATTTTATTATTGATTAGCAGTTGATGTACCTTGCTTTTTTAAAAATCATTTGTTGAAATTCAGAGATATATTATGGGTAAGTATGTACCTAAAATTTAATTGTTGAAGGTCTGTTGAAATACTTTGTACAGTTTTTAACTGGACGAGGCAATTATTGATTTGTTTTCTAATCTTGGGTATCATTGGTCTTGTCTGCTATTCTGTTATCGTTTTTTTCAGTCATTATATTAGTCCCTATTGATATTTTCCAAAGATTTGTTGTTTTTTCATGTTTGCGTATTTTTGGCTTGGAGCTTAAAAGTTTGTTAGCCTAAAGTCAGTGTCCTGGAAAGTTCCGTATCAGTTTGCATTGTGCAATCATGACCTTTTTAAGTATTCATTAAAAAGAACAACATGTTCATTGCAGAGTTAAACTCAATAGTTGTGCTTTGTTGGGGGAAATGATGTAAACACCAAACTTTGTCAGAATTCTTCAGTGAAGAATATGGAAGAGCAAACATGCTTAGAGATAAGGTATGTGGTGGGGGGGGGGGGGGGGGGAACAGATGTGTTTTGTTTGATTCTGCCTTCCCAATAGAAGTTAAAAATGGCCGAGGAAAATTTTGAATTGACTTCAATAAACAGAGCAGGCATGAAAGTCCTATAGCCTAATAACATGACTCTTCAAAATCGGGATTGATGAGGTGTGACTACATCGGGTAAACGGTTTGAAAATGCCAATGTACCACCTGCCCGCCACTGATACAGTACGCTGACTGTGAGATGCTGACTGGTTCAGTCTGCAGTGTTACACAGAAGAGGCCTCTGTGAACTAACGAGTCTATTTTGTCAGAACCTTTGTGACTTGGACTTAAAGATTACAACCCTGCTCTTGCAAATAAAGAAGCATTTTTCTATGAGTATAATTAGTGTATTTCAGGCTATAACTTTGCTTTAGTGGGAGCCAGACTCTGTTTGTAAGCTAATAAATCTTTGTGGGAATCGAGTTTAACTCTTGACCCCAGTAAGAGTATCACACAGAGTTCATGGTCACCAGTGGAGGCTGCATCAAAGAGAAGCCATACATAATGCGAGTGCTGGGTTACCAAGGTAATCCTGGCACTGTCAGTGAAGCTTTAACCGAGACTGCAGTTTGTTATGTGTGATAGCGGGTGTCTGGAACTTAATGTGGCCATACGTCATTACGGAACTTGTGCTGAGAATGGCAAAGTGGGTGAATTTGTCAGTTATCTGGAACGAGTTACCACGTTCATTGGAATATTGTTGCTCCCCTTAACCTGGATTGCAAAACGCTAGTTCAATAGAATTGTTGGCAAATTCTCGGCAAGGAGTTCCTGTGTCTATTCTTGTGTAAACTGTGGACGTTACTGATGAAGAATGGAGATATGTTGTTATGAAATTCACAGCTGGGCTTGTGTTGGGATCCTAACCTCGAACTGCTTCAAAAGAAAGCCTTCACTGAGCTGTCGAACCTTTATAGGAGGACTCTGGGCCTGACACCTACCATAGCTAATCAGACTTGAAGGGTTGCAGTAATGGTATCGGGATTTCTGAGCAGTCCCAGCAGGTAGGAATAGCCGTTCTTTTCTGGTTATGGTAAACGGCACCAAAAATTTGCATTTGTATGATACCAACAATCCAAATGAACTAAGTCTGAAGAAGGGTCTCGAGCCACAACTTCAACCATTCCTTCTCTCCAGAGATGCTGCCTGTCCTGCTGAGTTACTCCAACATTTTGTTGCCCACCACAGTGAAGAATGGTGTGGTGGATGTTTATGTTAAATTCTATTGTGTATTGTGTGTTCTTTATTTCAACAGTATCGCTGCTGGCAAATTCATTTCACTGTACCTTAGTTGGTGCATGTGACAAATAAATTTGACTTTGACTTGGCTTTGACTTTGTTTCTATCTTCAGTGTAAACTAGCATCTGCAGTTCCTTCCTACACACGAGCTATTGCACAGATGGTTGCTCTGTTTTTAAGGCCAACATTACAACAGTAATCAATATATTACTGGACAGGTGATAGGATGCCTGAGTGTTTGGTCCAGAGACATTAGCCCCAAACCCCAACCGTGGGAACTGGAAATTTAAAATTAAAATGTAAATATTACCTACTATAAAAAATGAGGATTTAATGTACTATCAAACATCCTGGATTCTTGTTAAAATCCAAATGTTTTTCTAATATTATTCAGAGAAGCTAATCTGCCACCTTTATATTGGTTTATTACGTTCACCATGATATAGTGTGAAACATTTGAGTACTGTCCAGGCTAATTGTACTCTTCACGAGTACAAACCATGTACGAGTGCAATAGGTAGTGTTAAAGGCAAAAAACAGTGCAAATTGTAGTGTTACTACAGAGAAAAGTGCAGGAAAAAGTGCAAGGATCGCGATGAGGTTGATTGGGAATATATTCTTAGTTCTTGGGAGGTCCGTTCAGGGTATGTTAGGGGCTTGGACACACTAGAGGCAGGAAACAGGTTCCTGATGTTGGGGGAGTCCAGAACCAGGGGCCACAGTTTAAGAATAAGGAGTAAGCCATTTAGAACGGAGACCAGGAAACACTTTTTCTCACAGAGAGTGGTGAGTCTGTGGAATTCTCTGCCTCAGAGGGCGGTGGAGGCAGGATCTCTGCATGCTTTCAAGAGAGAGCTAGATAGGGCTCTTAAAAATAGCAGAGTCAGGGGATATGGGGAGAAGGCAGGAACGAGGTACTAATCGGGGATGATCAGCCATGATCACATTGAATGGCGGTGCTGGCTCGAAGGGCCAAATGGCCAACTCCTGCACCTATTGTCTATTGTATGAGTACCGTGTGGAATAAGTTGTATTTGAATTTGGTGGTACGTGCATTCAAGCCTGATGGGGGAAGGGAAGTAGCAGGAACGACCAGGATGTGAGTAGTCCTTGATTACGCTGGCTTCATCCCTGTGGCAAATGATGTGCAGATGGGAACAATGGAGGCTGGGGAGGGAGGGGAGGGAGGCTGGCCTGCATGATGGTCTGGACTGTGTCAGCGGCTCTCTTCGATCTCTTGTGGTCTTGGGCAGAACAGTTGCCAAAACAAGGCATGATGCATCTAAATAGTATGCTCTGCTGTCCATCTATAGAAATATTTGGTCAGAGTCATTGGAAACATGAAGTGTTGGTGTGCTTTCTTGACCCATAACATCAATATGGTTGAACTAGGGCAGAATGGTGACATTTATGCCTCGAACCTCAAAGCTCTTTCCTGGCCTATCTGTGCCTCAACACCCACAAATGTGGTTGATTTTAATGACACTTGAAGTATCCTGGTGGGTGTTTACACCAAGTGCTACATCTGTGAATAAGTAAGGAACAGAATACAGAATAAAACAGCAAAACAAATAAAACAGAAGGGGTGGCACAGTGGCGCAGCGGTAGAGTTGCTGCCTTACAGCGCCATAAACCCGGGTTTGTTCATGACTACAGGTGCTGTCTGGATGCAGTTTGCACGTTCTCCCTGTGACCGTGTAGGATTTATCCGGGTGACCCGGTTTCCTCCCGCACTCCAAAGACGTACAGGTTTGTAGGTTAATTGGCTTCTGTAAATTGTCCCTCGTGTGTAGGATAGAACTAGTGAAGTCTCGACCCGAAACGTCACCCATTCCTTCTCCCCAGAGATGCTGCCTGTCCCGCTGAGTTACTCCAGCATTTTGTGTCTACCTTGGAACTAGTGGATGGTTGATTGCTGGTCAGTGGGCTGAAGGGCCTGTTTCTTCTGCGCAATGTCTCTAAACTTAAACTAAACTTTAAATTTACTTGTAAACTGTGACCTAGATGATGATGATGATGATGGGTGGCAGAAGTTTAAGTACATTAAAACTAAAGGCTGCATAGTTTGGAGATTGGTGAAAAAACAGCTTTAAACTAGGATCCTGATAGAAGCAGCAATAAAAAAATATGAGGAGGGGGACTGGAGATACGACAGTACCCTGACTGGAAGCTGGCAAAATACTCTGTGATTTAGTCTGAATGTCTGGAGATGTAGATGGATTTATACGAATATCTGTAACTTCATTTCAGTCAGGAATTTCTATCTCTGATAATTTTTAAATGTATATTTGTATCCTATTTTTGAAAATGTGTTTTTTTGTTGAAAATGCAAGTTATTTTAGCACTGGGATTTGCTTGCGTTGTGAATTGCCAGCATTGTGGCATCCTAACAAATTTTAAAGCAGAGTAGATGAGATTTTTTTTAATTTGAAAGGAAATGTTATGGCAGAAATGAGCATTAATGGTTGCTAATTTAAAGTGATAGTTTGAAGTGCTTTTATGGACAAACATAATTTATAAATGCTTTTTAATAATGCTGCCTTTGAAAGTCACCTTCATGATATACTGTTATTGAACAGTACTTGCTAAAAATGAACCGCGATGGTGCTTCATTTTTTTTGTCCATACTCGAGGGGATTTTGTACATTTTTGAAAGATTTCTGATGATTTTGTACTTTTCAGACCTTTAACATAATGTGGGGAATTGTGTGACACTTAAACAAATTCGATGAAAAATACTTATACTGTTTAAGGGTGTCACAGTGGCGCAGCAATAGAATTGCTGCCTCATGGCGCCAGAGACCCGGGTTCGATCCTGACCTCGGGTGCTGTCTGTACGCAGTATACACGTGATCTGGTTTCCTCCCGCATCCCAAAGATGTGCAGGTTTGTAGGTTAATGGGGATCTGTAAATTGTCCCTGATGTGTAGGATAGAACTAGTGTATGGGTGACCGATGGTTGGTGCGGTATCAGTGGGCCAAAGGGCCTGTTTCCACGCTGTATCTCTAAATTCTAAGGTTTAATATATATGTACATTAATTCTGTACATTTTTCTTAGTAACTGGTTAATTGTGCTAGTGTTCTTTAACCTTTAAATGTAGAAGTTTTTTTCTGGGTGGAGGCAAAGCATCCCGTCTGCACTCCACCCATGTGGGGAGAGACCACAGAAGATTAATAAATGCTGACTCTTCTGGTCATACCATTACTTATCCTTTATGCAGTACAAGATGACTTTGAACAATGCTACATATTGTTGCCACATCAATAAAAGGCTTGCACTCACCTGCAAGCTGATGCCATTGGCATTACTCAGCAAGGCACAAATTAAAAAGTATCTAGCCACAAATTTAGAAAATTGATCTGCTTTATCAGCCATAAATATTGCATGCTCTGTTAGTCTAGCACATCCATGAGAACACCTTAAATTGCGTACAAGAGACATCTAGTGGAAGGCAAAGGCTGATAATAACATAGTCAATTAACTTACTGTACCTTATATTTCGCTTGGGCAGCTTACAACCCAGCGGTATGAATATTGAATTCTCCAACTTCTAGTAACCCTTGCTTTCCCCTTCTCCGTCCCTCCTACCCTAGTTCTCCGAATAGTTTCACGGCTCTCCTGATTAATTTTACTGCTTGTGTGCCTTCTTGTCACCTTCCCTTCAGCCAACAATGAACCATTGTACATTTCCTTCATCTTCTGCTTTGATCTGTCATTTTCACCTTGACTGCTCTTTGTAGCTCTATATCTCTATATAACCCTTCCATATCGCTAGTTTCTCTCTCCCCTGTCTCTCTGTCTGAAGAAGGGTCTCGACCTGAGACGTCACCCAGTCCTTCTCTCCAAAGATGCCGCCTGTCCCGCTGAGTTACTCCAGCATTTTGTGTTTAACTTACTGATGTTACTAAGTTATGAGATGCTGAACCTTGGAGCCAAAACTTTGCTATGGGGAACTCTATTAAAATTACCGGAAGCAATTCTAAATAATAATGGAGACTGCAGATGCTGGAATCTTGAGCAAAGAAAAACAAACTGCTGGAATGACTCAGTGGGTCAGGCAGTATCTTTGGGGGGAGTGGACAGATGATGTTTCATCTTATGATCCATCTGTCCATTTCCTTCCACAGATGCTGCTTGACCTGCTGAGTTCTTCCAGCAGTTTGTTTTTTGCGTAAAGTAATGGATTCTTTTGAACAAGATACAGTCTTTTATTTCACAAAAATTAATGCATATATATCTTCTATTGTTTTCATAGTTGAACTATCCAGCACTACAAAGGAGAGACAATCAGTCCAGTTTTGACAAGGCCGTAACTTTGACCAAGACTTTTTTGTTTTAATACATAAAGAACTGTGGCATTAGTACATAGTTTTTACTTGTACATTCCTTGCAGTTGAGTAATAGAAATATGGACTGACACAGCAAAATAGGACTTTTAAATGCCTCTTAAGTATAAAAAGTGTTTTTTCTCTTCGGAGATGCTGTCTGACCCACAGAGTTGCTCCAGTATTTCTTTTCCTCCTTTGTTTTCTTTGTTTTGATTATTTTTGATGGAACCTTCCTCTACATTTTATTTTCTGAATCTAATTCTTATGAAAACTAAAACTGATTTTGCTCGTCATTTGTTAAGGTTTCCATGTTTCATTTTGAATGTTGGTGCAAATTTTATGAAATACTTTGGGTTGTCCTAATATTAGAGCCGTTCTAAGCCGTTTCTAACTTTATTTAAGCCGTTCTAACTTTCTAATTTTTTACACGGAAAGGGCAATCTTATAGATTTAAATGCTACGATTTCCAAGGAATGGTTGTAGTTTGTAATGCGGAGAGCTTAGACAACGAAACATTGGTGTTCTAAGACGTGAAATGTGTTTGGAAATTGGATCCTGAAACAATTCTTAGTGCAATAACGGTTGGTTAATTGTGGAGACACAAGGAACTGCAGATGCTAGACTCTTGCATTGAACACAAAGTGTCAGATAGTCACAGAGTGATACAGTGTGGAAACAGGCCCTCCGGCTCAACTTGCAAACACCGGCCAACATGTCCCAGCTACGCTAGTGCCACATACCCACCTTTGGCCCATAATTCCTCCAAACCTGTCCTATCCATGTACCTGTCTAACTGTTTCTGAAATGTTGGGATAGTCCCTGCCTCAACTACCTCTTCCGCCAGCTTGTTCCGTACACCCACCACCCTTGGTGTGAAAAAGTTACCCCTCAGATTCCTATTAAATCTTTTCCCCTTCACCTTGAACCTATGTCCTCTGGTCTTCGATTCACCTACTCTGGGCAAGCGACTCTGTGCATCTACCCGATCTATTCCTCTCATGATTAATTGTTAGCTATGGGGAAGGTGACAAGGCATACAATCAGTAAAATTAATCAGTAGAACTAGTCGGAGAACTGGGATGGGGGAGGGACGGAGAGAGAGGGGAAAGTAGGGTTACTTGAAATTGGAGAAATCAATATTCATCCCGCTGGGTTGTAAACTGCCCAAGCAAAATTAGGTGCTGTTCCTTCAATTTGCATTTAGCAGAGGAAACTGGTATATTGTAAAAAATTCTAATAGAACTTTGGAGCTGATTTGCGTTTGAATTCTTGGTATAAATGGTGGAAACATCAAAGGGTTATAGATTTGAGGAATATTTGATTGATTTATATTGCCTCAGCAACTCACTAACTGAGTTGCAAAATATCTGAAATAAACTATTATGGGGATAGGATTGCCCAATTTTGGTAAAGGTTAAAGCAGGCAAATTCTTGGTCTCAATTTATTTGAGTATCTTTTGAGACTAGAGGGCATAGCTGGAAATGTCAAGGATTAGAGGGCACAGCTTTAAGGTTAGAGGGGCAAAGTTTAGGGGACATGTGCAGCAGAGTGGGGCAGCCTGAAACACGCTACCAGAGGCGGTGTTGGAGGCAGATATGATAGTGGCATCAAAGTGGCACATGAATACGTGGAGAATGGAGGGATATGGATAATGTACAGGCAGATGAGATTAGTTTATCTCGGCTTCTTGTTTGGCACAGACGTTGTGGGCCGAAGGGCCTGTTCCTGTGCAATACATTTGTGTTCTTAAGTCATCATATACTCAGCTGAGAGTTTGTATGTGCCATCATGTATGCAGTAAGCCGAGAACCATTATGCAGCCCTGCATGCTTTTTCCTTCCAATGGATGTAAAAGCAAAGAGCAAGGCAAGCAAATTGGATTTAATGCTCCCTTCCCACACCACCATGGGTTTCACTTGGTTTAAAAATATGATATTTTTGAAGCTTTTATGTGATAAAATTTCTGTGCACCATCTACAAAATGGGCTTTGTGCATCACTTCAATTATCTTACTTTATAGTAAACACTGAAAATATAGAGCAAATATATCATTAAAGCAGTTTTAAGAAAATCCATTATTTAAAGGTGAAGGGATGTTGCGTTTTAAGGACTTTATTCCCACACAGCAGCCACTTATGAAAATATATAGACTAGCGTTGATTTCTCCCCCTCCCTATATCAATCTCAAAATTATCTTGGGTTAAATACTAAATGCGTACATTGATGTAGAAACAAAGAACTGCTGATGCTGGTTAATACGCAATGGGTCACAAAGTTCTGCAGCAGGTCAGGCAGCATCTCTGGAGAACATGGGAAGGTGACCACTCGAAGCGGGTTGAAGGAGGTTTGCCGTTTAAAAAGTTGTTTTTTGCTATTTTTAAAACACTATAACTTGTGAAATATAGTATGTAATGTGAAGTGAAGCAGTTTGTTTTGTCGACGGGGTTAATATGATCAATACTTACTTACTTACTGCCTATTATGCCTCCTGGCATGTAGGGCAGCAACAACGGTCCTCCACTCAGTAGTGTTGATTCCTTCAGTTGCTGTTTCCATAGCATATTTGTTTTACGAGACAGGGTTGTTAGCCCTGTGCTCAACCAACCTGGAGGACCAGTGGATCTCTCTTCGTCTCGCCTCTACCCTTCGACCTGTCCAGCATGGGAGACGAATCTCCCGCTGGCATAGCTCTAGGGGTCACTGAGACACACAAGCTCCCCGACCGCGACAAGGTTGCAATCCAACGGGGAGAATGTGATTAATAATGTGTGAAAATTTATGCGCTAGCGCATGCCGTTTTGACAAAGATAGAAAGACACATACGACACACACACACATGCATATACATACATACAAGAGACTTTTAATAGTATATAGATATATATATACTGTCCCATATAAATTAAGAACAAACTAAAAGTTTAGTTTAGTTTATTGTCATGTGTACTGAGATACAGTGAGATACAGTGAAAAGCTTTTGTCGCGTGGAAAGACTGTACATGTTTCCAATTGAATCAACCACAGAGCATAGACACATGATAAAGGAAATAATATGAATGAATGAATGAATGTATACTTTACTGTCACATGTCACAAGTCACAGTGAAATTCTTTACTTGCATGCCAAAGGTATGCAAATAATCGCCACATAAAGGGTGATAATGTTTCCGGTCGAGACCCTTCTTCAGACTGAGAGTCAGGGGCTCACTGACTCTTGGTCTGAAGAAAGGTCTCGACCCGAAACATTACCTATTCCTTTTCTCCCGAGATGCTGCCTGTCCCGCTGAGTTACTCCAGCATTTTGTGTCTACCATCCCTATTTCTATTGGGATCAAATAAATATTTTTTTTTAAATTACTATTCCTTTAACTTTTTTCAGTAAATGGAATTACCAACCCATGAACAATAAACTTGTACTGTGAAGTACTTATTGGCAAAGCATAACACTCACTAAGTATTTACAAAATGTTTAAGAAGGAACTGCAGATGCTGGAAAATCGAAGGTAGACAAAAATGCTGGAGAAACTCAGCGGGTGCGGCAGCATCTATGGAGCGAAGGAAATAGGCAAAGTTTTGGGCCGAAATCCTTCTTCAGTCTGAAGAAGGGTATCGGCCAGAAACGTTGCCTATTTCCCTCGCTCCATAGATGCTGCCGCACCCGCTGAGTTTCTCCAGCACTTTTGTCTACCTAAGTATTTACAAGATAGGTTGAGCTGTTTTCGAAAAATTTGTTGCCATTTAAGGCTGCTATGTAATGTGAATTTCTGTATTCGGGTTTATCTTTCTCCAACAAATAAACCTTCAATACACTACCAAACTCTTAAAAATAAAAAATAAAAGAATTCTACAATCATTCTTAAATTATTTGCCAATCTTCACAGTTTCTTCCTATGTAGAAGTATTTCTACACTGTAAATGTATCCTTCACTATTGTGATTCCTCACAAATGTAAGTTTGAGGTTCATTCTGACATGGCATCTTGCATTTGGTTGCTTCCCCACAAAACTGAAAAGCCCAATTTTAAGTAGATAGGCACAAAGTACTGGAGTAACTTTGTGGATCAGGCAGCATCTCTGGTGAAAGAGAATAGTTTTTCAGGTGGAACCCTCTATCAGACTGAAAATGGACAGCGGGGTGGCAAGGGGTGGGTGGGGGGTGGGGGGGAAGAACTAGAGGTAGGAAAAGGGCAGAACAAAACAGGGCCGGCAAGATGACCAAGGAAGGGTGAAGCCCATAATGACCGCTGGGGAAGAGGTGATAACGAAGGGATACAAGGATGGGAATAGTGCAACAGTAGGACGGCTAAGGTTGGGTACGGGGAAAGAGGGAATGCCAGAGTTACTTGAAGTTAGAGAATTCAGCATTCATACCGCTGGGTTGTAAGCTACCCAAGCGAAATATGAGGTGCTGGTCCTCCAATTTGTGTGTGGAGGAAGCCCATGACAGAAAGGTCAGTATGGGAATGGGAAGTAGCCCAATTTTAAGTTGCAATTTAAGTAGCACTTTTTCCTAAATCCTTTGACTATCAACAATTAACTTTCCAGCATCTTTATTGTGCTAGAGTAAGACTGTACTTGTGCAACGATGTACATTTTGCTGCAATGCGTTTGTATAGTTTGAACATGCCTTTCTCTAACTTTGGCGGCATGGTAGAGCTGCTGCCTTACAGAACCAGAGACCCGGGTTCGATCGTGACTCCGGGTGTTTTCTGTACAGAGTTTATACGATCTCTGAAGTTTTGCATATTATCACCCGTTTATTTGAAACTTTCCTGCAGATGTTGCATTCTTGTGGGTAAAAATGAACAGGTACAAACAATCTTCAACAAACAGGAGGGGGTGTGAAAACTATGTGTGGAACATTGAGTGCTTTCACTACCTTGGTTATTGCAAATGAGTCACAGTCAAGGGAGTACGTATTGCCTAACTTACCTTGACTCACCGATGACTGATTCTTACCTATGGTGTCATGGCTAGCTATGAGCAATTCAATTTCTAATACCTGCAGTCTTGTATCTCCCGATCAGTTAATGTTAGTGCAGGGAAACCCTACCCACCACTTTAACACACGGTAGTTCCCTTTACAATTGCGGTTTACAGATTTTGTTTCTTCTTTGCAGTAAAGTAAACTTTGCAGCTAAAAGTCAGCTTAAACAATTTTAGTGTACTTTCGTTTAGTGATACAGTGCAGAACACGGGCCCTTCAACCCAACGAGTCCACGCCAACCAGCGATTCCTGCACAGTAGCACTATCCTACACACTAGGGCCAATTTACAAATGTTTTTTTTTTTACTGAAGCCAATTAACCTACAAACCCGTGTGTATTTGGAATGTGGGAAGAAACCAGAGCACCCAGAGAAAACCCACGCGGTCACGGGGAGAATGTACAGGCAGCAGCCATAGTCAGGATCGAACCCGGGTCCCTGGCGCTGTAAGGCAGCAACTCTACCACAGTGGTACCGTGCCGCGCATAATGTTAGACATAGAACAGTACAGCGCAAGAACAGGTCCTTCGGCCCAAAATGTCTGTGGCGAACATGATGCCAAGACCAATTCCCGTCTGCCTGCATATAATCCATGGCCCTTCATTCCCTGCATATCCATGTGCCTATCCAAAAGTCTCTGAAATGCTCCTATCCTAATTGCCTCAATCACCACCAACCCTGGCAGTGTGTTCCAGGCACTCACTATCCTCTGTGTGTGTAAAAAAAAAAAAAAAACTTGTTCTGCACCCCTCCTTTAAACTTTGATACAAAGCACTAGTGTAGCTCAGCAGGTAGACAAAAAATGCTGGAGGAACTCAGCAGGTGAGGCAGCATCTAAGGAGAGAAGGAATAGGCGACGTTTCGGGTCGAGACCATTCTTCAGTCGGTTATGGCGGATCTATCTTTCACTCTCAGCCCCATTGTTCTGCCTTCTCCTTGTAAACTTTGATGTCCTTGCTAATCAAGAGCCTATCAATCTCCGCTTTAAAAATACCCAATGACTTGGCCTCCATTGCCGTCTGTGGCAATGAATTCCACAGATTCACCGCCCTTTGGCTAAAGAATTCCTCCTCATGACAATGTTGCATGACAATGGTGTAGATTTGCAGTGAATAGATTATAAATCTTGAGTGCTGTGTTCACAAACTTCTTATGCTGCTGCCAGTAAGAATTTAAATATTCAGTTTCAGTACATTTGGCGGTTAAGGTGCTCTCTATACAGAATTTTATACGTTCTCACTGACCGCATGGGTTTTCTCCAGGTGCTCCAGTTTCCTCCAACACTCCAAAGGCATACAGGTTTGTAGGTTAATTGGCTTTGGTAAAAAAAAAGTTGTAAATCAACCCTAGTATCTTCCAACCCTCACCATCTTCCAGTCCCGCCTCAAGACCCATCTCTTCACCTCTGCATACCCTTAGTCCCATGTCCCCCTCCCCTTTGCATCTCTGTCTTACTGCTCTTTTGTTTTTTTGTCTCTCAATGTAAAGCGACTTTGAGTCCTTGAAAAGCGCTATATAAATAAAATGTAATATTATTATTATTATTAGTATGTAGGATAGTGCGGGTATGCAGGAATCGCCGGTTGGTGCGGGCTGAAGGGCCTGTTTCCGTGCTGCAGCTCTAAAGTCTAAAGTCTAAGCACACTTGACACTAGCTGCAAGTCATCGAGTGCAACTGTTTGCTAATGACACAGGATAAGCATGGCTCTAACTCATCCTGCATTACTGGAAATGGTGATAGTCCTGTAACCACTCTGGGTTACTGTAACTGAACATCATCCATAGAGGCAGAGCCCATGTGTGAGGGCAGCTGTATGTTGTTGCATTGTCGTCGTCTTCTTCCACAATTCAAGGCTTTACCGCTTCAGAATCATCCACACCCATTGCTGCACACAACTGTAATCCCAGTTGTTGCGAGCTGCAAGAGTTTTATGTTACGCCGATGTAGGCGGTTTGAAACATCGGCAGAGTGGCACAGCGGGTAGAGCTGCAGCCTCACAGCGCCAGAGACCCGGGTTCGAACCTGACCTCGGGTGCTGTCTGTGTGGAGTTTGCGTGTTCTCCATCTGACGGTATTGGTTCCCTCTTGCATCCCAAAGACATGTGGGTTTGTAGGTTAAGTTGCCCTCTGTAAATTACCCCTAGTGTGTAGGGAGTGGATGAGAAAGTGGGATAACGTAGAACTAATGTGAACGGGTGATTGATGGTCACCGTGGACTCGGCGGGCCGAAGGGCCTGTTTTCATGCTGTATCTCTAAACTAAAGTAAGAAAGCAGGCAAAGAAACGACATACATGGGACGTGGGAAACGTCAGCAGGTCTGACTCGTGGAGATGAACCGACTGAAAGATAGCAAAGCCTATTATAACCCAAACTGACCACTCATTAAAAAAAATGAAAAGCAGATGGTGGAAACAGTCAGCAGATTGAAAAGTATTTGCAGACTCTGATATTTCAAGTGTGGACCGTTAAGAATTGTTTTGTTCACTGACCCACTAATTTCAGATTTTGTTTAAAAAAATGGATTTGCTGGAATTAATTTGAATCTGGCTGATTGTCTCAACATTTGGTGTATAAATATTAATGTGCTATTTTTTATAAAGTTGCTATCTTTTCTTTCATTTTGCGACAAGTACGTGGACAAGAATTCAAACTTGCCATCTTTCAGCGAGGCAGAATGTTGCCTGGATTAAGGGGTATTGGGTGTGAGGTTGGACAGACTTGGATCGTTGTCTCTGGAGCATTAGAGGTTGAGGGAAAATCTGAAGTATATCAAATTATGTGAGACGTGGATAGGGGAGACGGGAGATAGCAGAACCTTTTTCTCATGGTGGGAATGTCAAAGCCTAGAGGGCATAACTTTAAGGTGAGAGGGACAAAGTTCAAAGGACTTTAAAGGACAAAGTTTAAAGGAGACACAAAGCTGGGTGGCAGTGTGAACTGTGAGGAGGATGCTATGAGAATGCAGGGTGACTTGGATAGGTTGGGTGAGCGGGCAGATGCATGGCAGATGCAGTTTAATGTGGATATATGTGAGGTTATCCACTTTGGTAGCAAAAACAGCAAGGCAGGTTATTATCTAAATGGTGTCAAGTTGGGAAAAGGGGAAGTACAACGGATCTGGGGGTCCTTGTTCATCAGTCAATGAAAGTAAGCATGCAGGTACAGCAGGCAGTGAAGAAAGTGAATGGCATGTTGGCCTTCATAACAAAAGTAGTTGAGTATAGGAGCAAAGAGGTCCTTCTGCAGTTGTATTGGGCCCTAGTGAGACCACACCTGGAGTGTTTTGTGAAGTTTTGGTCCCCTAATTTGAGGAAGGACATTCTTGTTATTGAAGGAATGCAACATAGGTTTACAAGGTTAATTCCCAGGATGGCGGGACTGTCATATGCTGAGAGAATGGAGTGGCTGGGCTTGTATACTCTGGAGTTTAGAAGGATGAGAGGGAATCTTCTTGAAACATATAAGATGATTAAGGGTTTGGACACACTCGAGGCAGGAAACATGTTCCCGATGTTGGGGGAGTCCAGAACCAGGGGCCACAGTTTAAGAATAAGGGGTAAGCCATTTACAATGGAGATGAGGAAACACTTTTTCACACAGAGTTGTGAGTCTGTGGAATTCTCTGGAGGCCGGTTCTCTGGATACTTTCAAGAGAGAGCTAGATAGGGCTCTTAAAGATTGCAGAGTCGGGGGATATGGGGAGAAGGCAGGAAGGGGGTACTGATCGGGTATGATCAGCCATGATCACATTGAATAGCGGTGCTGGCTCGAAGGGCCGAATGTCCTACTCCTGCACCTATTGTCTATTGTCTATTGAGATGTGCAGGGGAGTATTTTTTTTACACAGAGGGTGGTGGACCACGCTGTCAGGGTTGATGGGGTGGTGGAGGCAGATAGGTTGGTGGCTTTTAGAAAGGTACGTGGAAACGCAGGGAACAGAGATATAGGTTACGTACAGGTGGGGGAGTTCAGTTTAACTTGGCTAAGCCAGGTACTGCAGATGCTGGTTTACAATAAAAAGACATTGAAGCAACTTAGCGGGTCAGGCAGCATCCCTGAAGAGCACGGATAGGTGACCATTCTTCAGACGTATCCATGTTCTCCAAGGATGTTGCTTGATCCGCTGAGTTACTCCAGCATTTTGTGTCCTTTGTGTTTATCTTGGCTTTGTCAGCCAAAGGACTGTTCCAGTGCTGGGTAGGCAAAAGTGCTGGAGGAACTCAGCGGGTGAGGCAGCATCTATGGAGAGAAGGAACAGGCGACGTTTCGGGTCGACACCCTTCTTCAGGAACCCTTGTTCCCGTGCTGTACTATTTATGTTCTAGAAGCGTATGACATTAATGTTAGGTAGACAAAAGTGCTGGAGAAACTCAGCGGGTGCAGCAGCATCTGTGGAGCGAAGGAAATAGGCAACGTTTCGGGCCAGCACTTTCTCCAGCATTTTTGTCTACCTTCGATTTTCCAGCATCTGCAGTTCCTTCTTAAACACAAATGACATTAATGTTAGGTGTGTGCACATGTTCATGACCTCCTGTTTTCAGAAAAATTCTCAGGGGGCCCTTGCTTTCATGTCCCCCTGACCATAGCAACCTCTTGGATTCACATCAGAAGCACACACATGAATCTATTAACATTGATCCACATCTCTTGATTATGTCTTAACACGCTTCCTATTCTTATGCACTTAAGCTGGTCATGACGAAGGATAATCCGAAAGTCCCAACAACAGGGTGGTGCAATGGTAGAGTTGATGCCTTACAGCACCAGAGACCCGGGTTTGATCCTGACTGGGTGCTTGTCTGTACAGAGTTTGTACAGAGTTCTCCCTGTGACCTGCAAGGGGTTTTCCCCCTGGACCTCCAGTTTTCTCTCGCACTCCAAAGACGTGCAGGTTTGTAGGTTAATTGGCTTGATAAAATTGTCCCTAGTGTGTATAGTTAGTGTTAATGTGCAGGGATCGCTGGTCAGCGTGGACTCAGTGGGACGAAGGGCCTGTTTCCGCGCTGTATCTCTAAACTAAACTAATAAACTAAACAGTGTAGAGTCTGACAGTAGTTTAGTGTTTTATTGTTCCTGTTGGAAAATATTGTAGAAATTGGAATAAAAAATAGCTGCAAGATAATCAGTCAGAATAAGGATTCCAACGTGAAATGTCACCTATTCCTTTTCTCTGGAGATGCTGCCTTCTTCTTCTTTCGTGTGGCGTGCACAACCTAAAGTTGTTGGACAACTTGTTCTATTTGATCTTCCATTTGTGCACGTCGAGTTGATTGCATTAGTCAAAACAGGTTAAGGTTACAATCTTCCACCCCTGGAGATGCTGCCCGAGCTAAGTTACTCCAGCATTTTATGTCTATCATCGGTATAAACCAGCATCTGCAGTTCCCTCCTACACACTGAGATAATCATTCCTTGTTTATGTTGGTGATTCCACTCCATCAAACACATGGGGCATCTTGGTCGGCATGGAGGAGTTGGGCTGAATGGCCTGTTTCCATGCTGTATAACTGTTTTCTTGCACTCCCTAAGCAATATGAGTATCTTCAAGTGTAACGTGCAATATTGCATGCAGTATTCATCAGCCTGGTCACAGCAGACACAACTACGTTTTTGCAATGTTATCTTCATTAGTTAAGTTTATTGTCACATGAACCGACGTACAGTGAAAAGCTTTTTTGTTGCGTGCTAACCAGCCAGTGGAAAGACTACACATGATTACAATCGAGCCATCGACAGCGTACAGATATATGATAAAGGGAATAATGTTTAGTGCAAGATAAAGCCCAGTAAAGCTCAATTAAAGGTAGTCTGAGGGTCTCCAATGAGGTTGATAGTGGCTCAGGACTGCGCTGTCGTTGATAGAATGGATCAATTGCCTAATAACAGCTGGGAAGAAACTCCCTGAATCTGGAGGTTTACACACTTCTGTACCTTTTGCCTGTTGGGAGAGGGGAGAAGAGGAGTGAGATTGGTCCTTGATTATGCTGCTGGCCTTGCCGAGGCAGCGTGAAGTGAAGATGGAGTCAATGGAAGGAAGGTTGGTTACTGTGATGGTCTGGGCTGCGTCCGATTATTTCTCAATGGTGTTAGTGGAGACGGAAGTTTTAGATTATCACATCTAGTTGTCAGGAGGTCTTTACAGTTTTTGAACTGATTCTGCTGAACAGACATGCAACATCACAGTCTGCGAATACTTTTCCCAGTCGTGTTTCTGTCCATTTGCTTGTGTTGTTTTATTTGTTTCAGCGTTTTCTGGGAGATGTACTGAATGTGGTTGATAGGGTGGGTTTGCTGAAGCCTTGCTTGGTGGAGTGCCAACCTATTGTCGAGACTCCAGGACATTCCTGAGAGTGGTTTGATAATATTACGGTTACCAGTTTGTTCTTCTGTTCCTCTTCCTCCAAACTGATGCAAACCAAAATTCCACAACCCTGCACCACAATATTGCTGGTCTTTAACATTTTCCACTTTTTTTTCCTGTTGTTTTATTTGGTTGAGCGTTGTGCCGCACCCTAAAAGTCAATCAAATTCTTTCTTCGGTCTGTGCGATGTAATTCTCTGCTGCTCAGCGATGAGTTTGGCCAGCGCTGTTTAACTCTGACAATTCCCCTCTGTAAAAGTGGATTCCTGCCTGCTGCCAATACTCATTGCTCAGGTGAAGATCGCGTCCATATCTCCAAGAGCGCTGTCATTTGGACAGGGGGCCTAGTAACTAAATGGTGTTAATCCACTTTTCCATCTTGCACACATGACTGCTTGGTAGACACAAAATGCTGGAGTAACTCAGCGGGTGAGGCAGCATCTATGGAGAGAAGGAATGGGCGACTTTTTGGGTCGAGACACTTCTTCGGACCGCGTCGCCCATTCCTTCTCTCCATAGATGCTGCCTCACCCGCTGAGTTACTACAGCATTTTGTGTCTACCATCGATTTTACCAGCATCTGCAGTTCTTTCTTACACGTATGACTGCTTGACAGCTTAGCATTTATTTGTCAGGTGTTGTGCTAAATGAAGGTTCTGACTGTCATAAGGAATAGGAGTAGAATTAGGCCATTTGGCCCATCACGTCTACTCCGCCATTCAATCATGACTGATCTATATCTCTCTCCTAACCCCATTCTCCTGCCTCCTCCCCATAACCTCTGACACCTGTACTAATCAAGAATCTATCTATCTCTGCCTTAAAAATATCCAGTGACTTGGTCTCTACACCTTCTGTGGCAAAGAATTCCACAGATTCACCACCCTCTGACTAAAGACATTTCTCCTCATCACCTTCCTAAAAGAACATCCTTTAATTCTATGACCTCTAGTTCCTACTAATGGAAACATCCCACTAGTGGAAACATCCTCTCCACATCCACTCTATCCAAGACTTTTACTATTCTGTATGTTTCAATGAGGTCCCCCCTCATTCTTCTAAACTCCAGTGAGTACAGGCCCAGTGCCGACAAACGCTCATCATAGGTTAACCTACTCATTCCTGGGATCATTCTTGTAAACCTCCTCTGGACCCTCTCCAGAGCCAGCACATCCTTCCTCAGATGTAGTGCCCGAAATTGTTCACAATATTCCAAATGCGGCCTTGCCAGCGCCTTACAGAGCCTCAATGTTACATCCCTTTTTTTGTATACGAGCCCTCTTGAAATAAATGCTAGCATTGAGTTTGCTTACTTTACTACTCATTCGACTTGCAGATTGACTGGGAACAATATTCATTAAACATCAGAGGCAAGTGGAAATGCATGGAACGCACTGCTGGGGGTGGTAGTTGAAGTAGATACATTGGTGGCATTCATTTTGGATAGGCACCTGGATGTAGAGGGAGATGTTTTATGAGCAGGTGGGTAAGTGATGGTCTTGGCATCATGTTGGGCCGAAGGGTCTGTTCTTGTGCTGTAGTGTTTAACGTTCTGTGATGGTGGAGAGATTGTGGTTATTGTGCAAACTACATTAAAAGATGCAATAGTGGACAAGCAATGCTGAGTATATAAAGAAGGAAGACATGATATACAATATTAAATGCCTTGAAGAGAAGAAAGCCAGCAGGCAATTATATATGGTATATAGAAATATATATAGACCAGTCTGAAGAAGGGTCTCGACCTGAAACATCACCCATTCCTTCTCTCCAGAGATGCTGCCTGTCCCGCTGAGTTACTCCAGCATTTTCTGTCTATCTTCTGTTTAAACCAGCATCTGCAGTTCCTTCCTGTACAAATATAAATGGTTCTTCTGTGGTTGGCAGGCAAATTTTTAAAAACAATCAAGAGTGTTTAATTGTCATAACTACTGACATTGGAACAATTACATTCTTACTTGCAGCAGCATAACAGTACTGTAAACACGATACTCGTAAATGATATATCTTAAACAAAAATGTTAATCAATTAATAACCCCAATACTAGTGCAATAAAGAGATTGAAGTTCTTGGTGCAAGCCAGGACAGTATTAAATCAAAATAAGAGGCTTATGAAATTAACTGCAAAAGCTGGAGGTCTGACATTTGGGAGCATTTTAGAATTTGGCACAGGAGGATCATGAAATTTACAAAGAAATTGAAAATAGAATATGAGAGAAATCTATCACGGGCATCTGATGCTTCCACAATGTGAGAAGGAAAAGACTAGCCCAGAGTTAATGTGCAACTTATATCAACGAATAGACAGAATTTACAATGGTGTATAAGAAGGGTTAAACAAATACTTAGTATCTGTCTTCATCACAAGAGTCCTGCTGGAAATAAAACCACCCACTGAGTTTCTCCAGCACTTTTGTCTACCTTCGATTTTCCAGCATCTGCAGTTCCTTCTTGAACAAGGATCTAGTGAGAATGAGTAACTAATGGAAATTTATCTTCATGAAATAATAGCAATGGAGGGGTTGGTGGGACTGCTCGCCGATAAATCCCAAGGATTGCTGAGTTTAGGTTTATTATTGTCACATGTACCAGGGTACAGTGAAAAGCTTTAAAGGGCACAAAGTGCTGGAGTAACTCAGCGGGTCAGGCAGCATCTCTGGAGAACATGGATTGGTGACGTTTCATGTTGAGACCCTTCTGAGTCTGAAGAAGGGTCTCGACCCGAAACATCACCGATTCGTTTTTTCCAGAGATGCTGCCTGACCCGCTGAGTTACTCCTTCATTTTGTATCTATCTTCAGTGATAACAACTTGCAATCTACATCACCGATTCTGGTGATGCGGCCCAAATATTTTTGGCATTTCGCTGAAGATACAAAACTAGGTGGGACTATGGGATTATGAGTAGAATGTAAAGAAGGTTTGAGGGCATATGAAGTAAACTCCTTGGACTGTAAACTCCTACCTCACCAGGGACTAACTTTACTGTACCATTCTACTGTTTTTTTTAAAATTGCTGTTTTTTTTCCCTTTTTCCTTCCTCCCACAATATGTAATATGTAAAAGAATATGTGATTCTGTTCCATTATGTTTGTAGTTTGTTTGTTTGTTTGCTTTTTGCACAAAGTCCGCGAGCATTGCCACTTTTCATTTCACTGCACATCTCGTATGTGTATGTGACGAATAAACATGACTTGACTTGACTTGAGTAAATGAGTGGGCAAGAGTATGGGAAGATGGAGTTCAATGAGCACAAATGTGGGTGATTCACTGGGGACACAAAACAGAAAAATCCAATTTTCAAATGGTGACAAATTGAGAAATATTAAAGTTCACAGGGACCAAATATCCTCACACACAAGTAGTTGAAAATTAACCTTCAGGTACAACGTGTACTTAGGCAGAGAAATCGTGTGCTGGCCTTCATTTTGATTTAAGTAAAGGAATAATGATGTCTTGCTGCAATTATATTGGGCCTTTTGTACACAGTTTTGCTCCCCTTGCCAAAAGTGAATGTACTTCCCATAGAGTGAGTTTAATAAAGATTCACGAGATTGGTTCCAGGGATGGTGGCTTTACCAGAAAAGGAGGAATTGTTTAGTTTATTGTCACATGTACCGAGGTACCGTGAAAAGCTTTTTGTCGTGTGCTGTCCAGTCAGCGGAAAGACCATTTGTGATTACAGTCATTCCGTCCATATTGTACAGATACAGGATAAAGGGAATAATGTTTAATGCAAGATAAAGTCCGATTAAAGATAGTTCGAGGGCCTCCAATGAGGTGGGTGGGAGGTCAGGACTACTCTCTAGTTGTTGATAGCAGGCATGGAAATCGCTATCAAAATATGGAGGGGACAGGGGGGACACAATTTCTTGGCGGCCGCGCGCGCATGCGCACACACGCGCGAGGCTTCGGAGGCTCAATCCAGCGCTAAATGCAGCTCAACTCTGCCTGTCTCGCCGAGTTAACCTACAGCCCTGCCTGGACTGACGGGACACCAACGCTGCTTCTCCACGCTGGCTGTAAACCTGGGCCATATTTCCCGAAAGTCCAGGCAGGGCTGTAGGTTAACCTGGCGGGACCGGCTGAGTTGAGCTGGGTTTAGCGCTGCTCCTCTGCGCTGGCTGTGGGCCTGGGGGCACAGCTCCCATCTCTCCCGACATCTCTGGCCACCCGTGGGGGGGGGCACTCGGGTGGGGACGGGACAGCGCCGGAGAGCCGGGATCGATCCTGGCTGCGGATGAGCAGGTCTGTGCCGAGAGTGTTTTGGCACGTCTCCCTCCTCCAATCATCGAGCTCTATCCTCAGTCCCACCCCCCCCCCCTACTCCTCCCTCCTCCAATCATCACGCTGAATCATCATGTCCCGCCGCCATTGCCTGCTGACCAACGTCTCTCTCGTCCAATCGGCGCCCTCGATCAGCAGTCCCACCCCCACTGTCTCGCGGAAAGCAGAGATTTCACCAGGTTTTAAAATCCGGATTACAAAAACTGGGGGGGATCGTCCCCCACCTCTGAAAACAGAGGGGGGATGTGCCCCCCCCCCCCCCCGGGATTTCCACCCCCTGGTTGATAGGGATGGTTCAGTTGACTGATAACAGCTGGGAAGAAAATGACCCTGAATCTGGAGGTGTGTGTTTTCACACTTCTATATGACACGATAGAACTTTATTTATCCCAGGAGGAAATTGATCTGCCAACAGTCATAAAAAAACACAAAATACATGAAACATGAAATTAAAGTGATGAGTACAAAGGTTTGGGGGATGTGCAAATATTGAGGGGGGGGGAGGGCAGAGAAGAAGGGGGGAGAGGAAGGGGAGTCACTCAGTCTACCCCACGACAGAAGAGGGAGGAGTTGTACAGTTTGATAGCCACAGGGCAGATGGATCTCCAGTGGAGTTCTGTCCTGCATCTTGGTGGAACCAGTCTGTTGCTGAAGGTGCTCCTCAGGTTGACCAGTGCGTCATGGAGGGGGTGAGCTGTATTGTCCAGGATGCTCTGCAGTTTGAGGAGCATCCTCCCCTCCAAGACCACCTCCAGTGAATCCAACTCCAACCCCACCCCCAGGATGGAGCCAGCCTTCCTGATCCTTGTTGATCCTATTGGTCAAGTCAAGTCAAGTCAAGTCAAGTGAGTTTATTGTCATGTGTCCCTGGTAGGACAATGAAATTCTTGCTTTGCTTGAGCACAACAGAACATAGTAGGCATTTACTACAAGGCATTCTATAAATATATACACAATGGTCAATATACTGATAAAGTGCAAATAACAGTATTGGCTAATAAAGTTCAGTGTTATGTCCGAGCCAGGTTTAATAGCCTGATGGCTGTGGGGAAGTAGCTGTTCCTGAACCTGGTCGTTGCAGTCTTCAGGCTCCTGTACCTTCTACCTGAAGGTAGCAGGGAGATGAGTGTGTGGCCAGGATGGTGTGGGTCCTTGATGATGCTGCCAGCCTTTTTGAGGCAGCGACTGTGGTAGATCCCCTCGATGGAAGGGAGGTCAGAGCCGATGATGGACTGGGCAGTGTTTACTACTTTTTGTAGTCTTTTCCTCTCCAGGGCACTCAAGTTGCCGAACCAAGCCACGATGCAACCGGTCAGCATGCTCTCTACTGTGCACCTGTAGAAGTTAGAGAGAGTCCTCCTTGACAAACCGACTCTCCGTAATCTTCTCAGGACGTAGAGGCGCTGATGTGCTTTCTTAATAATGGCATAATTATTCTCGGACCAGGAAAGATCTTCAGAGATGTGCACGCCCAGGAATTTGAAGCTCTTGACCCTTTCAACCATCGACCCGTTGATATAAACGGGACTGTGGGTCCCCATCCTACTCCTTCCAAAGTCCACAATCAGTTCCTTGGTTTTGCTGGTGTTGAGGGCCAGGTTGTTGTGCTGGCACCATATGGTGAAGGAAATAGGCGACGTTTCGGATCTCGACCCGAAACGTTGTCTATTTCCTTCGCTCCATAGATGCTGCCTCACCCGCTGAGTTTCTCCAGCATTTTGTCTACCTGCAAGTGTTCAGCTCTGTTTGTGATCTTCAGAAGGGCTGGAATCCCATACAACTGTTCACCAAGGCTGCAAGTTGCTAAGATAATTATTCAGTGTATATCTTTACCGTGGACGCTAATAAATTTTCTCCGAACCTTGCAGATGGATCTTGTAGTTGGGATCTCTTTTTAGTTAGTCATGTGTGTTTCCTTTTATAAAATATCAGCTGCAGTATAACAAGCGAATTGTACAGCTGAGGATACATTTGCTGGCAAAGTTATTGAAGGATGTCTGAATGCATTATTTTGGGGTAGAATGTAGGGTCTTACCTCCACAGGCATGTAATCCCAGTTTAATGTATGGGGAGCACATCATAAATGTTGTACATGACTTCCCTTCCCCTCAGTATAGCTTCTTTTCCAGAATAAATTACTGTTAAAAATCAATAGGCTATATTTTCAGTCCCTATTAGAGTCATACAGCGTGGAAACAGGCCCTTCGGCCCAACATGCCCTTGCCGACCAACATGCCCCATCTAAACTAGTCCCATCTGCCTGCTTTTGGCCCATATCCTTCTAAACCTACCCTATCCATGTACCTGTCTAAATGTTTCTTAAACGTTACACTAGTACCCGCCTCAACTACCTCCTCCGGCTGCTTGTTCCATACACCCACCAGCATTGTGTGTGTGTGTGTGTTTAAAAAATATATTAAAAGTTTCCCCTCATTTCCCCATTAAATCTTTTCCCCTTCACCTTAAACCTATGTTGATTGATTGATTGATTATACCTTTAATAATCCTTTGCAGGAAATTACAATGCCACGACAGCTTCAAGATAGACATAACACCACAAATAGCTTCCATATTTAACAAGTTAAAATACAAGTTAAAATACAAGTTAAAATACAATTAATTTAAAAAAAGTGCAGTTATTTATGCGCATTATATAACCTTATCGCAGCTGGTAAACAGGACTTCCTATGTCTCTCCGTTTTGCACATTGGTGCAATCAGTCTCTGACTGAAGCTGCTGCTCTTGATCACCTTCAGGGCATGGAGTGGGTGAGTGGGGTTGGTCATTATAGAACCCAGTTTGTTCAGAGTTCTGGCCTCTGCCACCTGCTGGACCGTTCGTTGCTCAGCCCCGACCACTGAGCCGGCCTTCCTGATCAGTTTGTCCAGTCTGTTCTATGTCCTCTGGTTCTTGATTCCTCTATTCTCAGCAAAAGACTATGAATTATTATTTGACCATATGAATTTCCATCATGTAAAATGTAAAGCCAGAGAGAGGGGTGTAAGTGGAAGGGGGGGGGGGGGGAGTGAGATAGTTTATTTACCCAATATATTCCTCTCATAATATTGTGCACCTCTATAAAATCCCCCTCGTCCCCCTTCGTTCCAAGGAATATTGCCCTTATCCATCTCATTCTCCCACTATAGCTCAGTCCCTCGAGTCCTAGCAACATGCTGGTAAATCTTCTCTAGAAGCTTTCAAGCTTTGCAACATCTTTCCTATAACATGGTGACCAAAAGTATGTGCTTGGAATATGATGAAACACCAGAATAGGAAGGAGATCATTAAATGTAATTCACATTCCTGACCTCTTGTTTTCTAATCCCTGCTGGAAGTGGGTTAAACGGGGAAGGACTTGGCCGCATGATGTGCTCAACCTAAACCGTGAACCCCAAAACACAAAAGCCCCAAACCCCACTAACAGCCAGGCTTGAGCATAAATGATGGCCACAGGTGATCTATCATGAAGAATCGTGTATGTGTGGAATTGCACATCAGCAAGAAATCTGAGCTTTTAGCAGAGATAGGGATTTTCTTTCGGCAAATTCTTTAGGCAAATATCTCTTAAAGATAGCAGAGTCAAGGGATATGGGGAGAAGGCAGGAACGGGGTACTGATTGTGGATGATCAGCCATGATCACAGTGAATGGCGGTGCAGGCTTCAAGGGCCGAATGGCCTACTCCTGCACCTATTGTCTATTGTCTAAATACAGTAATATTTGGCATGTTGCAGTATGGTATTTTATTTGTCACATGTACTGAGGTACAGTAAAATTATTTTTTGTATACAGTTCAGTACAAGTATCACTATAAATATCATAGATACATATTAGATTATCACCTCAGATGCAATACAATAGAACTTTATTTATCCCAGGAGGGAAATTGATCTGCCAACAGTCATAAAAACACAAAATACTTGAAACATGAAATTAAAGTGACGAGTGATGAGGCTTGGGTGGTGTGCAAAGATTGGGGGGGGGGGGGGTGGGGGCTGGAAGGGGAGAGGAGTTGTAAAGTTTGAAGGCCACAGGGAGGAAGGATCTCCTGTGGCGTTCTGTCCTGATACAGTACAAGTGTACAGTAGTAGAGCGCGGGAAACCGGCCCAGTGGAGCAGGATGAATGTGCCTCTTTAATAGCCTCTTAAATGCTTCCACCACCACCACCACTCTGGCAGCATGTTTCAGGCACTCTCTGTAGTAAACCGTGCCCTGCACATCTCCTTTAAACATTGCCCCTCTTACCATTGATGACACAAATCTGATTTACAATCCACTGAACTACAATGCTATTACACATAAGTCATACAGCACAGAAACAGACCCTCTGGACCACCTTGCCCCCGCCGACCAAGATGTCCCATCTATGCTAGTCCCGCCCATATCCCTCGAAACCTTTCCTATCCATGTACCTGTCTAAATGTCCTTTAAGTGTTGAATTATTAGCTATTCTTCCACTCCTATTTGTTGGCAGTAATTTTAATTTTCTATATCCTAAAATGGGCTGAACAATAGAAAATAATAAAATGTTATAATTTATAAACCACGAGAGCTGTGTAATGTAGTTCAGTCTCTTCATTGTATCAGCTGAAATATTTTCTAAATATAATACACAGATGTAATATAATGTAGATTTTACTTCCATTTCTCCTAAGTCTCCAAAGCCCCACTGACTTTGGTGCCTTCCCTCACAGTGGGAAACTTTTGAATCTGCTGTGTGGGGATGATTTATGTTTAAATCTATCGTGTGTTGTGTTGTTTATTTTAGTGTATGGCTGTATGGTAATCACATTTCACTGTGCCATCTGGCACATGTGACAAATAAATGTATCTTGTATCTTGTATCCACATAGCCCCTGCCCCCAGCCCTAAATCAATGGCTGATCACTCTAATAGATGCCCAGGATTGTGAGAGTCCGTATAAATTGGATTAATTTCATATTGGGTGGCGGATGTAACATGGCAATTGGTCCCCAGGACACAGAACTGAAAGTCCAATGGCGTTCCTTTTGCTCTTGTTTAACGTCGACACAAATGTTCCTTCGGAATGGCTGATCTTTACTTTAGACTTTTGAGATATATCGTGGAAACAGGCCCTTAGGCTCACCGGGTCCACGCCAACCAGCGATCACCACATACACTAACACTATCCTACACACTAGGGACAATTTATAGAAGCCAATTAACCTATAAACCTGTACGTCTTTGGAGTGTGGGCGGAAACCAGAGCACCCAGAGAAAACCCATGTGATCACAGGGGGAACGTACAAACTCCACACAGACAGCACCTGTAGTCAGGTCTTTGGCGCTGTAAGGCAGCAACTCTACCTCTGAGCCACTGTGTCATCCTATCGTAGATTTCAAAGTAGAAACTTATAGAGTTAGATCTGTTACCTGATGTTCATTGTCAGATATTCGATATAAATTTTCATCAGAATTGGTTTATATTTAATAAAAAATATCAGAAGTTAAATTTAAGCAAAGGGGCAATTATTTGTTTTGCATGTCTATGCGAGGAATGGAGTGATGTGAATCATATACAGGCAGATGAGATTAGTGTATCTTGCCATCATGTTCAACACAGATATTGTGGGTCCAAGGGCCTGTACCTGTCCAGTAATCTATGTGTAGGAAGGAACTGTAGATGCTGATCTAAACCAAAGTTAGACACAAAAAGCTGGAGTAATTCAGCGGGTCAGACAGCATCTCTGGAGAAAAGGAATAGGTGACATTTCGGGTCGAGACCCTTCTTCAGTCTGAAGAGGAGCCTCGACCCGGAACGTCACCTATTCCCGTTTTCCACAGATTCAGTCTGACCCGCTGAGTTACTCCAGCCTTTGTATCTATCTGTAATGTTCGATGTTTTATTATTAATGTCTCATTGTTAAATATTGTTAATTAAAATGATATTTGAACACCATCTCCCTTGGGGGGAGGGGAAAATACATAAATATGTTCTACCATTACTTCACCCCAGGTTAAAGGCATATGTGCTGTATGATGGCGTGAGTTTGTTTACCATGACTCCAAGTGGAGGCATCTGGAACAGAGTGGGCAGCTTTCCCACTAATGGCCAAGACTAGGTAAGAAACAAACAGCATGATCCTCAAATCACCAGCTTGTTACAGTATTGAGTAACAAACAGCTACATTTAACGTACCTGTAATTTATAATGTCTGTTATATAATAACAGGACTATAGAATGTTGTCATAATAGAGAGAGTTAGATATAGCACTTTGGCCTAACGGACTCAAGGGATATGGGGAGAAAGCAGGAACAGGGTGTTGATTTTGGATGATCATATTGAATGGCTCGAAGGGCCGAACGACCTACTCCTGCACCTATTTTCTATGTTTCTATGTAATAAAGATCTTTCAATGCTGAAGTTTTGATGTAGAAGAGATGGGGAAAAAAAGGCAAAAAAGTTGGTGACATGCTAATAATCAGTCAATTTTTAGTTTAGTTTAGAGATACAGCGCGGAAACAGGCTCTTCGGCCCACTGAGACATCACCTACCAGCAATCACCGCACATTAACACTATCCTGCACACATTAGGGATAATTTACATTTATACCAACCAATTAACCTACATACCTGTACGTCTTTGACGTGTGGGAGGAAACCAAAGATCTCGGAGGAAATCTTCACAGGTCACAGGGAGAATGTGTAAACTCTGTACAGACAGCACTCGTACTCAGGATCGAACCCACGACTCTGGCGTGGTAAGGCAGCAACTTTACCGCTGTGCCACCGTGCCGCCCTCTATAGGAGTTTAGAGGAAACAAATGTGAGGACAGGTTGTCACGAGGAGTGGGCAAGAAAAATAGTTTAGAATGCAATTAAAATACAGAAGCTTAAACGTAGGAGGAGGAAGGAACTGGAGTTATAGAAGGAAAGAGGGGAAAAAAAGCTTGAGTGGAACATGAATTCTGGCATGAACATCTTGAAACAAATTGTCTGCTTGTTAGCTATCCCAAGTCAAAATTGGTATTTAAGATGTTGCAAATTAAGAATTGGTAGCTAGTTGAGGCTCAATTAGATTTTTGTTAAGTCACAACCTGAAATGTCACCTATCCATGTTCACCAGAAATGTTGCCTGACCCGCTGAGTTACTCCAGCAGTTTGTGCCCTTTTGATTTTTGTATGGGAATGGACCAGGGTTTGAGAATTCAGCAATAGTTAAGTTTGTATACACACAAACCAAAGGAAATTTAACATCATAGTTAAAGCGCTATGGGGAATACTTAAGATTGACAAATTGACTATTCACTCAATCTAAATTCATTAACTGCTTTCTGATGTTTACAAACTATATTCTGATGGACATGTTCAAAAAATAATTTTAAATGAAAGGAGCTAATATATGTATATTAGTTTAATTTAGAGATACAACACGGAAACAGGCCCTTTTGCCTACCGAGTCTGCACCGACCAGCGATCCCCGTGCACTAGCATTATCCCACACACCAGGGACAATTTACATTTATACCAAGCCAATTAACCTACAAACCTCTACGTCTTTGGAGTGTGGGAGGAAACTGGAGATCTCAGAGAAAACCCACGCAGGTCACTGGGAGAATGTACAAACTCCATACAGACAAGCACCTGTAGTTGGGATTGAACCCGGGTCTCTGGCAGCAAGTCTACCTCTGTGCCACAGTGCCGCCCTAATATCTAATACCAATTTTCAAAGCGAATACAAACCATTGTCAACTACTAAAACATCTGTTTTGTTGTAGCCCTTTAACCAATCTCAGTTAGGGGATGTGCTCAGCAGAGGAGGAGGAGGAGTAAGTGGAAGAGGTTAGTGTTGCAGTGATTCAGAGGGGCGAACCTTGGCATACTGAAGGAAGCTGTGCAGGTTGGGGAACCCACTGGTTGTCCGGTAGCTCTTTATAGAATAGTTTTGGATGCGATTAATTTGTCTCTTCTCAATTGGCAAAACTGAGGGAAGAGAGATCTGTACTTAAACAGTGTTTGTTAAGTATTGCTATTTAAAGCTAATATTTTTGGCTGTTACAGATTTTTAACACAAATGCAAAGATGAAAAAAAATTGTCTTAATCTGTTGTAAACTTTTATTATTTTAAACAAAGTTCGAAAGAAGAATCTGGTATTTAATATCTCAACAGTTAACTTTTTTTCCGTATTGTCTACGATGGGTGGGAGTTCCAGAGATGACTTGTGTCGACGTTAACTTGTTTTATTCAGAGATCAGCTGGTCTGCTGAAGCCATGGGGAGTTGCTGGAGCTGTCTGGATAAAGACACAATCTCCGAAAACCACCCCACCAAATTCAAGGTAACATCTCGCCTTCCACAATCTTAAACAATTGAGCTTTAAGAAAATAAATAAGTTTGTTTGAAGGGAGATCCGTTGTTAATATTTTCTCTGATTTTACAAAAAGCAGCACTGAACCGAAATGCATTTTAATAAAGTTGGACAAACACATTAAAAAAAAAAAAAAAATTCTGTTTGTGAGCTATGTGAAGAGTGTTCTCTTTTGGCAAAGTGCTCTAGTGCAGACACCAACTTGATGCTCTGGTTTGGCAATTTCCCATCAACTGCGACCTTTGTAAGCTTTCCGACATATGAAACTAAATCAGGACTGTCAGAGGTTAAGAGAGAATATTCAATGGCATAACATGTGTTGGCATTTGAAATGAGGAGCATGTCCCTGGAGTACCTGTAAACATGAAAAATATTTTTGAAGTCTCTCTACTGTGCAATGGGAAGTTGTTACAACTTGATAAGGGCAGCTTTTAGACTTTAGAGTTACAGCATGGGAACAGGCTCCTCGGCCCACCAAGTGCACACAGACCAGCGATCACCCCGTACACTAACACTATTTTACACCCTAAGTTTTATTCCTTTGATTTTATTTACCAAAATCAATTAACCTACATGCCTGCACGTCTTTGGATTGTGGGAGAAAACCAGAGGAATCTCAAGCAGGTCACATGAAGAACGTACAAACCCCGGGTCTCACGATGTGACCACCGTGCCGTGCCGCCTTTAGCTTGTAGGCCATAGGTAGGATGGAGCAATGAGGTTGTGGATGTTTTGGATTTGTAGGTTGTTTGGCCTCTGTAAATCACTCCTGATGTGTCGGGAGTGGATGAGAAAGTGGGATAACATGGAACTAGTGTGAACAGGTGATCGATGGTCAGCGTGGACTCGGTGGGTAGAAGAGCCTATTGCCATGTTTCATCTTTCCATTCAATTCAATAAATAAGGGGAGATTATAAGCCTGGTAAAGTTGTATTAAAAGTTTAGCTTGGTGATAAACTGGTAGCATCTTTATTCACAAGATTAGTTAATCCCCAACATTTCCCCAAATCATTTCCAGCTATTGATACTGAGGAATCTTAGCTTAGTTTACTTCAGAGATACAGTGCAGAAACACCCTTTGGCGCATTGGGTCTTCGCCAGCGATCACCCTGTGCTCCAACACTATCCTGCACACTACGGACAATTTACAATTTTTAACGATGCCAATTAACCTACAAACCTGTACATCGTTGGAATGTGGGATGAAACTGGAGCACCCGGAGAAAACCCACGTGGTCACAAGGAGAGCATACAAACTCTGTACGGACAGCACTCGTAGTCAAGAACAAACCTGGGTCTCTGGCGCTGTAAGTCAGCAACTCTACCGTTGCGGCACTGTACCGCCCTTGGCCTGTAGGCCACACGGCCGAAGGGAGAACCTATAGACAGCGCTCGCTGATCTCTAAAGTCTAAAGAAGAACCAAGGGTGACAATGTATTTGTTTGTATTTTGTCTTTGAGTATTTTGTCTTTGACTAAGTAAAGCCTGTGCATAACATTGGCCGTGCTATGCTGAAGCGTGTGTTCTGTCCTGCAGGTGACCAATGTGGATGATGATGGTAATGAGCTGGGCTCTGGGATCATGGAACTGACCAGCTCGGAGTTAATTTTGCACACCAGGAAACGGGATGCTGTCAGATGGCCGTACCTCTGCCTGCGGCGCTATGGTTACGACTCCAACCTCTTCTCATTTGAAAGTGGAAGAAGATGCCAAACCGGGCAAGGTTGGTTTTGTTGTCTCCTGGTTGCCAAACACTTTAACTCCCCTTCCCATTCCCACACTGACCTCTCTGTCCTGGAACAGCACCTCATATTTCGCTTGGGCAGCTTACATCCCAGTGGTATGAATATTGATGTCTCTAACGTAAAGTAACCCTTGCGTCCCCTCTCTCTCCGTCTCTCCCCCACCCTAGTCATCGTACTAGTTTCACTGTCGTCCTGTTGAGTTTAATTATCTGTATAATACGTTATCACCTGGACCACAGCCAACAATGAACCATTGTGGGCTCCACCTATCCTAGATCATCGTAACTTTTTACACACCTTTCTACATTTGTTCTACATCTCTGTATCACCGTCTATATCTCTAATTTCCCTTTCCCCTCACTCTCAGTCTGAAGAAGGGTCTCGACCCGAAACATCACCAATTCCTTTTCTCCAGAGATGCTGCCTGACCCAGCTGATGCTCCAGCTTTTTGTGTCTATCTTTGGTTTTGTATAGTCAGTGGAAGTCTTCATTAAGGTTACAGAATTTCTTCACCATTGTTTTGCTTGTAAACTTTGCTGAACCAGTCCTGTTTACTTGGGTTGAAACAAGGAACTGCAGCTGCTGGTTTATACCAACGATGGACACAAAGTGCTGGAGTAACTCAGCGGGTCAGGCAGCATCTCTGGTGAAAAAGGATGGGTGACGTTTCGGTTTGGGACCCTTCAAATGGAAGAAGGGTCCTGACCCGAAATATCTCCTGCACCTATTTTCTATGTTTCTATGGGTTATTGATTGGGGACGATCGGCCATGATCACAATGAATGGCGGTGCTGGCTCGAAGGGCCGAACGGCCTCCTCCTGCACCTATTTTCTATGTTTCTATCACATACGTTTTGTGTCTGTCCCGTTTACTTGGGGATTTCCTACCTTCTTCAGACCTTATTTTTGTCTTCTGATGTCCAATGTAATAAAAACCTGTTCCAATCACTTTAGATATTTGAAACAGAGTGGAGTCTTTATGTTAGAGACAAGATGAACTGTTTTCAAATTCAATGGAAATGTGATTGGATGTGTGTTGATATTTGTTCACACAGTTAAACGTGTTGTTTCTTTAGTTTAATAACTTAGAATCAATCTCTTTGAGGCAAGGGGGAATTTTGTGACGCTCCACTGCATTTTTATTTCTAATAGATTCTGAGCACCACCTGCTGTTTGATGAAAGAAATGCTGATAGATTTGTGGTGTAGAACTCATAGCTGCAGCATGAAATGCAAAGCAATTGCACAATACGCAAAATAAATAACCCATTTTACATGCAGCACTTAAAAGTTCATAAGTTATAGGAGCAGAATTAGGCCATTCGGCCCATCAAGTCTACTCTGCCATTCGATCATGGCTGATCTATCTCTCCCTCTCACCCCCATTCTCCTGCCTTCACCCCATAACCCCTGACACCCCTAACAAAAAGTCCATGAAGTTGTTTTTGATGCAAAGTGCTGGAGTAACCCTGCAGGTCAGGTAGCATCTGTGGAGAATATGGATGGACAATGTTTCGAGTTGGGATCCTTCAGACCCTCCGTCACCTACCATCAGTCTGAAGAAGAGTCTGAAACCCAAAACGTCACCTATCCATGTTCTACAGTGATGCGGCCTGACCCGCTGAGTTACTCCAGCACTTTGTGTCTTTTTTTTTCATATACTACGTTGTGCAGTTCCTTCTATCTCAAACTATTCTTGGATGTTGTGCACCAAGTATGAACATTATTTTATTCTGGTCACAAGCCACTGATAGTCAATATCAGATGAGTATCCCATTGAGGTATTTCTGGATTTCATTGAGTGGATTCTTTGATGTTACAGATTCATACAGCATGGAAACGGACCCTTCGGTCCAACTTGCCCATGCCAACCAAGATGCCCCATCTACACTTGTTCCCACCTGCCTACCTTTGGCTCATATTCCTCTAAACCTTTCCTTACCATGATGTACCAGTCCAAATTTCTTTTAAATGTTGCAACAGTACCTGCCTCAACTACCTACTCTGGCAGCTCATTCCATATACCCACTTTCCTTTGTGTGAAAAAGTTGCCCCTCAAGCACTAGACAATAGGTGCAGGAGTAGGCCATTCGGCCCTTTGAGCCAGCACTGCCATTCACTGTGATCATGGCTGATCATCCACAATCAGTACCCCGTTCCAGCCTCCTCCCCATATCCCTTCACTCTGCTATCTTTAAGAGCTCTATCCAACTCTCTCTTGAAAGTATTCAGAGAATTGGCCTCCACTGCCTTGAGGCAGAGAATTCCACAGATTCACAACTATCTGTGTGAAAAAAAATTGTCCTCATCTCTGTTCTAAATGGCTTACCCCTTATTCTGAAACTGTGGCCCCTGGTTCTGGACTCCCCCAACATCGGGAACATGTTCCCTGCCTCTAGCGTGTCCAAACCCTTAATAATCTTATGTTTCAATAATATGCCCCCTCATCCTTTCCTATTAAATGTTTTCCTTCCCCAACCTTAAACATGTGTCCTTTTTAACCACACGCACTGACTGCTTCTACTTGCTTTGCAGGCATTTTTGCCTTCAAGTGTGCACGTGCGGAGGAGATCTTCAACCTCCTCCAGGAGATCATGCAGTGTAACAGCATCAATGTGGTTGAGGAGCCCATGATGATATCAAGAAACCCTCATCCGACGGAGATTGATTTACCAAGGACGCCACAAACACCGACCAGTGAGTGCCCGCGGCAGAAGTATAGGAAGGATGCTGATTTATACCAAAAATCTGGTATTTTGTTGGTTCACATGCTTGATCAATGGTGTTTTATCATTAATGTCTTATTATTATTATTAATGTTCAGTGTTTTCTGAGTCATTCGTAACTGTCACTGTATGTCATGTTGTCACTTGCGGGTGGAGCACCAAGGCAAATTCCTTGTATGTGAATACTTGGCCAATAAACTTCCTTACTTACTTATCTACTTACTTAGATAGGTGGTAACTCAGCGAGTCGAGCAGCATCTCTGGAGAGAAGAAACAGGCAACATTTAGGGTCGATACAGGTCTGAAGAAGGGTCTCGACCCGAAACGCCACCTATTCCTTTTTTCCAGAGATGCTGCTGACCCGCTGAGTTACTCCAGCATTTTGAGTTAAATTGGTTTGTATTGGACAGATATTTTACTGCATTCCCTATCCGTTTCATCTTGCCATATTAATCTGTTTCATATCTGCAACTGGTAACAATATGCATTCATTTGATTTTAAAGGTATTGTCAAAATCAACTCTAAACTGGCAATTGATCTGACTTAAATTGAGGAGGGACTCAGCAGGTCAGGCGCAGCAGTGGAGGGAATAGATAGGAGACGTTTCAAGTGTGGACTGAAGAAGGGTCCCAGCCTAAAATGTCACCTATCCATTTCCTCCAAAGTTGCTCCGGCACTTTGTTTTGCTCTTGATTTTGAAGATAACATTTTCTCACACTTGTTACCGTTTTATGAATGAATGAATAAGTTTATTGGCCAAGTATTCACATACAAGGAATTTGCCTTGGTGCTCCGCCCACAAGTGACAACATGACATACAGTGACAGTTAGGAATGACACATAAAAAGATTAAACATTTTATCTTAATAGACCCATGGATTCTATTGGAATTTGTGCTTTGTCCATTTTGAAACCAGTTGTTTGCTAAAAAAAATGAGACAAAGTACTGGAGTAACTCAGCAGGTCAGGCATCATCTGCGGATGGAATGGACTGGTGAAGTTTTGGGTTGAGAAAGGAAATGTCTCGACCTGAAACGGTGCCTGTCCATTCCCGCCATAGATCCGCTGAGTTTCTCCAGCACTTTGTGCCTTGCTCAAGAATCTAGCCCCTCGTCTTCATCGATCTGAATTATCTTTGTTTCTGTCGAGCAATAGTGCATTCCATATTTCACCTGCACATCATCTTTGCGTCCGTGTGGCTCCTGGTACCTTCATTCTTGTTTACTTTCTTGGAAAGTTGCCTTGATCTCCTTTCTGGTGTTTGGCTGGGTTAGAGCAGAGGAATAAAGGTCAAGTCAAGAGAGCTTTATGTCCCAAAACGCAACATTGCAATTCTTACTTACAGAAGCACAACAGATAAGATTATATAATTCGAAGCCTGTTTGGAGGTTGTGGTGTTTAATGGCCTGATGGTTGTAAGGAAGAAGCTGTTCCTGAACCTGGACGTTACATTTTCCGGTCCTCCTATACCTTCTTGCCGATGATAGGAGTGAAATGAGAGCGTGGCCAGGGTGGTGTGGGTCTCAGCTGATGCTGGCTGCCTTTCTAAGGCAGCACCTCCAGTAGACCCCTTCGATGGTGGGGAGGTCAGTACCCGTGATGGACCGGGGCAGTGTTCACCACTTTTTGCAATCTTCTTGGTTCCTGGGCGTTTGAGTTGCCGAAGCAGACCGTGACGTGGTCAATATGCTCTGTAAGGTGGAATAAAGATGGGGAGAAGGTGCAATTCTGTTGCTTAATGAAGCTGTGTTTATTTCTTTGTTTTCAGCCCCCAGTTTCACCGTGCCCGGTTTTCCTAATGGATTCCCTTGTTACCCATCCATGGGCGATGGCTCCTCTCACCCTTCGACTCGACACCCTTCCATTGGAAGTGCTCGTCTGTCCTCGGTGGGGGAAGAGTCCACCCATCCACTGATAGCAGGAGGGGATGACCAGGTGTGTGGACGTTATATCCGTGTGTGGAAGAATCCACTGCGCACTGTGTGTTTGCAAACTAATACAGTGGGAAATGAAACCGATATCAGGATCAGGCACTATCCAAAATCGTCACGTCTGAAACCTTTGGGCCAGTGTCCTGGGAAAGAGGTTGTGAAAATCCATGATACTCTCCACCCTGTCTCCTACCTGACCCACCTAATCTTTAAGAATAAGGAGTAAGCCATTTAGAACGGAGACGAGGAAACACTTTTTCTCACAGAGAGTGGTGAGTCTGTGGCATTCTCTGCGTCAGAGGGCGGTGGAGGCAGGTTCTCTGGATGCTTTCAAGAGAGAGCTAGATAGGGCTCTTAAAAATAGCGGCGTCAGGGGATATGGGGAGAAGGCAGGAACGGGGTACTGATTGGGGATGATCAGCCATGATCACATTGAATGGTGGTGCTGGCTCGAAGGGCCGCATGGCCTACTCCTGCACCTATTGTCTATTGCCTATTGTTTAAAAAAACAGGTGCCAGACCATCAGATGTGAGGCCAGGTTGATGAGGTGCTCAGTGAGGAGAGAAAGTCTAAACAAAATGGACACAGCTTTCTTTCCTCACTAGCACCTCATCCCCTGGCATCACAGTGGGTATATGGGACGAGCTGTCAGAGGAGGTAGTCGAGGCAGGTTCCATAACAACATTTAGCAGACACTTGGACAGGTACATGGGTTTAAGATTCAATTTAATTGTCACATGTACCATTTAAGGTACAGTGACATTTGAGTTACCACACAGCCATACTAAGTAAAAAGCAACAAGACACACAGCCACCTAAAATCAAATTTAACATAAACATCCACCACAGCCGAATATATTCCTCACTGTGATGGAAGGTTTAGAGGGATATGGGCCAACCATGGGCAGGTGGGACTAGCTTAGATGGGGCATTATTGGCATGGGCAATGTTGGGCCAAAGGGCCTGTTTTTGTGCTGTATAACCCTATGATTCTAATGACATTGTGGCTCAATGGATTGTAAATTAGATTGGTGTTATCATTGGTGAGAGGGGCAAAGTTCAAAAGAGATTATGAATTGTCCCTAGTGTGAAGGATAGTGCTAGTGTACAGGGTGATTGCCGAAGGGCCTGCTTCCCTGGTGTATCTCTCAGGTGGATGTCAAATTTTACAGCAAGGATGGAAATGAATGGGATTGTACGGGTTTCACAACCGTTTATTGGTAATTAGATAATCAGCAGATAATTAGACTTCTTGGTAAATCATTGGTTAAAATACAGTTTGCATTCTACTTAAGATCTGCACAAAAAGCTGGGGTAACTGAGCAGGTCAGGCAGCATATTTACATACTAATTTTTAAACTAACTTTTAAGTCGAATTAAAAAATATTCCATGATAAACTTGCACGATCGTATATAAAATCTTGAATAAGTTTGGCAGCTTTAATAACGTCTAAGTGGTCAGATGACAGCTATGATGGCAGGCAACTGAATCATCCTACCACAACCAGAGAGCAGTCCTGAACTACTATCTACCTCATTGGTGACCCTTGGACTATCCTTGTTTGGACTTTACTGGCTTTACCTTGCGCTAAACGTTATTCCCTTATCATGCATCTGTACACTGTGAATGGATTGATTGTAACCACGTATTGTCTTTCCGCTGACTAGATAGAACGCAACAAAACGGTTTTCACTGTACCTCGGTACACGTGACAATAAACTAAACTGTACTGATTTTATTCCAACCTTTTGTGGCCTTGTTTCCCCCACAGATTCACACGTACGTGAATACTTCCAATGTCGACGAGGAGCGGAAGCAACGCACCTGCGTCCACGGTCTGTCGGAGCCGCGGCCCTCCGTCTCGGACATGATGCAGGGCCACGCCAACCACTGCCCCGCCATGGAGGAGCGGTCCCCCCAGGTCCTGCTGCAGCCGGGCGAGGTCAAGTTTGTACTGGGACCCACGCCGGTGCAGAGGAGAATTATTGAGCTCGATCGAATGGACAGGCACAGGGAGCTGGCCGAGTACAGGGAGCTGGCCTACCAGGAGCGAGACCCTTTCCAGGACGGCTGCGACCAGAACACCTTGTGCTCCTCCCTGAACAAGATGACTTACGAGAACGTCAATGGTTTACCCGTGTCGTCCGGGTCGGGGCTGAGGCGAGGCCGCCTCAAGATGGGCGGGGACGGCCAGAACCACAATAACTGTGCTCATAGGAAGACAGCCATGCTGAACTACGAAAACCTGCCCTCTTTACCTCCCCTGTGGGAAAGCCAGACGCAGAGGCAGGAGGAAGAGGACTGGAGTGACTCTGGATCCCCCCCACAAAACGGATACCACAATAACCTGGACCCACTGCGGAACTATGTCAACACAGAGAACGTCACCATTCAGCCCGGCTTACACAAGGTCGACTTCACCCGGCGGCGGGACTGCACTCCTAACGTCTTCAGCTTTGACTTTAGATGCCCGTGCCCCGAGCAGAGACAATTAAACTACATCCAGGTGGAGCTGGAGGGTGCCAGTGACTCTGATGTACCCCAGACCCCCAGAATGCCCAGCACTCCGGTCCCACCAACTCCCACACGTAGGACTGAGTTTTACGCTGTTATAGACATTAAAAAGACAGCTGCTATGTCCAGTTTGCAAAAAGCACTACCAAGGGATGACGGAACGGCACGCAAGACCAGGCACAACAGCACAGACCTGCCATTGTAAGCACCGTCCCTTTCCTGATTTAATCTCTCTCTTTGTTTTAGTTTAGTGATAGATATAGCAACTTTTCCTCACCAATATTTTAGTTTAGTTTAGTGATACAGCGCGGACACAGGCACCTCAGCCCACCGAGTCGGCGCCGACCAGCGATCCCCGCACACTAACATTATCGTACACACACACACACACACACACGAGGGACAATTTACAATTTTACTAAGCCAATTACCCTACAAACCTGCATGTCTTTGGAGCGTTGGAGGAAACCGGAGAAGCTGGAAAAAAACTCACACAGGTCTCAGGGAGAACGTACAAACTCCATACAGACAGCACCCGCAGTCAGGATGGAACCCGGGTGTCTGGAGCTGTGAGGCAGCAACTCTACTGCTGCGCCACCGTACCACCCTATTTCTCAGCCATTTCTCCTTCCTCTATTACACTGCCCCTTCCTGTAGATTCTTGAAGTAGAAAGAACCATTCTTGAAGTAGATTAGACTGTTTAGTTTAAAGTTTACAGATACAGCATGGAAACGGGGTCTTGGCTCACAAGGTCATAAGTGATAGGAGCAGATTAGGCCATTCGGCCCATCGTCTACTCCATTCAGTCATGACTGATCTATCTTTCCCTCCTAACTCCATTCTCCTGTCTTCTCCCCATAACCTCTGACACCCGTACTAATCAAGAAGCTATCTCTCTCTGCCTTAAAAATATCCATTGACAGCCTCCACAGCGTTCTATGGCAAAGAATTCCACAGATTCACCACCCTCTGACTAAAGAAATTCCTCCTCATCTTCCTAAGGAACGTCCTTTCTCCCACTAGTGGAAACATCCTCTCCACATCCACTCTATCCAAGCCTTTCACTCTTCGGTAAGTTTCAATGAGGTCCCCCTCATTCTTCTAAACTCCAACGAGTACAGGCCCAGTGCCGTCAAACGCTCATCATTTCTTCAACCCACTCGTTCCTGGGATCATTCTTGTAAACCTCCTCTGGACCCTCTCCAGAGCCATCATACCCTTCGTCACATATGGTGCCCAAAATTGCCCACTGACCATTGATCACCCTGTTCGCACTCGTACTACGTTATCCCACTTTCCCATCCACTCCCTACACACTGGCGGTGATGTATAGAGGGTCAATTAGCCTACAAACCCACACGTCTTGATGATGTGGGAGTAAACCGGAGCACCCGGAGGAAAGGGGAAATGTACAAACTCCACACGCAGACAAGCACCCATGGACAGGATCGAACCGCGGTCTCTGGCGCTGCGAGGCAGCAGCTCTACCAGCTGCACCATTCTGCCGCCCTTTATATATTTTATATCTACGCTAGGATTCCGCTCCCGTGCTTATCCAAAATTCTCTGTGTTGCCACACTCGCACTTTACCTGTGAGAATGGTGACGAAAAGACAACTCGAATTTCTATAGTTTCTTCCCTTCCCCTCCCAAAACACGCCAAAGAACTTTGAAGCCATGAAGTACCATATTCTACCCGTGACCGCGTGGGTTTCCTATTTAATTTTATTGAAGTGATTTTCTTCCCCCTTTATAATTGGGATGTTGTGTACACTGGGATGCTGTGAGATGTCATAAAGTCATAGAGCTATAGAGCATGGAAACAGGCCCTTCGGCCCAACTCATTCAGACTGACCAATAGCCTAACTGAGCTAGTCCCACTGTCTGGCAGATGCAAGGCTACAGAACAAATAAAGATGAAAGTGGTGTTTTGCTTCAGGTTTTGTATAGTATATTTTAATTTCTTGAAAGTGGCGTCGCAGGTAGATATCGTGGTCAAAAAGCTTTTAGCACTTTGGCCTTCATCGGTCAGAGTATTGAGTATGGAAGTTGGGTCATGTTGCAGTTATACAAGATGTTGGTGAGGCCATATTTAGAGTATTGTGTTCAGTTTTGGGAACCGTGTTATAGGAAAGATGTTTCTAAGCTGGAAAGACCACAAGGAAGATTTACGAGGATATTGCCAGGACTTGCGGGTCTGAGCTATACGGAGCTGTTGAGCAGGCTGGGACTCTGTTCCTTGGAGGGCAGGAGGATGAGGGGCATACAAAATTATGCAAAGACTATATCGGGTAAACATATAGAGTCTCTTGCCCAGAGTAGGGGAATCGAGAACCAGTGGACATTGGCTTAAGGTGAACGGGCGAAGATTTAATAGGAACCTGAGGCGGTAACGTTTTCACACAAAGGGTGGTGGGTGTATGGAACAAGCTGCCAGAGGAGGCAGTTGAGGCTGGGACTATCGCAACGTTTAACTAACATTTATACAGGTACATGGCTAGGATTGGTTTAGAGGGATATGGGGCAAACGCGTGCATGTGGTACTAGCATAGATGTGACGTGTTGGTCGTGTGGGCAAGTTGGACTGTTTTCACGCTGTATGACTCTATGACTCTAATGGGTGGGGTTATATTCCATTTGTATGTATGTTTTTAATCTTTCTCTGTGTTTTGTTGCAGCTCTTCATTTGTTGGAACCCACTGCTAGCCATAATTGCCATTTAAAAATGAATTCATTGAAAATGTTCCACTTCAGAAGTGTCAAGTGTAGTACATTATCCTCTTCAAGAAAACTTTGCCTTTTTTTTTTAAGGGACAGTCTCTGACCCAGAGGTCAGAGATTCTCAAGTATTTCAGAATGGCTTTAAATTATTACTACATTCCTGCAGTGGTCCTCTGAGTTTGAGACTCTTGGTTGAGAAATGAACATTTTGATGGGCTGCTACTTTCAGAATTGGGGCCACGTGCTTTTAGTAAATGTCTATGCTTTATGAAGTCAGTCCATTCATTGATGTGCATCCTATTTAATGCTGTTTGAAATAGACTGCGTGCAGGTGTCTAGGCAACATGCTGGAGATACAAGAGACTGCAGATGCTGGAAACTGGGGCAAAAAAAGTCCCACGTTGCTGGAAGAACTCAATGGGTCAGGCAGTATCTGTGGAGGCGGATGGATAAGCCCTGATGGGGGATGGGGGATGGGGGGGATCCCAACCAGGTACCTCAACCATTTCTGTTTCCTCTGCGGATGCTGCCTGGCCCGCTGTGTCCTCCAGCAGCTTGTTTTTTAGTCCCTTGAAAACATATTGTGTCTTTGATCCGTGCTTCAGGGAGTGGCTGAATGAGTTTGCAAACAGCCATTACTATGCATCGGTCAGCATCACCTGTGGGTGAACAACGTGAGAATGGCGTGGAGTAGCTCCGTCACCACCGCCAGTGATGTTTAAGGATGTTTTGTACAAATTCCAAAAGGAAGTGCTCAGTGAAATGTCTTACGCGTTTCAGTGAGAAACGGAATCAAACGATTCACAAATTGCTGGAGTAACTAGGCAGGTCAGGCAGCATCTCTGGGGATCATGGATAGGTGACATTTCGAGTCGGGTCCCTTCTTCAGACTGATTGTGGCAGGAGAGGAGGAGAGAGAGAGAGAGAGAGAGAAAGATGGATGAGTGAAGGGGCAAGACAAATAAGTTGTGAACTCTAGCAGGACTCCCACGAGTGAGCAGTGGCCATTTTGCCACGGTGTTAGAATTTGCCCAGGTGTTGGAGAGGAGACTGTTTTAAAGCCACACGGTTTCCCTGGTGGGTTTCCCCCAGGTGCTCTGGTTTCCTCCCACATCCCAAAGGCGTGCGGGTTTGTAGGTTAATTGGCTTAGTGCGCAGGGGAGCGGTTGAGAAAGTGGGATAACATAGAACTAGTGTGAACGAGCGATGGATGGTCGACGTGGACTCTGTGGGGCAAAGGGCCGGTTTCCATGCTGAACCTCTAAACTCTAAACTAGACAGACTCATCCACTTCAGGAATGTTTCAATGCCTTTGTGGAGATAAGAAGGGACAAGGTGATATGGCTGAGAAGTATCGGTGAGGAAAATTTGCTTCCATCAAAATGTTGAAACAAAAATGACACAGGCATGACAACTGAAAGTTGAAACTTTTATGGGGGGCAATGAAGATATTCTTGTAATTTTCATTTCTTAAAGTTTACACTATATCTGCTGTGAAAAAGGGAATGGGTCCGGCATTCTCAATCCTTTCAAACAACGTGCAGGGAACTGCGCAAGTTGTGCAGGAATTAATTGCTTCAAAAGCATGTGCTTTCATGAAGCTGCCTTCTGCAATTTGTATTAAAAACATCCTTAATTAGTTCTCTTATTTTCTCTGTAACTCGCTTCTTGACATTTTCAGGGTTATAAAATGTGCCAAAGTGCCAACTCTCCATGCGTGAAATAGTGTTGAACAAAACCCAGTCATTCTGGTGCTTTGTTTACACTGCGACCTTTGCTTGCTTTTTCAGATAGTTGGTACTTTAATTACTAATCTATGCATTGTATTGTAGCTGTAGTTCAACAACCAGACCAGAGTTTCCATTTTTTCCACAATGTACCTTCACCATTTAATGTGACCATTTGAACAAATGTTTGGCTGTGAGCCGCTCTGCTGAGTCTGTGGGAATGGAAATAGTCTTAACAACTTCCCGCAATCGAACACTTTGAAGTTTTGTTCAGCTTTTCTCAACATGCCTTTTTAAAGCTGCAATATATTTGTGTTTTTGTTGGGATTGAGTTGATGGGTGAGAACTGGCCAAACAAAAAAACAAAATCGGGATAGGATAGGCATCACGGTACTCAAGTTTCGAAAAGCCCATAGAGAAATGGGGCGGCACAGTGGCGCAGCGGCAGAGTTGTTGCCTCGAGACCCGGTTTGATCCTGACACCGTGTGCTGTCTGAACGGAATTTGTACGTTCTCCCTGTGACAGCGTGGGTTTCCTCCGGGTGCTCTGGTTTCCTCCCACGCTCCAAAGACATACAGGTTTGTAGGTTAATTGGCTTCAGTAAAATTGTCCCTAATGTGTGTAGGATAGTGTTGGTGTTCAGCACGGACTCGGTGGCCCGAGGGGCCTGTTTCCGCGCTGTATCTCTGAAGTAATCTAAATGTTCAGTCCTTTTCATCCCATTTTGTCCATAGCCTTTCCAAGATAGTCCCAGTTACCCGATTAGGTCCGTATCCCTCTGTGCCTTGTCTATCCAAGAACCTATCCTAGACGTTTAAAATAAAAAGGCAATTCAGATTCTTAAAATTTCCACGGTTTCAGTTTCATGCTTTAACGTCTCCAACTGTCCAAGTCTTGTATCACATTATCCTATTAATATATTTGAAATATTAATATATTTTGCACACTGTAATCTGGTTTTAAAATCCCTGCCCGCTGCTGTTATACTTCAAAATGTCATTAATTCGCGAAACATTCCTGATCTAATTCCATTTATTGTTTGCGTACGTGAGCTTTCCTTGATTCCTTTATCAGCCTACAGTGATCACAGAGATGAGGGATGATGCTGCACTTTAGTTTTGTGTTGAGTTTGGTACTTCCAGAGCAACAAAGCTTCCACTTATTAAGCAGAATGTATAATAAAGTCTTAATGGTTTGTGTCTTTGCGCAGTTGACATTTTTGCGTGTCGATTGTGGCTGTTATATGGAGGAAGTAACGTACCATGTTAGGACATATAACGTGGAACAGTACAGCACAAGAACAGGGCTTAGTCCATCTAGTGACAATGGCTAGAAACAAAGAACCGCAGAAGCTGGTTTATACCAATGATAGAGACAAAGTGCTGGAGTAACTCAGTGGGTCGGGCGGCATTTCTGGAGAAGAAGGATGGATGATGTTTCGGGTTCAACACCCTTCCTCAGACTGCTCTCCGTCTGAAGAAGAGTCCCGACCCAAAACGTCATCTGTCCTTTTTCTCCAGAGACGCTGCCTGATCTCTAAAGTGGCAATTGGGTGTTCGAAGAACAGAGATTTCTCACCTTATTCCTCAGAAACAAGTTGAGGCAAAAGAATGAGGAGAAGCACAAAGAGTGGCCAGTAAGCCAAGCGGAAGATTAGGGGCCGGCACACTGTTCCACCAGGTGGAGCTGGCGTACAACAGATTAAACATTTACAATTGAATTCCAATTATGTGCAATTTGATATTTTAATTTACTGCTTAATAATTGGATAGAAGCAAACTATGGTTTTATTGTGTCATCACGTCATACAGTGTGGAAACAGGCCCTTCGGCCCAACTTGCCCATGCCCCCATCTCAGTTCGTGCCTTCTCCAAGAACCCTTTTTTGCTTAAGTCCACCTTCCGCCACCTCCGATTTAAATTCCATTTGGAATATTTTTGAGGACCAAGAAGCACGAACCACCTGCCCTTGTTTAGCCCATATCCTGGATCTGGATCTGGATGTAGAACGCTGAAAAGCTCTAGGTAGAGCATCACTCAGCACTGGACATTTTTTATATTTTATCAAGCCAATTAACCTACACACCCTTCTTAACCTTCCCTACCCATGTACCTGTCCAAGTGTCTTATAACTGCTGTTAGTAGTATTACTAACTAGGATTACTTAGTATATTGTATATAGTATTACAATTATAGTAACTGTTGTCTTCAACTGTTACTTTTACCTGTGTTTACTGTACAGAGTTTGTACATTTTCCTTGTGACCACATGGGTTCCCTCCGGGCGCTCCGGTTTCTTCCCACATTCCAAAGAGGTGCTGGTTTGTAGGTTAATTGGCTTCTATAAATCGTCCCTAGTGTGTAGGATAGTGTTAATGTCGCTGCTTGTCTTGGTGGGCCTGTTTCCGCGCTGTATCTCTAAATAAAATTTTAAAAACTAGCATAGGGGTGATTGCTGGTTGGTGCGGACTGGGTGGACGGAAGGGCCTGTTCCCAACCTGTATCTCCAAAACTAAAACTGTAAACTGAAACTAAGCAAATGATGAATATCTTGCAGCTTTGAAAAATATGTTGGGTATACCTTTTTGTGCGTTGAGAGCTGCCAAGTTCCATTCACTGTTTCTGATGGTGGGAAGACTTGGCAACTGTCAGCTTTTCTTCCACTGAACCAGGTTACGTGGCCTTTGTGTGGTGAGTGCTGGTGTTAGAATCATCTGCACCTGCAGTTCTTGTGCACCACTTTTAAAATTCAATCTGCCAACTACATGGTTTCACAGTGTTAGCTTCTAAATATATATGTATATCATTTATGTGTGTGCGCGCGTGGTCATCAGGGCAAGGTTCAGCAGAGCTAAAGAATGTCACTTATTTTCCACTTTCTGTCCTCCTTTGCACTCATGGGTCAGACACGATTGGATCAAACGTGAAGGTTGACATCAGTTTTCATGTCCTGTGTGTGTGGGTGTGGACTGTTTTCATTTTGGGTTCTGCGGCAGGGTTGACTTGGTGGAGAATTTCTAATTAGTGCCAAATTAGGTTGATTCAGAGCTTTGGCCTCAGCTCTGTTTATCCGGATTCAAATTGGTCAGAACCTCTTGCGTTTGTGACTTTAAACTGCTGGCAAATGAGCGAGATCAGGTCCTCTGCAAATAGGATTTGAATCCTGATGCTAATTGGTGAGAAGCCATGCTTTGTGAACTAGCTCTGACCCACTAATAGAGACATAAATAGACAGGACCATTTGCAGCTGGGACTTGCATTCATTCACTCCATTATTATGCTGTTATGTAGCTACCGTTCCCTCCTAGCAGCTCCAAGGGACGTAAAGAGATTTGATTCTCCCGAAACCCAAATGGGCATTTTAAGTCGAAGATAGACACAAAATGCTGGAGTAACTCAGCGGGACTGGCGGCATCTCTGGATAGAAGGAATGGGTGAAGTTTTCTGGTCGAGACCCTTCCTAGGGCATTTTAAATCTGTGGATAAAAGCAATCTAAGATAATTTAAAATCTGTTTTAAATTGGGTGGCACAGCGGCAGAGTTGCTGCCTGACAGCGCAAGAGACCCGGGTTGGACCCCGACTCCGGATGCTGTCTGTATAGAGTTTGTACCTTCTCCCCGTGACCGCGTGGGTTTTCTCCGGGCGCTCCCGTTTCCCCCCACACTGCAAAGACGTACAGTATCTCTGAAACTACAAACTAAAACTGGGCAAAAGCAATCTTAGGTCATTTAAAATCTGTGGATAAAAGCCAAGCATCCTTGAATCTCATGACTGACTTTATTTGGCCAGTTGTATATGTATAGCTTCAGCCTTAAAGCACTGGCCACGATCTTTCCTAAAAACCCACCAGAATTCTCGAGTTGAGACACAATGTACCAGTCAAAACATTTTAAATTTGTAAGTTCTTTGTATTAATTTCTTTAAGGCCATTTTTTAAGCCTTTTGTTCAAAGAAACAACGGTGGCGCAGCGGGTAGAGCTGCTGCCTCGCAGCGCCACAGACCCGGGTTCAATCCTGACTACGGGTGCTGTCTGTACGGAGTTTGCACGTTCTCCCCGTGACCCACGTGGGTTTCCTCCCACACTCCAAAGACCTGCAGGTTTGTAGGTTAATTGGCTTGGGTAAAATTGAAAATGGTCCCTAGTGTGTGTGGGATAGTGTTAGTGTGCGGGGGTGATCACTGGTCGGCACGGACTCGGTGGGCCGAAGGGCCTGTTTCTGCGCTGTATCTCCAAAGTAAAGTCTAACATGAGGAAAACCCACATGTGGACAGTGACTGGGAATTAAATTAAAGTTATGTGTACAGCTCAGTGCTAAAATTCTTTCACAGCACAAGTGCCTACGTTGCCGTGTGGATAGGTTGGTAGTATTCGTTTCCCATGTAGATTGTTTTTGGAGGACGATTAAAAGGCACAATGCTGTCATTGCCAACATTTGGATTATAGACAATAGGTGCAGGAGTAGGCCATTCGGCCCTTTGAGCCAGCACCGCCATTCAATGTGATCATGGCTGATCATCCCCAATCAGTACCCCGTTCCTGCCTTCTCCCCATATCCCCGTGACCCGGCTATCTTTAAGAGCCCTATCTAGCTCTCTCTTGAAAGCATCCGGAGAACCTGCCTCCACCGCCCTCTGAGGCAGAGAATTCCACAGACTCACCACTCTGTGAGAAAAAGTGTTTCCTCGTCTCCGTTCTAAGGAAATTACTTAGGAAGTATTGCAATTACTTTGGAAGTATAAGGCTTTGCCTGACTATATCTACCTGCAAGATATAAAAGCAAGAAGCAAGTGCCTTATCACTACATTGGCATGATACTTGGACCGAAGCTGGAGTTCGCCCTGTTTGTCTGCACCTCTTCATCTCGCTGTTGTGTCCACAGTCCCAAATTTATGCGTGTGGCCTCAAACGGTGGGCTTGCCAGGGATGTCAGAGTGGAAAAGTGGTTGAATTCTTTAGCACTGTGACTAATAATTGGCAGTGAAGACTTTTATGTTTTTTTCCCCCAAAATGCTGGGAATTCAACGAACGTGTAATGTAATGGTAAGTTGTCGGGGCTATGAACGATTTTGAAATGTCCCTGGCGACGTTCACATCCCCGGTAGTCGAAAGTGCATTGGCGACGATTTTTTTTTTGTTGTGCATCTACTTTTCAATTGGGAGCTCATCCCCATTTTTTTTTTTTTAGTATTGTGTGAAGTTCCACGAGTGAATACTCGGACCTTTTCCGCATTGGCCTCTTCGTTTCTCTGCACGCGTTGAGCTGAGGCAGCATTGTAGAAGCTTCTTGTGTGCTGCAAGTAGGCTCGTGGTGACCCTTGGATGCTGCTGTATATATATATATATACATGTCTGCTTCTGTGAGCTTCCGCAAGGCTCGCTCGGGTGAAGGGAATCACAGGGTTTTCGCCGGAGACAGACACACAAACTGCTGCAGCAACTCGGCGGGACAGGCAGCATCTCTGGGTAGAAGGTTTTCAAGAAGGAACCGCAGATGCTGGAAAATCGAAGGGAGACAAAAATGCTGGAGGAACTCAGCGGGTGCAGCAGCATCTATGGAGCGAAGGAAATACATAGATACATAGAAAATAGGTGCAGGAGTAGGCCATTCGGCCCTTCGAGCCTGCACCGCCATTCAATATGATCATGGCTGATCATCCAACTCAGTATCCCGTACCTGCCTTCTCTCCATACCCCCTGATCCCTTTAGCCACAAGGGCCACATCTAACTCCCTCTTAAATATAGCCAATGAACTGGCCTCAACTACTTTCTGTGGCAGAGAGTTCCAGAGGGTAGTTGCCGAAACCCTGAAGGAAATAGGCAACGTTTCGGGACGAAACCCGGAAGGGTTTCGGCCCGAAACATTGCCTATTTCCTTCGCTCCATAGATGCTGCTGCACCCGCTGAGTTTCTCCAGCATTTTTGTCTACCTTCTCTGGATAGAAGGAATGGGCGACGTTTCGGGTCGAGGCCCTTCTTCAGACTATTCGACGTTTTCCCTTCGCGCTTCTTCTCCTTTGATGTCTCGTTTTCACACCTTACCCTTGCATTATCTCTCTCTCTCCCTCTAGTCTGAAGAAGGGTCTCGACCCGAAACGTCACCCATTCCTTCTCTGCCTGTTCACCGCTGAGTTACTCCGGCATTTTGTGTCTATCTTCGGTTTAAACCAGCACCCGCAGGTTCCTTCCTGCAACACGGAGTTTTCTCACTGTGTTCAGGTCTTCCCCCAAATCTGAAACATCTTTCTAGATGAATTAAAATTCAAACTGGGCCATCTAAAAAAAAATAATCTATTATTATTATTATCTTTGACCCGCGTCGCTGCTTTAGCGGGAAGCTGTTCATCTCCATTCATATCTTGATTTTTATTATCTGGTTTTCATAAGCGATGGGAACTGAATTAAGCCATTCGGCCCATCAAGTCTACTCCGCCATTCAATCATGGCCGATCTATCTCTCCCTCCTAACCCCATTCTCCTGCCTTCTCCCCGTAACCCCATGGGAATATTTTCTCCGTGTCTTTCCAATCGTAAAGCATTTATGGAGTCATACAGTGTGGAAACAGCTCACGTTAATCAACGTGACCCATCTACACCAGTCCCACCTGCCTGCGTTTGGCCCATATATATATCCCTCTAAACCTGTCCTATCCATGTACCTGTCTCATTGTTTCTTAAACATTGCGATAGTCCCTGCCTCAACTACCTCCTCTGGCAGCTCGTTCCATACAACCCACCACCCATTGAGAACTTACTGGTGGCACTGGAAGAGCCTCATATGGTTCTGATAAGGGATACAATGACATTAGTTTACCATATTCACGTGTACCGAGGTACAAGCTTTTGTCTGCGTGCTATCCAGTCAAAGGAAAGACTGTGCTGTACTCCGCCCTACAACTACAGGCCCACCACCACCACCACCGATTTTCCTGCGCCCTCGGTTCCAGAATCTTTCCACATTATCCGTGTTGCAAAAGTCGGCCTCGGAAGTCGGCTATGGGAACGGATCTGCCGGCTCCGGCCGGGCGGGAGTTCCAGAGAGCCAGCCGCAGGGGGCAGATTCGACCCGCCGATCGGCCGCGGAAGTCCCGATGAGGTCGAGATCGGCCGCCTCACCCGACCTTTCGAGGCGTATAATCATTCAGCAGGGCAACAGGCCTTTGGGTCCAAATTGTCCACACTGACCAAGATGCCCCATCTAAACTAGTCCTGTTTGGCCCATATCCATTTAAACCTGTCCTTTGTTTAAAGTCATTTGACCTCCCCACAGTAAAGTTTGCAGCGTTTTTATTCCCATTCAGGACATATTTCCTAACAGATTAATATCTTGGCATCCCTGTTAATAAGGTTCCATTGCCTTGTGACCGGAACTAACTCTGAAGTTAATACTGACCTTCACAAAACCAGCGGGTCTGAATTTCTAATTCATCTGCAAATAGATTGTTTTTAAGAAGGAACTGCAGATGCTGGAAAATCGAAGGTAGACAAAAAATGCTGGAGGAACTCAGCGGGTGTAGCAGCATCTATGGAGCGAAGGAAATGGGCAACGTTTCGGGCCGAAACCCGGGTTTCGGCCAGAAACGTTGCCTATTTCCAGACGGGTTTCGGCCAGAAACGTTGCCTATTTCCAGAAGGGTTTCGGCCCCAAAACGTTGCATATTTCCAGAAGGGTTTCGGCCAGAAACATTGCCTATTTCCAGAAGGGTTTCGGCCCCAAAACGTTGCCTATTTCCTTCGCTCCATAGATGCTGCTGCACCCGCTGAGTTTCTCCAGCATTTTTGTCTACCTTCAATTTTTTATTTTTAACGTGAATGGGAACTGAAAATTCTGTGATCGCTCTCTCACCTTAGCCCTGATATCCATGAGTTTATAAACTGTGCTGCCTTTAACCCTTTCTGATCCACGAGGAATTCAAACTCACTGCATTAATGTTTTTAGACGTCTGATGGTATCGATTATCCGGGAATGCTGCGCTGTTGAGGTTAAGCAGACAATACACTATTATATCAACCCAGTTTAATTGTTTTAATGCTCCTTGGTAGATTTTGTACACCCTTTTAATTTAAAATACTGTTATCCCCGGCACTGTTCATCAGTTTATAAGTGATAGGAGCGGAATTGGGCCACTCGGCCCGTCAACTCTACTCCGCCATTCGATCATGGCTGATCTATCTCTCCCTCCCAACCCCATTCTCCTGCCTTCTCCCCGTAATCCCTGACACCCCGCACCAATCAAGAATCTATATCTCTGCCTTAAAAACTATCCATCGAATTGGCCTCCACAGCCGTTTGTGGCAAAGAATTCCACAGATTCACCAACCCTCTGACTGAAGAAATTCCTCCTCATCACATTCCTCAAGGAACGTCCTTTAATTCTGAGGCTGCGACCTCTGGTCCTAGACTCTCCCACCAGTGGAAACATCCTCTCCACATCCACTCTATCCAGGCCTGTGGATCTGTAATCTCGCATCAACATTGAAACTCCTCTTGCCCGAGTCATTAAAAGTATTACTCTCTTTAATAAAGGTGGCCCGACTTAAATTTCAATTTACCGACTTAAATTGAGTTTCAAGCCCTTAATAAAAGTGCCGTTTGTAGCAGAGTGGACGGGGAAGGGTTAAATGTCATGAATGGCCTGGTTTTCCATGGGTATACTGTAGGTACGCTTATGCAGCATAATTATATTGTAATTTCAGTAAAAAGGTAATTGTAGTCTGACCCTGAGTATTTATGACTTTATTAAAGTGACTACACTAAAAAAAAAAATCCTCCTGTAGGATGAACAATTAAGTTGAATGTTTCTGTTTTATGGAAATCGGGTTATGTTTATAAATTGCATTGTATTATACTGAATCGCAGATGTTATGTTCAAACTAGCACCATTTCATACTTTGTTTATATGCTGTATGGAAATGTATGAAATATAACAAGTAAATGTTGTAAAAGCAATGTTGTATCATACTTTATTGGCCTTCAAACGTGGCAAATATAGAATAAAGAAATGGACTCAAGCAAACTATTGTCATCATTTATTTCAAAGAAGGTCAAGGAATTTGATCGAAAATGGGTACACAAAGAATAGGCAATAGGTGCAGGAGCAGGCCATTCGGCCCTTTGAGCTAGTCAATGTGATCATGGCTAACCATCCACAATCAGTACCCCGTTCCTGCCTTTTCCCCATATCCCCTGACTCCGCTATCTTTAAGAGCCCTATCTAGCTCTCTCTTGAAAGCATCCAGAGAACCGGCCTCCACCGTCCTCTGGGGCAGAGAATTCCACAGACTCACCACTCTCTGGATGAAAAAGTGTTTCGTCATCTCCGTTCCAAATGGCTTACCCCCTATTCTTAAACTGTGGCCCCAGGTTCTGGACTCCCCCAACATCGGGAACATGTTTCCTGCCTCTGGATGCGGGGATCTTCAGTGTCTGAGGAAGGGTCTCGACCTGAAACGTGGCCTGTCCGTTCCTTCCACAGATGCTGCCTGACATTTTAGATCTATTAGAGGTACAGTGCACACACAGGGCCTTTGGCCCACCGAGTCGACACCAACCAGCGATCCTACACACACTGGGGACAATTTACAATATTACTCAAGCCAATTATCCTACAAAACCTGTATGTCTTTGGGATGTGGGAAGAAACTGCTGCACCCGGAGAAAAGTCCACGCGGACACGGAGAGAGCGTACAAACTCCGTATAGACAGCGCCTGAGTGGTGTGATCATAATATTATTCATTTTAATCTGCAATTTGAGAAGGAGAAGGTTAAATCGGAAGTGTCAGTGATGCAATTGAACAAAGGGGACTGTGAAGGCATGAGATAGGAGCTGGCCAAAGTAGACTGGAAAGGGATCCTAGCAGGAATGACGGTGGAACAGCAATGGCAGGAATTTTCTGGGCATAATCCGGAAGCCGCAGCATCATTTCATTCCAAAAAGGAAGAAAGATTCTAAGGGGAGTAGGAGGCAACCGTGGCTGACAAGAGAAGTTAGGGATAGAAGAAAACTAAAAGAAAAGATGTATAACACAGCAAAGTGTAGTCGGAAGCCAGAGGATTGGGAAACTTTCATAGGACAACAGAAGGAAACAAAACGGGCAATACGGGCTGAAAAGATGAAGTAAGAGGGGAAGCTGGCCAGGAATGTAAAGAAGGACAGTAAAAGCTTCTTTAGATATGTTAAGAAAAAAAGAGTAGCAAAATAAGATGTGGGTCCGTTGAAGGCAGACACGGGTGAAATTATTATGGGGAACAAGGAAATGGCAGAGGAGTTGAACAGGTACTTTGGATCTGTCTTCACTAAGGAAGACACAAACAATTTCCCAGAAGTACTGGAGGACCGAGGATCAAAGGGGGTAGAGGAACTGAAATCAATTTTCATTAGGCGAGAAATAGTATTGGGTAGGCTAATGGGACTGAAGGATGATAAATCCCCTGGGCCTGATGGTCTGCATCCCAGGGTCCTCAGGGAGGTGGCTCTAGAAATAGTGGACGCATTTTCCAATGTTCAATAGATTAAGGATCAGTTCCTGTGGATTGGAGGATAGCTAATGTTATCCCACTTTTCAAGAAAGGAGCGAGAGAGAAAACGGGGAATTACAGACCAGTTAGCCTGACTTCGGTGGTGGGAAAGATGCTGGAGTCAATCATTAAAGAGGTAATAATGGGGCATTTGGATAGCAGTAAAAGGATTAGTCCAAGTCAGCATGGATTTATGAAAGGGAAATCATGCTTGGTTAATCTTCTGGAATTTTTTGAGGATGTGACAAGCAAAATGGATGAAGGGGAGCCAGTGGATGTAGTGTATCTAGACTTTCAGAAAGCCTTTGATAAGGTCCCGCATGGGAGACTGGTGACTAAAATTAGAGCACATGGTATTGGGGGTAGGGTGTTGACGTGGATAGAAAATTGGTTGGCAGACAGGAAGCAAAGAGTAGGAGTGAACGGGTCCTTTTCAGAATGGCAGGCAGTGGCGAGTGGAGTGCCGCATTGTTGGGGCCACAACTGTTTACCATATATATAAATGATTTGGAAGAGGGAATTAGGAGCAACACTAGCAAGTTTGCGGATGACACAAAGCTGGGTGGCAGTGTGAACTGTGAAGAGGTTGTTAGGAGGTTGCAGGGTGACCTGGACAGGTTGAGTGTGTGGGCAGATGCGTGGCAGATGCAGTATAATATAGATAAATGTGAGGTTATCCATTTTGGCGGCAAAAACAAGGGGGGCAGATTATTATCTCAATGGGGTTAGGTTAGGTAAGGGGGAGGTACAGCGAGACCTGGGTGTCCTTGTACACTGTCAATGAAAGTTGGCGTGCAGGTACAGCAGGCAGTGAAGAAAGCTAATGGAATGTTGGCCTTCATAACAAGAGGATTTCAGTATAGGAGTAGAGAGGTTCTTCTGCAGTTGTATAGGGCTCTGGAAAGACCACATCTGCAGTATTGTGTACAGTTTTGGTCTCCTAATTTGAGGAAGAACATCCTTGTGATTGAGGCAGTGCAGCGTAGGTTCACAAGATTGATCCCTGGGATGGCGGGACTGTCATATGAGGAAAGATTGAAAAGACTAGGCTTGTATTCACTGGAGTTTAGAAGGATGAGGGGATATCTTATAGAAACATATAAAATTATAAAAGGACTGGACAAGCTAGATGCAGGAAAAATGTTCCCAATGTTGGGCGAATCCAGCACCAGGGGCCACAGTCTTAGAATAAAGGGGAGGCCATTTAAGACTGAGGTGAGAAAAAACTTTTTCACCCAGAGAGTTGTGAATTTATGGAATTCCCTGTCACAGAGGACAGTGGAGGCCAAATCACTGGATGGATTTAAGAGAGAGTTAGATAGAGCTCTAGGGACTGGTGAGTCAGGGGATATGGGGAGAAGGCAGGCACGGGTTATTGATTGGGGACGATCAGCCATGATCACAATGAATGGTGGTGCTAGCTCGAAGGGCCGAATGGCCTCCTCCTGCACCTATTTTCTATGTTTCTATGTTTCTGAGGTCAGGATCGAACCAGAGTCTCTGGCGCTGTAAGGCAGCAACTCTATTGCTACATCACTGCTGCCCCAATGGGGCCAGCTTAGATGGGGCATCTTGGTCGGCATAGACGAGTTGGGCTGAAGGGCCTGTTTCCAGGTTGTGTGACTCTAAGAGACTTATTCCCCCCCCCCACCCACCTTTTTGATGATGTCTGTCCTTTAAACATAATATTTCATTGTTTCCAATGGCCCCTGAGATGTCCCAGAGTATTGAGATTGAATCATGTGAGTTATATAAATCTAGCAGGGTTGTGTACCTAGTGGATTAGGTATATCTCTCCCCATTACATTAATTTAGTGTGACAATACACTTATCAGAAATTGGTTTGTTTTCCGATGGAAACCTGGCTGTGAATTGTAACTCAAGGTTAAAGAGGTATTTCTAAGAAATACTTTGTTTGTGTTGAAAATGGACAATAGAACCGAGTTTGCACTTTGAGATAGAAATGACCTTCATCGGTGAGGTTGGAGGGTTAGTGACTTGTTTAGGTCCATGTATAAAAGTGCTCAGATTGCAACGAACATTGGCAGAAGAACTGCGCGGTTCTTTGACGTTTCCTTTGCGGTGAAAGACCACATCAGCAGCGAACAGAGATGAAGTGGGTTATCCTTGCCTTCGTTTGCTTCCAGCTCGCCGAGAGTCTTTACAAGTAAGTTCTTAAAACAGTTTCATAACTTTCCACCGCCTGACTCGGTATAAAAGGACTGGACAAGCTAGATGCAGGAAAAATGTTCCCAAATTTTGGGCGAGTCCAGAACCAGGGGCCACACAGTCTTAGAATAAAGTTGGAGGCCATTTAAGACTGAGGTGAGTTAAAACGTTTTCACCCAGAGAGTTGTGAATTTGTGGAATTCCCTGCCACAGAGGGCAGTGGAGGCCAAGTCACTGGATGGATTTAAGAGAGAGTTAGATAGAGCTCTAGGGGCTAGTGGAGTCAAGGGATATGGGGAGAAGGCAGGCACGGGTTATTGATAGGGGACGATCAGCCATGATCACAATGAATGGCGGTGCTGGCTCGAATGGCCGAATGGCCTCCTCCTGCACCTATTTTCTATGTTTCTATGTTTGACGTTTTGTGTTAGTTCTAACGGGAGCCTTTCTTCAAGAGAAGAGGCATCAGTTGACATAAGTTTCATGTTTAATATAGTTTAGAGATAATGACTCGATTGTAATCATGTCTTGTCTTTCTGCTGCCTGGACAGCACGGAACAAAAAGATTTTTACTGTACCTCGGTACACGTGACAATACACTCAACTCAGATACCGCCCTTCGGCCCATCAGGTCCGCGCCGACCAGCCATCCCTGCACGCTTACACTATCCTACACACACACACACACTCCAGGGACAATTTACACTTATGCCAAGCCAATTAACCTACAAACCTGCACGCCGTTGGAGTGTGGGAGGAAGCCGGAGATCTCGCGGGTCACGGGGTAGAAGGTACAAACTCCGCACGGACAGCATCCGTAGTCAGGATCGAACCCGGGTCTCTGGCGCTGTGAGGCAGCAACTCTACCGCGGTGTCACTGCGCCGGCCCTAATGGTCCAAGAGTTTGTGTTACGTATATCAAGGTACAGTCATCTGCAAGACGGTCACTAATCATAAACAGAGCAGTTAGTGCACTTGATGCGATGCACAGTGTAGAATTAAAGACACAAGTATGTGATAAGGGGATAAGTGACCATGAATTTGCTGAAGAACCTGTTATCGTATTTGATAAACCTTTAAACCCGCCGAGTCCATGACGAAGGTGGACAAAAATGCTGGAGAAACTCAGCGGGTGAGGCAGCATCTATGGAGCAAAGGTATAGGTGACGTTTCGGGTCGAGACCCTTCTTCAGACTGATGTGGGGGGGGGGGGGCGGGAAGAAGAAAGGAAGAGGCGGAGGCAGTGGGCTGTGGGAGAGCTGGGAAGGGGAGGGGAAAGAGGGAGAAAGCAAGGGACTGCCTGAAATTGGAGAAGTCACTCGGGTGAGGCAGCATCTATGTGGAGCGATATTTCCTTGGCTCCATAGATGCTGCCTCACCCGCTGAGTTTCTCCGGCATTTTTGTCTACCTTCGATTTTTTTCCAGCATCCGCAGTTCCTTCTTAACCCACCGAGTCCGCGCCGACCATCGATCACACTAGTTCTACGTTATCCCACTTTCTCACCCACTCCCTACACACTAGGGGCAAGTCACAGAGGGGCCGATTAACCTGCAAACCCAAACACCTTTAGGGCGTGGGAGGAAACCCGTGTGGTCACAGGGAGAACCCACGCAGAATCGAATATAGGACCAAAGAGGTCCTTCTGCAGTTGTACAGGGCCCTAGTGAGACCACACCTGGAGTATTGTGTGCCGTTTTGGTCCACTAATTTGAGGAAGGACATTCTTGCTATTGAGGGAGTGCAGCGTAGGTTTACAAGGTTAATTCCCGGGATGGCGGGACTGTCATATGCTGAGAGAATGGAGCAGCTGGGCTTGTACATTCTGCAGTTTAGAAGGATGAGAGGGTATCTCATTGAGACATATAAGATGGTTAAGGGTTTGGACACACTAGAGGCAGGAAACATGTTCCCGATGTTGGGGGAGTCCAGAACCAGAGGCCACGGTTTAAGAATAAGGAGTAAGCCATTTAGAACAGAGCCGAGGAAACACTTTATCTCACAGAGAGTGGTGAGTCTGTGGAATTCTCTGCCTCCGAGGGCGGTGGAGGCCGGTTCTCTGGATACTTTCAAGAGAGAGTTAGATAGGGCTCTTAAAGATAGCGGAGTCAGGGGATATGGGGAGAAGGCAGGAACGGGGTACTGATTGGGGATGATCAGCCATGATCACATTGAATGGCGGTGCTGGCTCGAAGGGCCGAATGGCCTACTCCTGCACCTATTGTCGATTGTCTATTGTCTAACACAGCACCTGTTGTCAGGATCGAACCCGGGTCTCTGGCGTTGTGAGGCAGCAGCTCTACCCGCTGCAGCGCTGCATGGAATTCAACATGGATCACCATGCATTAATCAAAAGTCCACACTTTCTACTTCTACTTTCATTTACCTTAGTTTGAAAACAGCGACATGCTTTGTTGTTGCGTGCTATCCAGTCAGCGAAAAGACTAGATGATTAAAATCAACCTGTCCATGTTCTACAGAAACATGATAAGGGGAATATCGTTCGGTGCAAGGTCAAGTCCCATTAAAGATAGGAGCCTGATCATATTTTAATCTCATTTTAGTTTAGAGATACATAGATACATAGACAATAGGTGCAGGAGGAGGCCATTCGGCCCTTCGAGCCTGCACCGCCATTCAATATGATCATGGCTGATCATCCAACTCAGTATCCCGTACCTGCCTTCTCTCCATACCCCCTGATCCCCTTAGCCACAAGGGCCACATCTAACTCCCTCTTAAATATAGCCAATGAACTGGCCTCAACTACCCTCTGTGGCAGAGAGTTCCAGAGATTCACCACTCTCTGTGTGAAAAAGTTTTTCCTCATCTCGGTCTTAAAGGATTTCCCCCTTATCCTTAAGCTGTGACCCCTTGTCCTGGACTTCCCCAACATCGGGAACAATCTTCCTGCATCTAGCCTGTCCAACCCCATAAGAATTTTGTACGTTTCTATAAGATCCCCTCTCAATCTCCTAAATTCTAGCGAGTATAAGCCAAGTCTATCCAGTCTTTCTTCATATGAAAGTCCCTCTATGGCTATAATGTCCTTCCTCAGATTTAGAGATACAAGCGCAGAAACGGGCCATTCAGCCCATCTAGTCCGCGGCCCACCACTAACACTATCCTACACACACACGGGGGGACAATTTACATTTGTCCCAAGCCAATTAACCTACAAACCTACACGCCTTTGGAGTGTGGCAGGGAACCGGAGAAAACCCACGCGGGTCACGGGGAGAATGTACAAACTCCGTACAGACAGCACCCGTGGTCAGGATCGAACCTGGGTACGTAAAAGCAGCATCTCTACCGCCCCAATCCCTTGCCGAAACTTGCAACATTGGCTCCGTTCATGATTTCTGGTTACGGAGCAGATGCCCCGTCCAAATCTTTGCAAACATGTTTTGTTTTACCTGATTACAGAGTGAATTTGCACAGAAGCAAGTCTGTGCGTGAGGTTTTGAGGGAACGTGGAGAGCTGAAACAATTCCTGGACACTCATAAACGAGACCCGGCCTTAAAATACCAGCACCTCTTCCCTGGGTACGAATCCGAGATCGCCAATGAACCACTCCTGAATTACATGGACGTAAGTAACAGCATATGTGTTGGAAGCAACTGAAGATAGACACAAAATGCTGGAGTAACTCAACGGGACAGGCGCAGCATCTCTGGAGGGAAGGAAGGGGCGATGTTTTTGGGTCAATAGACAATAGACAATAGGGGTGCAGGAGTAGGCCATTCGGCCCTTCGAGCCAGCACCGCCATTCAATGTGATCATTCTTCGGAGAAGAAGGGTCTCAACCCAAAACGTCACATTCTCTCCTAAGGAAGAGAGTAACCTGCTTCAAAGAGTGATGGGATGTAGCTGCTCAAGGATGGGTGTTCAGTTTAGAGACACAGCGATCCCCATGCACTAGTTCCATCCTACACACTAGCGACAATTTACAACTTTATTTAAACATAGCCAATTAACCTACAAACCTGTGGGAGGAAACCGGAGCACCCGGAGGAAACCCACGCGGGTCACGGGGAGAACCGTACAAAATCCCCGTACAGATAGCGCCCGTGGTCAGGATCGAACCTGGGTCTCTGGCGCTGTGAGTAGGTATGTTACAAAACTTACCTTCAGTCGCGCTGTAATTCTGCCACTGGCCGTGTGCGCGATTTTGGCGCCTTTAAGGGGGGGGCGGGGTTAAAACGCGGTTTATCCTCCCTTGTCCTGGAAATATTTTGTTGGAGTACAAAACTTCGCTGACAAAATCGTTCCTACCGGCGTTTTGTGAATTTAAAAAAAAAATTAAATCGTCAATGTCAGCGCTAGTCATTTTAAAAGCAGCTCCTGAAGCGTCAACGCCAATAACGGGGACGGATTTCACACAATGGACAGGTAAACGAAAGTGCTTTCTTTAAATGTATAAAAGTGCTTCTTAAGAAGCCTTTAATTCACATTTTGTCATGCGACACGGTGATTTTATTCCCCGAATTAACGGCAGTATTTTTCATGCCAATACGGGGTTAAATTCACCGCAAATCAACGTTCCAAAAGATCGCGTTCCAGAAATTCTCACTCGCAAGATGAATTAAATCCCCATTAATTTACAGGTATTAAACATTCAATTCCTTCCATTTGGCCTGTAAATTCATGAAAATTAGATTTAAAAATTATGTTATATTGTGAATTATTGTGTGAATGTTATTTGGACACTTAGGCTATTTAAAAATGTTAATCTATTCTTAAGAAATTGATAAATGTTTAGATCTAGTAATTGAATTTTGTAATTAGCTACATTTAGGTAACTAACTAATTATATGCTTTACTTTCATGTCTTCGAAGTAAGATTGTTTCATATTTGTTTCAGAATGCTTCAATCTATAATACCTGAAAATTTCTTTCAGTTACCATAATTTTTAAGAAAGTTATGGGCTTTTAACTGTCCTCGATCACAGCTTTTGTGTTAAGTCAATGGAAAAGCAATAGGGAACTAGATGCTAATTTCTGAGTATGATAATGGCCATAACTTTTTTAATACTGAAGATATGAAAGTGAATTAAGTGTCAAATTAAACTTCTTTTTATGCTTTATCTGATGGGATAAATTGCAGACTTTATTTTTTAAATCTCAAAATTTTGTAACATTGCTACTGTGAGGCGGCAACTCTACCGCTGTGCGGTACAAGAGGAGTGTTGCATTGAACTCGAGTCCCAGCACAGATCGGTTGTCACATTGAGCAACCAAAGTTTAGTGTCAGTTTAGTTCATTATTGTTGCGTGTACGGAGGGAGGTACAGTGAAAAGCTTATGTTTACGTGCTACACAGTCGAGTGAAAAGGCTATACATGATTATAATCAAACCGTCAACAGCGCACGGACTCTGGATAAAGGGAATGACATTTAGAGTAAGATAAGGCCTGATTACAGATAGTTTAAATGTTTAAGAAGGAACTGCAGATGCTGGAAAATCGAAGGTAGACAACAATGCTGGGGAAACTCAGCGGGTGAGGCAGCATCTATGGAACGAAGGAATAGGTGACGTTTCGGGTCGAGACCCGGAAGGGTCTCGACCCGAAACGTCACCTATTCCTTCGCTCCATAGATGCTTCCAGGTCTCGACCTGAAACGTCGCCTATTCCTCTGCTCCATAGATGCTGCCTCACCCGCTGAGTTTCTCCAGCAATTTTGTCTACCTTTGATTCTTCCAGCATCTGCAGTTCTTTCTTAAACTATGCTATACAAAACTCTATGGAAATAGGCGACGTTTTGGGTCGAGACCTCGGTCTGAAGAAGGGTCTTGCCTATTTCCTTCGCTCCTTGGATGCTGCCCCACCCGCTGAGTTACTCCAGCATTTTTGTCCACCACAGATAGTTTAAAGGTCTCTCTAGTTGGTGATAGGATGCTTCAGTTGCCTGATGACAGCTGGGAAGAAACTGTCCTTGAATCTGGAGGTGTGCGTTCGTTTTCACACTTCTGTACCTCTTGCCCGATGGGAGAGGGGAAGAAGAGGGAGTGGCCGGGGTTTTCCTCCCGCACTCCAAAGACGTACAAGTTTGTAGGTTAATTGTCCCCAGTGTGTAGGATAGAATGAGTGTGTACGGGTGATTGATTGCTGGTCGGTATGGGCTCAGTGGGCCAAAGGGCCTGTTTCCACGGTGCATCATGGATGTATTGTGTGCAGTTTTGGTCTCCTAGTTTGAGGAAGGACATCCTTGCTATTGAGGCAGTGCAGCGTAGGTTCACCAGGTTAATCCCAAGGATGTCGGGACTGTCATCTGAGGAAAGATTGGAAAGACTGGGCTTGTATTCACTGGAATTTAGAAGGATGAGAGGGAATCTTATTAGAAACGTATAAAATTATAAAAGGACTGGACAAGCTAGATGCAGGAAAAACGTTCCCGATGTTGGGGGAGTCCAGAACCAGGGGCCGCAGTCTAAGAATAAATGGGAGGCCATTTCAAACTGAGATGAGAAAAAAACAGGTTCACCCAGAGAGTTGTGAATCTGTGGAATTCCCTGCCACAGAGGGCAGTGGAGGGCAATTCACTGGATGGATTTAAAAGGGAGTTAGATAGAGCTCTAGGGGCTAGCGGAATCAATGGGATATGGGGAGAAGGCAGGCACGGGTTACTGATTGTGGATGATCAGCCATGATCACAATGAATGGCGGTGCTGGCTCGTAGGGCCGAATGGCCGCCTCCCGCCCCTATTTTCTATCTTTCTATCTCTAAAATAATCTAAACTAAGATTGCGGATATTGGAGAGAAAAACATGCAGCAGGATAAAAAAGTGATGATGTCTAATTTCTCTTCTCTCTGCTTCGCCAGACCACCTACTACGGACCAATTACCATTGGAACACCACCGCAAAGCTTTCAGGTTCTGTTTGACACTGGCTCATCCAATCTTTGGGTCGATTCCGTCTACTGCAGCAGTCAATCATGCAGTGAGTAGCAGTCGCAGAAGCTGAATATTTCTCCAGGCTCTAAGTTTAGTTTCGTTTATTACTGTGACGCCTCCAGAACCAGGGGCTCACGGTTTAAGAATAAAGGGTTAGTTAAGCCATTGAGGACTGGGATGAGGAAAGACTTTTCCACGCAGAGAGTTGTGAATCTGTGGAATTCTCTGCCACAGAGGGCGGTGGAGGCCATTTCACTGGAGTTTTCCCATGAGTCACAGCTCTACGCAATAACCAAATATCTGTAGCCTCCATTTGCTCTGTTATTTTATTTAATTCACATGTTTAATCGATAATGTTTTCTTATTAATGTCTTATGTGTCATTCCCAACTGTCACTGTATGTCATGTTGTCACTTGTGGGCGGAGCACCAAGGCAAATTCCTTGTATGTGAATATACTTGGCCAATAAACTTATTCATTCATTCATGTTTTCAAGAGAGAGTCAGATTTAGCTCTTGGGGCTAACGGAATCAAGGGATATGGGGAGAAAGCAGGAACGGGGTACTGATTTTAGATGATCAGCCATGATCATATTGAATGGCGGTGCTGGCTCAAAGGGCCGAATGGCCTACTCCTGTACCTATTTTTCTTTGTTTTTTCTGTGTGCAGTGAAAAGCTTTTTTTGTCTCTTGCTATCCAGTCAGCGAAAAGACTACATGATTGGGTTGGTAGTGTTGCCATTCCAGGAGGAATTGTCCAGTTTATTATAGTCACGTGTACGGAGGGGCAGTGGAAACATGTTCTCGCATTCTATCCAGTCAGCGGAAAGACTATACATAGATACATAGATACATAGAAAATAGGTGCAGGAGTAGGCCATTCGGCCCTTCAAGCCTGCACCGCCATTCAATATGATCATGGCTGATCATCCAACTCAGTATCCCGTACCTGCCTTCTCTCCATACCCCCTGATCCCCTTAGCCACAAGGGCCACATCTAACTCCCTCTTAAATATAGCCAATGAACTGGCCTCAACTACCCTCTGTGGCAGAGAGTTCCACAGATTCACCACTCTCTGTGTGAAAAAGTTTTTCCTCATCTCGGTCTTAAAGGATTTCCCCCTTATCCTTAAGCTGTGACCCCTTGTCCTGGACTTCCCCAACATCGGGAACAATCTTCCTGCATCTAGCCTGTCCAATCCCATAAGAATTTTGTACGTTTCTATAAGATCCCCTCTCAATCTCCTAAATTCTAGCGAGTATAAGCCAAGTCTATCCAGTCTTTCTTCATATGAAAGTCCTGACATCCCAGGAATCAGTCTGGTGAACCTTCTCTGTACTCCCTCTATGGCTATAATGTCCTTCCTCAGATTTGGAGACCAAAACTGTACGCAATACTCCAGGTGTGGTCTCACCAAGACCCTGTACAACTGCAGTAGAACCTCCCTGCTCCTATACCCAAATCCTTTTGCTGTGAAAGCTAACATACCATTCGCTTTCTTCACTGCCTGCTGCACCTGCATGCCTACTTTCAATGACTGGTGTACCATGACACCCAGGTCTCGCTGCATCTCTCCATTTCCTAATCGGCCACCATGATGACAATCGAGCGACCGCAGTCTACAGATACAGGATGAAGGGCGTAATGTTTAGCGCAAGGTAAAGTCTGGTTAACGATAGTCTGAGGTTCTCCACTGAGTTCGATGGGAGGTCAGGATCGCTCTCTAGTTGGTGATAGGATGGTTCTGTTGCCTGATAACAGCTGGGAAGAAACTGTCCCTGAATCTGGAGGTGTGCGTTTTCACACTTCTGTACCTCTTGCCCGATGGGAGAGGGGAGAAGGGGGAGTGACCGGGGGTGAGACTGGTCCTTGATGATGCTGCTGGCCTTGCCGAGGCAGCGTGAGGTGTAGATGGAGTCAACGGAAGGGAGGTTGGTTTGTGTGTGATGGTCTGGGCTGCGTCCACAACTCCCTGCAATTCCTTGGCGGTCTCGGATGGAGCTGTTCCCAAACCGTGCTGTGATGCCTCCCGATAAAATGCTTTCCACGGCGCATCTGTAGAAGTTGGTGAGAGTTGTTGGGGACATGCCGAACTTCCTAAGTGGAGCCTTATTCATTCACCTATCTCTCTCTCTCTCTCTCTCTCTCTCTCTCTCTCTCTCTCTCTCTCTCTCTCTCTCTCTCTCTCCCCAGCGAACCATCCTATGTTTGATCCACGGAGATCCTCCACATTCAGGACCAACAGCCAAAGGTTCCAGATGAGTTATGGATCTGGGAGCTTGAGTGGGATTTTTGGTTATGATACGGTGAACGTGAGTATCTTGAAACATCTGTCAAATAGGCACCGGTCACATAGTCGGACGAGAGATTCCAAGACAGCTTTCACAAGTTGATGGAGTCATGCATCGTGGAAACAGGCCCTTCGGCCCAACCTGTACATGCCAACCATCTAAGCTAGTCCCATCTTCCCACGTTTGGTCCATATCAGTCTAAACCTTTCATGAAGTCATACATCGTGGAAACAGGCCCTTCGGCCTGACTTATTCATGCCGACCAAGATGCCCCATCTACATGAGTCCCACCTGCCCACGTTTAGCCAATATCCATCTAAACCTTTCATGGAGTCGTACAGCATGGAAACAGGCCCTTCAGCCCAACTTGTCCACACTGACATCAAAACAGTTTTTATCCGCGAGTAGTTGCTCTACTCAACAGCCAAAAATCTGTAGCCTCCCTTTGATCTGGTATTTTGTTGGTTCACATGCTTGATCAATGGTGTTTTATCATTAATGTTTTATTATTATTAATGTTTAGTGTTTTCTGAGTCATTCGTAACTGTCTCTGTATGTCATGTTGTTACTGGTGGGCGGAGCACCAAGGCAAATTCCTTGTATGTGAATACTTGGCCAATAAACTTACTTAATTACTTACTGACCAAATGGCCTCATCTCAGCTCATCCCACCTGTCCACGTTTGGCGGACAGAAAGCGAATGGCATGTTGGCCTTCATAACAAGAGGAGTTGAGTATAGGAGCAAAGAGGTCCTTCTGCAGTTGTACAGGGCCCTAGTGAGACCACACCTGGAGTATTGTGTGCAGTTTTGGTCTCCAAATTTGAGGAAGGACGTTCTTGCTATTGAGGAAGTGCAGCGTAGGTTTACCAGGTTAATTCCCAGAATGGCGGGACTGACATATGTTGAGAGAATGGAGCAGCTGGGCTTGTACACTCTGGAATTTAGAAGGATGAGAGGGTAACTTATTGAAACATATAAGATTATTAAGGGACTGGACACGCTAGAGGCAGGAAACATGTTCCCGATGTTGGGGGAGTCCCGAACCAGGGGCCACAGTTTAAGAATAAGGGGTAAGCCATTTAGAACGGAGACGAGGAAACACTTTTTCACCCAGAGAGTTGGGAATCTGTGGAATTCTCTGCCTCAGAAGGCAGTGGAGGCCAATTCGCTGGATGCTTTCAAGAGAGAGTTAAAGCTCTTAAAGATAGCGGAGTCAAGAGATATGAGGAGAAGGCAGGAACGGGGTACTGGTTGTGGATGATCAGCCATGATCACAGTGAATGGTGGTGCTGGCCTGAAGGGCCGAATGGCCTGCTCCTGCACCTATTGTCTATTGTCTATTGTCTATTGTCTATTGTCTATTGTCTAGCCTTCCAAACCTTTCCTATCCATGCACCTATCCAAGTGTCATAATCGTGGAAACAGGCCCTTTGGCCCAACTTGTATATGCCGACCAAGACTCCCCATCTAAGCTAGTCCCACCTGCCCGCGTTTGGCCCATACCTCTCCAAACTTTTCCTATCAAGATTCAAGATTCAAGAGAGTTTATTGTCATGTGTCCCAGATAGGACAATGAAATTCTTGCTTTGCTTCAGCACAACAGAGTATAGACGGCATGAATACAAAACAGATCAGTGTGTCCATATACCATTGTATAAATATATACACACATGAATAAATAAACTGATAAAGTGCAAATAAACAGATAATGGGCTATTAGTGTTCAGAGATTTGTTTCAGTTGAGTTTAATAGCCTGATGGCTGTGGGGAAGTAGGTATTCCTGAACCTGGTCGTTGCAGTCTTCAGGCTCCTGTACCTTCTACCTGAAGGCAGCGGGGAGATGAGTATGTGGCCAGGATGGTGTGGGTCCTTGATGATACTGCCAGCCTTTTTGAGGCAGCGACTGCGATAGATCCCCTCGATGGAAGGGAGGTCAGAGCCGATGATGGACTGGGCAGTGTTTACTACTTTTTGTAGTCTTTTTCACTCCTGGACGCTCAAGTTGCCGAACCAAGCCACGATGCAACCGGTCAGCATGCTCTCTACTGTGCACCTGTAGAAGTTCGAGAGAGTCCTCCGCGGTCTTGAAAGATATCCATGTATCTATCCAACAAATGTAATTGTCGTTCCTGCCTCCGCCGCATCCTCCGTGTCTCCAACTCTTGTGTCTCTTCGTTTGTCCCAAGGTCGCCGGAATTTCCATCCCGAGCCAGGAGTTTGGTCTCAGTGTGAACGAGCCGGGAAGTGTTTTTTATTACGCCAAGTTTGACGGAATCCTCGGCCTGTCCTACCCGGCGCTATCAGCCGGTGGAGCCACCACCGTGTTTGACGGCATGATGAACGACAGACTGGTGGCACAGCCGGTGTTCTCCGTGTACCTGGGCAGGTGAGTTCGCGACCGTGGACACGGCACGCCGGAGTAGACACAAGAGTATGATCACTTTGGGTCTCGACCCGAAACGTCGCCAATTCCTTCTCTCCATAGGCGCTGCCTCACCCGCTGAGTTCCTCCAGCATTTTTTGTCTACCTTCGTTTTTTCCAGCATCTATAACCATATAACCATATAACAATTACAGCACGGAAACAGGCCATCTCGGCCCTTCTAGTCCGTGCCCAACACTTACTCTCACCTAGTCCCATCTACCTGCACTCAGACCATAACCCTCCATTCCTTTCCCGTCCGTAGACCTATCCAATTTATTTTTAAATGATAAAATGGAACCAGCCTCCACCATTTCCACTGGAAGCTCATTCCACACAGCTACCACTCTCTGAGTAAAGAAGTTCCCCCTGATGTTACCCCTAAACTTTTGTCCCTTAATTCTCAAATCATGTCCTCTTGTTTGAATCTTCCCTACTCTCAGCTTATCTGCAGTTCTTTCTTAAACAGAGGAGATTTAGGAGGATGTTATAGACAATAGACAATAGGTGCAGGAGTAGGCCATTCGGCCCTTCGAGCCAGCACCGCCATTCAATGTGATCATGGCTGATCATTCCCAATCAGTACCCCGTTCCTGCCTTCTCCCCATATCCCCTGACTCCGCTATTTTTAAGAGCCCTATCTAGCTCTCTCTTGAAAGCATCCAGAGAACCTGCCTCCACCGCCCTCTGAGGCAGAGAATTCCACAGACTCACCACTCTCTGTGAGAAAAAGTGTTTCCTCGTCTCTGTTCTAAATGCCTTATTCATTATTCTTAAACCGTGGCCCCTGGTTCTGGACTCCCCCAACATTGGGAACATGTTTCCTGCCCTTGCGTGTCCAAGCCCTGACTTGCAAGGACTCGAGGGCCTGAGCTGTCGGGGAAGGTTGGGCAAGCGTGGACTTTAATCCATTGAGCACAGGAGACTGAGGTGTGATCATATAGAGGTGTATAAAAGCATGATGAGATTAGATAGGGTGAATGCACTCAAGAGTTGTGGAATCAAGAACCACAGGACATAGGTTTAAGGTGAGATGGGAAAGTTTTAATAGAGACTTGATGGGCAACTTTTTCACTCAGAGGGTGGTGGGTCTGTGGAAGGAACTGCCAGAGGAGGAAGTTGAGGCAGATACTATAACAACCTATATCGAGACCTGGGCGTCCTTGTACAGCAGTCACTGAAAGTAAACATGCAGGTACAGCAGGCAGTGAAGAAAACGAATGGCATGTTGGCCTTCATAACAAGAGTAGAGGAGTAAGGAGGTCCTTCTGCAGTTGTACAGGACCCTGGTGAGACCACACCTGGAGTATTGTGTGCAGTTTTGGTCTCCTAATTTGAGGAAGGACATCCATGCTATTGAGGCAGTGCAGCGTAGGTTCACGAGGTTAATCCCCGGGATGGCGGGACTGTCATATGAGGAAAGATTGGAAAGACTGGGCTTGTATTCACTGGAATTTAGAAGGATGAGAGGATATCTTATAGAAACTTATACAATTATAAAAGGACTGGACAAGCTAGACGCAGGTTAAATTTTCCCAATGTTGGGAGAGTCCAGAACCAGGGGCCACGCAGTTTAAGAATAAAGAGGAGACCATTTGAAACTGAGATGAAAAAAAACATTTTCACCCAGAGAGTTGTGAATTTGTGGAATTCTCTGCTACAGAGGGCAGTGGAGGCCAATTCACTGGATGGATTTAAAAGAGAATTAGATAGAGCTCTAGGGGCTAGCGGAATCAAGGGATATGGGGAGAAGGCAGGCACGGGTTACTGATTGTGGATGATCAGCCATGACACAGTGAATGGCGGTGCTGGCTCGAAGGCTCCTCCTGCACCTATTTTCTATGTTTTCTATGTTTAACATTTAAAAGACATTTGGACAGGTACATGGTTAGGGAAGGTTTAGAGGGATATGGGCCAAAAGCGGGCAGGTGGGACGAGTGGAGATGTCTCTGGGGAACATGGGTATGCGGTGCTTTGGGTCGAGACCCTTCGTAAGATAGATTGTGGTGGGGCTTGTGGTGGGGCGTGGGGTGGGGGAGGGTGGATTGGAGGAGGGGGGAGAAGCTGGAAGAGAGGTGAGGGGGCAGGGCAAAGTCTGGCGAGTGATGGGTGGATAAGGGAGTGATAGGTGGATACAGATATGGGTGGAGGTGGGGGGGGGGAGGGGGGTGGGGCTGATAGCCAGATGGGTGGACAATGGGTAGAGGTTAAAGGGAGACAGATGGGGGACTGAGGGAGACGAGAAGGCCGGCATGGGGGAGTTGGGCCGAAGGGCCTGTTTCTGTGCTGTATGGCTCTGTGAGCCGAACTTTTTTCTTCCTTCCAGGCAACCCAATAGCCAGAACGGTGGTGAAGTGACATTCGGAGGGGTTGACAGCAGCCTGTACACCGGTGAGATAGTCTGGGTCCCGGTGCTCCAGGAACTCTACTGGCTCATCCCCATGCAAGCGTAAGTCATCGTGCGCCACGACGACACCTCGTATTGCAGAGGTTTAGTTTAGAGATACGGCACTCGGGCCCGCCGACTCCACGCCGACCAGCGATCCCCGCACATCAAAGGGCCTGTCCCTCTTTCACGAGGTAATTCACGAAATCTCCCGAGTTTTCCCCCTTGATTCTAACTCGCAGAATGTTCGTAACGAGTCCGTAGGAGGTGGTAGGAGTTTCGTAGATATATCGTAGCGGCTCGTTACGCCAGCCGTAGGTAATCGTGGCATCAGGTAAGTCGGGATGTATTTTTCCAGCCCGATAAAAAAATGTCCACGAGTAAAAAAAAATGGTCGGGATGAAAGAAATTGCAACTTTTTACTCGTAAGGAGGGCATCGAAAGAGTCGTGGGAATTCGTAGACATACTTGTAGGAGTTCGTAGATTACCACGATCTTGATTTTTTTTCTAGGTCCTTTAAACTCGGCAGAGGTTTGGAATTAAGTCTAGAAAGTGGGACGGGCCCTTTACACTATCCTACACACACACACTTACTCGTAAGGGGCGGCACGGTGGCGCAGCGGTAGAGTTGCTGCCTTACAGCGCCTAAGGCCCGGGTCCGATTCTCACCACGGGAGCTGTCTGTACGGAGTCTGTAGGTTCTCCGAGTTGGTTTTTCTCCGGGTGCTCCGGTTTCCTCCCGCACACCAAAGACGGACAGGTTTGCAGGTTAATTGGCTTCCCTAGTGTGTAGGATAGTGCTAGTGTACGGGGAGATCGCTGGTCGGCACGGACTCGGTGGGCCGAAGGGAAGGGCCTGTTTCCACACTGTCTAAAGTCTAAAGTATATACACCATGAAACATAACTAGTTTTTAGTTTAGAGATACAGCGCGGAAACAGGCCCTTCGGCCCACCGGGTCCGTGCCGACCAGCCATCCCCGCACACCAACACTTTCCTACACACACCAGGTTCAACTTACAAAAAAAAACTTACAATATTACCAAAGCCAATTAGTCGACAAACCTGCACGTCTTTGGAGTGTGAGAGGAAACCGGAGCACCCGGAGAAAACCCACGCAAGTCACGGGGAGAACGTGCAAACTCCGCACAGACAGCGCCCGTAGTCAGTATTACTCTGCCGCTGCGCCACCGTGCCGCCCATAACTTGAGAAGGATATTTGTTCAGATTTTGGTTGTAAAACAGTATTTTAACGCTGGGTTTAATTCTCTCCTCCAGTGTGCTTCTCGGTGGCAGGACCGGCTTCTGTCGCAGCGGCTGCCAAGCGATGGTGGACACTGGCACGTCATTACTCACAGCGCCAAGCGGAGAGCTGGCAGAATTGATGCAGCACATCGGTGCCCAGCAGAACCAGAACGGGGAGGTGAGCTGGCATCACCATTATCAGTCGACAAGTGCAGAATTAGACCATTCGGCCCATCAAGTCTATTCCGCCATTCAATCATGGCTGATCTATCTTTCCCTCTCAACCCCATTCTCCTGCCTTCTCCCCATAGCATAGAAACATAGAAAATAGGTGCAGGAGTAGGCCATTCGGCCCTTCGAACCAGCACTACCATTCAATATAATCATGGCTGATCATCCAGAATCAGTACCCTGTTCCTGCTTTCTCCCCATATCATAGATACATAGATACATAGAAAATAGGTGCAGGAGTAGGCCATTCGGCCCTTCGAGCCTGCACCGCCATTCAATATGATCATGGCCGATCATCCAACTCAGTATCCCGTACCTGCCTTCTCTCCATACCCCCTGATCCCCTTAGCCACAAGGGCCACATCTAACTGCCTCTTAAATATAGCCAATGAACTGGCCTCAACTACCCTCTGTGGCAGAGAGTTCCAGAGATTCCCTTGATTCCGTTAGCCCTAAGAGCTATATCTAATTAATAACCTCTGACACCCGCACTGATCAGGAATCTATCAATCTCTGCCTTAAAAATACCCACTGACTTGTGGCCTCCACCGCCTTCTGTGGCAAAGAATTCCACAGATTCACCACCCTCTGACTGAAGAAATCCCTCCTCATCTCCTTCCTAAAGGTACGTCCTTTTATTCTGAGGCTGTGGCCTCTGGTCCTAGACTCTCCCACTAGTGGAAACATCCTCTCCACATCCACTCTATCCACAGTGGCATGGGTTTAAGGTGAGAGAGGCAGAGAGGATCGAAAGCAGATGTGCGTGACGACATTTTATGTTTATTGTTGTCACGTGCACCGAGGTACAGTGAAAGGTTTAGTTTTGCACGCTACCCAAACAGATGTGGTAATACAACACGCTACCCAAACAGATACAACACATAAATACGATCAAGTCAAACTCAGGTACAATAGGTGGAGCAAAGGGGAAGATACAGAGTGCAGGATATAGTTCTCCGCATCGTAGCGCATCAGTTCCAGAGACAAAGTCCAATGTCTGCAATGGGGTGTAGGCGTGTGATGTGGGGGTGGAGAGGGGGGGGGGGGGGGGGGAGGGGGACATGGGCAAGTTCGGCCGATTATCTTAAGCATACTGAATGTCAATGAGAAAAAGACACAGAGTGCTGGAGTAACTCAGCGGGTCGGGCAGCATCTGTGGAGAACATGGATAGGTGACGTTTCACAGAGTGCTGGAGTAACTCAGCGGGTCAGGCAGCATCTGTGTAGCGAAGGAAATGGGCAACCTTTCGGGCCGAAACCCTGAAGGAAATAGGCAACGTTTCGGGCCGAAACCCGGAAGGGTTTCGGGCCGAAACGTTGCCTATTTCCTTCGCTCCATAGATGCTGCCGCACCCGCTGAGTTTCTCCAGCATTTTGGTCTACCTTATCATTTATAGTGTGGTTCCGTATAGCTTACAAAGCACAGAAGTACACTGTGCCGGAGTAACTCAGCGGGTCAGGCAGCATCTGTGGAGAACATGGATAGGTGACGTTTCGCAGAGCGCTGGAGTAACTCAGCGGGTCAGGCAGCATCTGTGGAGAACGTGGATAGGTGACGTTTCGGGTCGGGACCCTTCTTCAGTCCTCACAATGGAGATGATATCATTTCAAGGAATCATGGAAAATTTGTAGTACAGAATGAGGCCCTTCGGCCCACCAAGCCCAGGAGCAAACTAACTGGCACATCGAAGCTAGACACGAAAAGCCGGAGTAACTCAGTGGGTCAGGCAGCATCTCTGGAGAAAAGGAATAAGTGGGTGGGTGTGCGATGTAAATATTTTTATAAGAATTGAATAAATACTTTTGATTAAAAAAGAAATATAGACAGTAGACAATAGGTGCAGCAGTAGACCATTCGGCCCTTCGAGCCAGCACCGCCTTTCAATATGATCATGGCTGATCATCAACAATCAGTACCCCGTTCCTGCCTTCTCCCCATATCTTTAAGAGCTCTATCTAACTCTCTCTTGAAAGCATCCAGGGAATCGGCTTCCACCGCCCTCTGAGGCAGAGAATTCCACAGACTCACAACTCTCTGTGAGAAAAAGTGTTTCCTCGTCTCCATTCTAAATGGCTTACACCTTATTCTTGAACTGTGGCCCCTGGTTCTGGACACCCCCAACATCGGGAACATGTTTCCTGCCTCTAGCGTGTCCAATCCCTTAATAATCTTATATGTTTCAACAAGTGCCCTTTCATCCTTCTAAATTCCAGAGTATACAAGCCCAGCCGCTCCATTCTATCAACATATGACAGTCCCGCCATCCGGGGAATTAACCTGGTGAACTCCCTCAATAGCAAGAATGTCCTTCCTCAAATTTGGAGATCAAAACTGCACACAATACTCCAGGTGTGGTCTCACTGGGGCCCTGTACAACTGCAGAAGGACCTCTTTGCTCCTATACTCAACTCCTCTTGTTATAAAGGCCAACATGCCATTTGCTTTCTTCGCTGCCTGCTGTACCTGCATGCTTACTTTCAGTGACTGATGAAGAAGGGCATATCTTTTGAGTGTTTTTTTCTTTATTTAACAGTATGTCGTCAACTGTAACGATGTTTCGAGGATGCCTTCATTGACCTTTGTGATCGGTGGTGTGGACCTCACCATTCCAGCCTCAGCATACATCAAACAGGTGAGTACAACGCTTGCTTTGCATGGAATCCAGCAGATACAAAGCGATGTGCAGGAAGGAACTGCAGATGCTGGTTTAAACCAAAGATAGGCACAAAAAGCTGGAGTAACTCAACGGGACAGGCGGCGTCTCTGGAGAGAAGGAATGGGTGACGTTTCGGGTCGAGACCCTTCTTCAGACTGGTTAGGGAAAAGGGTAACGAGAGATATGGATGGTGATGTGGAGAGATAAAGAACAATGAAGGAAAGATTTGCAAAAATGTAACGATGATAAAGGAAACAGGCCGTTGTTAGCTGTTTGTTGGGTGAGAACGAGAAGCTGGTGCGACTTGGGTGGGGGAGGGATAGAGAGAGAGGGAATGCCGGGGCTACCTGAAGTGACAGAAATCAATATTCATACCACTGGGCTGTAAGTAGCCCAAGCAAAATATGAGATGCTGTTCCTCCATTTTGCGTTTGGCCTCACTCTGACAATGGAGGAGACCGAGGACAGAAAGGTCAGTGTGGGAATGGTAAGGGGAATTAAAGTGTTTGGCAAACGGGAGATCAGGTAGGTTCAATGTGATGACTTGGTTCAGTCCAAAGATCCTACAGCGAGCAAGATAGACCACTCGACGAAAAAGAGGTAGTACGGTCATGGGCAGATTCATGGGTCATTTTCGGCCCCATTTCCGTAACCGGCTTCCGTCTCCGCACCAAAGATCCCATAGCGGAGCAAAGATAACTGGGACGGAAGCCGGTTACGGAAACATCCTCGTAAAAAAAAAAGTTATTTGGGAAAAATCTTCTCCTCATTTTCAGAATTTTGATTTATTAACACAAACTGTTCCCCCGCAACGTTGATTACACTGAGAGTCGCGTCGGGTCGGGTCGGGTCGGGTTGGGTTACGGAAATGGATGAAAAAAAGGCCCACGTTCCGTTCCGTTGCGTACTACACGTCACCCCATTGCATTCCGCAGGAGTGGTCTATCTTGCTCCGCTATAGGATCTTTGCTTCAGTCTGGTTAGCTTCAACCCCAGCTGTAAAAGGTCTTCCGACTTTAGTTCAGAATTTTAGACTTTAGAGATACAGCGCAGAAACTGAACTAACTCAAACTAAACTAGGACACAAAGTGCCAGGGTAGCTCAGTGAAACTCCGGAGTGCATCTCCGGAGAACATGGATAGTGTTTAGACTAGAGATTCAATGAGTAAACTGACCCTTCAGCCCGACGAATCGGCGATCACCACTATCCTACACACTAGGGACAATTTACAATCTTTACTCAAGCCAATTAACCTGCAAAATTCACGTCTCTGGAGCGTGGGAGGAAACCAGAGCACCTGGAGAAAACCCATGTGGTCACAGGGAGAAGGTACAAACTCTGTAGGGACAGCATCCGTAGTCAGGATCGAACCGCTGCACCCCTGTTCCATCCCTATAGAGTCCCTATAGCTCTTTGCTTTTAACTTGATACTTTTCCTCAGATGATTAATATATCTATGAGATCATTTCTGAGTGGGCGGCACGGTGGCGCAGCGGGTAGAGCTGCTGCCTCACAGCGCCAGAGACCCAGGTCCGATCCCGAATAACGGGCGCTGTCTGTACGGAGTTTGTACGTTGTCCCCGTGACCTGTGTGAGTTTTCTCCGAAATCTTCGGTTTCCTCCCGCACTCCAGAGACGTGCAGGTTTTTGGCTGGGTATGAATGTAAAATTGTCCTTAGTGTGTGTAGGATAGTGTTAGCGTGCGGGGGTCGCTGGTCGGCGCGGACTCGGTGGGCCGAAGGGCCTGTTTCCTCGCTGTATCTCTAAAACTAAACGAAACTTAACTAATGGCGCATCTTTCCCTCTCGTTTTGCAGAATGATAACTACTGTTACGCCGCTTTCGAGCCGACCTATCTCCGTGCTCCAACTCAGAACGGCCCATTCTGGATTCTAGGGGACGTCTTCTTGAGAGAGTTCTATTCCATCTACGACCGTGGCAACAACAGAATGGGATTTGCTAAAGCTGTCTGAGATACACCTCCCCCCCCCCCCCTCCCCCCCTCATCTCCCAACTGATCCTCCATGACCTTGGACGAAGATCAGATCTTCACCCAGTTCCTCGAGAACATCAATGATTCCTCTTCAATTGATTAACCAGAACCCATTCACTCCAACGCTTTTCTTTTGATCAAGAGCCTGCACCTTGGGCATGGTCTTCCCCTGATGATCAGTCGCTGGCTCCTTTGTCGGCCGTGATGTTTGGCTCTTCATTTAATAAAACTGCTTCACCCTGTAAGAATGATTATCTGTGGCTTGTTCGTGAAAGATAAATTAAAGCATTGTCAAGGGAAATAAACTCACCTGCGGTGCCCTGGTTGGTCTGTAATTCAGGACCACAACTCACGCTCCCCAAATTATGGGGGCGCTGAGAATATAGAGGGGGGAGGTCGCCAAGAAGAATTGGGGGGGGGGGGACCTGGTGAGGGAGGGAAGGGGGCAGTAGAGAACAAAGGGGGTGGGGGGGTGCACGGAGCACAAAGGGTTAGAAACATAGAAATGGGTGCAGGAGTAGGCCATTCGGCCCTTCGAAACAGCACCACCATTCAATATGATTATGGGGGGGGGGTTCTGCCATGTAGGGCGGAAGGCAGTAGATCGGACTGTTGGGTAGTTTTGAGACTTTGAACACTTGTGTACTGCCTAAGTACACATAAGATTGTTAAGGGCTTGGACATTGAAACATATAAGATTATTAAGGGCTTGGACACGCTAGAGGCAGGAAACATGTTCCCGATGTTGGGGGGAGTCCAGAACCAGGGGCCACAGTTTAAGAATAAGGAGTAAGCCATTTAGAACGGAGACGAGGAAACACTTTTTCTCACAGAGAGTGGTGAGTCTGTGGAATTCTCTGCCTCAGAGGGCGGTGGGGGCAGGTTCTCTGGATGCTTTCAAGAGAGAGCTAGATAGGGCTCTTAAAGATAGCAGAGTCAAGGGATATGGGGAGAAGGCAGGAACGGGGTAGTGATTGGGGATGATCAGCCATGATCACATTGAATGGCGATGCTGGCTCGAAGGGCCGAATGGCCTACTCCTGCACCTATTGTCTATTGTCTAAGTAGAGTGCAGGACAAAGCATTTCACTGTACCTCGGTACACGTGACAATAAAGATAGACTCAAAGTGCTGGAGTAACTCAGCGGGACAGGCAGCGTCTCTGGGAGAGAAGGAATGGGTGACGTTTCGGGTGGAGACCCTTCTTCAGACTGATGAGTCAGGGGAGAGAGAGACACGGAGATAAGGAAGGGCGAGGTGTGAAAACGAGACATAACGTGGCTGTGGTGGCGAGTCTGAGACACTGGTGAGCAAGAGGAATCACGGAGGGGGGAGCAGCGAGAGAGAAGGTTCCAGAACTCCCGTCAGAGAGAGGAGGAGAACTTCTTCCAAGGAGGCGTGCCTTGCGGAGATTCCGCAGTGGGGCAGGCGAGCTGCGTAGGAAGGAACTGCAGATGCTGGTTTACACCGAAGGTTCGGCACCCAATGTCACAGTGGAGCAGAGCAGTGTCATTCATTAATTCCTAGTTTGTCAGTGATACTGTCTGCAACGTTCATGTTCAAATCACTAGAGCAGTAAAACTAAGACAAACTAAGTTATTAGCACGGCACGGTGGCGTTGCGGTAGAGTTGCTGCCTCACAGCGCCAGGGACCCGGGTTCCATCCTGACCTCGGGCGCTATCTGTGTGTGTAGTTCAGGCACGGAAATCGCTTTCAAAATATGGAGGGGACCGGGGGACAGGGGGGACACAAATTCTTGGCGGCCGCGCGCGCATGCGCACTCACACACTCACGCGAGGCTTCGGAGGCTCAATCCAGCGTTAAATGCAGCTCAACTCTGCCTGTCTCGCCGGGTTAACCTACAGCCCTGCCTGGACTGACGGGACACCAACGCTGCTTCTCCGCGCTGGCTGTAAACCTGGGCCATATTTCCCGTAAGTCCAGGCAGGGCTGTAGGTTAACCTGGCGGGACAGGCAGAGTTGAGCTGCTTCTCTGCGCTGGCTGTGGGCCTGGGGGCACCGCACCCGTCTGACTCCCGACGTCTCTGGCCACCCCCGGGCGTGGGGGGTGTGGGGACGGGACAGCGCCGGAGAGCCGGGATCGATCCTGGCTACGCATGTCTGTGCCACGTCTCCTTCCTCCAATCACCGCTCTCTATCCTCAATCCCACCCCCCCACGTTTCCCTCCTCCAATCATCGCGCTGAATCATCATGTCCCGCCCCCATTGCCTGCTGACCGATGTCTCACTCGTCCAATCGGCGCCCTCGATCAGCAGTCCCACCCCCACTGTCTCGCGGAAAGCGGAGATTTCACCAGGTTTTAAAATCCGGATTACAAAAACTGGGAGGGGGGGGGGGAATCGCCCCCACCGCTCAAAACAGGAGGTTCCCCCTGCCCCCCCCGGATTTCCGTCCCTGGTGGAGTTTGCACGATCTCCCTGTATCCGCCTGGGTTACCTCCGGCTGCTCCGGTTTCTTCCCACATCCCAAAGACTAGTAGTGGGGCCCAGCATCAGAGGGCACGGCCTCAGAATAATTGGACGTTGCTTTGAGAAGGAGATGAGGAGGGATTTCTTTAACATAGAAACATAGAAAACATAGAAAATAGGTGCAGGAGTAGGCCATTCGGCCCTTCGAGCCTGCACCGCCATTCGATATGATCATGGCTGATCATCCAACTCAGTATCCCATCCCTGCTTTCTCTCCATACCCCCTGATCCCTTTAGCCACAAGGGCCACATCTAACTCCCTCTTAAATATAGCCAATGAACTGGCCTCAACTACCTTCTGTGGCAGAGAATAGTAAGATTAAACGAGAACTTACCTAAGTTTGAAGTTTGATCTTTATTTTATGAGGAGTTACGTAGGTGATTACGTGAAGAACCCCGCCAGTGCGCCTGCGCGTCAATCTTCAAAGCAGCGGTGTGAAATCACAAAAAACAACAACCGAAGTAATATAGTCTCATAATAAAACGAGTAAGACAAGAACTTCCATCTGACCTTTATGATAGAGGGTAGGGTCGTGGCGGGCACGTAATCACCTACGTAACTCCTCATAAAATAAAGATCAAACTTCAAACTTAGGTAAGTTCTCGTTTAATCTTACTATTTTACTTCGGAGTCACGTGAGCGACTACGTGAAGATTTTAAAGCTTTGTGATTTCATGCCGTGGATCAATCCCGGCTTCTCACTGCATAGATTGACTCGGAACGAGAATAATCAATCATGCATTCATAATAACATTTGTACCACAAATGCAGTCATTCATTTCAAGAATGAAATGAATCAGATCCCCTTTAAACCAGAGGAATTTACACAGAACTTAAAATAGTTTCTGCAAACAACCCCGCATTAACAATAGGCCGATGGTAAAAATGTTGAAACATCAACTCATTGGACCACCCGGCGGCTGCGAGGATATGGTCGACGGGGCCGTCGTTTGCCCTGGCCGCCGACATTTCAGCTGCCCTAGTCGAGTGAGACGTAAAAACATAAGTGTTAATACCAGCAGCTGTTAAGACTTCTTTTATCCATCTGGAAATAGTCTGTATTGAAACTCTCTTGTGTGGTGTCTTGTGTGTGATCAACAACCCAGTTTCCGTATTCTCAAATTCTTTGTGACCTCAATGTATTGTAATAAATATGTCTTAATACAGAGACATGGATCATTTGGATATGCTGCCAGCATAATTTTAAATCCTGTCACACCTGGCCTAATTTGCTTTAGTAGGTCATAGATATAGAATTGTAACCTTGTCTTCAGTTACTTCCATACTGTCTATTTGTAATTTTCCAAGTGTTTGCACTCGTTGTGCTGTCACTCATGCCATAAACATGAATACTTTCATACTGAGCTTGAGCAAAGGTAAAGACACGCTTGATGACCATCACGAAGTAGTTTCAGTACCACACTTACATCCCAGATTGTCACGTACCTAGGTTTCGGTGGTTTGGAATTAAAAGATTCCTTTCATTAGTCTGGAAACAATTGTGTGTGACCCAATTGAGTTTCTTTCTGAATCCAGAACCAAATATGAGGACAATGCACTTCTGGCTGAATTAATTGCACTACAACTCAGACCTTCATCATAATAAAGTTTTGACAGAAATTCTAAACATTTGAAATATCTGCAGTACTTTATTGCACATTCTTTTGTACCCAGAACTCTTCCCATTTCTTAATATAAGAAAGGTACTGTTTTTGAGTGCTCTTCCTCCAGGCTGCCGTAAGCATGTCCACAATATGCTCAGACAGTCCTCGTCCCAGAAAAGGCATTCTTAAAACCTGCAAATCAACAAATCCAAACGATGATATAATGGATGTTGTTCCCTGTACAGGGTGCAGCAATAAATTACTCTTTTTTGGGACTTTCATCAACATTTGTGTTGTTAATTCTAATATCAACGGATACCATGGCTGTGTAGGCCAATCTGGTACTACCAATACCCTTGAAGCAGCATCTTGCCTGATTTTAAGCAAACATTGGCTTATGAGGCAGAAAGGTGGAAATATATATGAAAACATACCACCCCAATGTAGCGAGAAAGCATCAATCGCCACTGCTCCTGGATCTGGTTTCCATGAGACATATCTCGATAGCTGATGATTCAAGTCGATGTCGGTCATTCCAAATCTGATGACTATATCATTGAATACCTCTTGATTCAACATCCATTCTTTATTATCATGGAACTTTTCGTGACCTGGTGTCTGCTATCGTTCATTCTACCTAGTAGATAGATAGCTGAAATCCAAATGTTCTTTTCAATACACCAAGCCCAAAGTTGATTAACCATTTTGTCACAAGACACCGACTTAATTCCATATCATTAATATAAACAACTACTGTTGTGTTATCAATTTGAACTTGAACATGCTTATTAGTTGTGTTAGAACAATAAGCTTGGAGCCCATAGAAACATCCTAGAAGCTCCAAATAGTTAATTCCCCATGTCTGCAGTAACAATGACTCTTCCTGATTCCATCTGCCTCCTCAGCTAGATGTTAAGTCAGTTGCACCCCATCCTGGTGCACTGGCATCAGTTTGTAATATCATGGAAGGTTGTTCAATCAGCACTTTGCTGGAACTGCTTGAGACATGTAGAATCCACCACTGCAGATCAGAAACAGCATTTGTTGTTAGTTGCATGGTTCTATCAAAATGACCAACATGCATTTTCGGTGCCTGTTCTTTAAGTCTCTGCAGCTGTTGATAATGTAATGGTCCGAATTGGACTGCTGGGAATGCTGCTACTAATTTTCCCAGTACACGAGCCACCTGTCTAATTGAAGGTTTTTGCTCGTTTAGGAGATTACTGCAATCTTTAATCAAATCCACCCTTTTCCCTGGGCAAAGTAATATTCATTTGGACTGAATCAATTGTGAACCCCAAATAATTAATAGAGGTACATGGTGTTAACCTAGATTTCTGTGGATGAATTAGAAACCCCAAACTTTCAAAAGTTGATTTCACAACTGCAACAGATACTTCTGTTGACTGTTTTGTCTTTCCTATAAACAAGACATCATCCAAATATGCCATTAGTACATGCCCCTGGATACTCAGCAAGCCCAGAATTGGTTTTAACAATTTTGTGAATATTCTGGGTGCAGATATTAACCCATTAGGCAGCCACAACTGGTTCATCCATTTAAATTTAAGATACTTCCTATCTTCTGAATGAACAGACACTGAATAATATGCATCTTTCAAGTCTATCAAATCTACAAGAATCCTACATCCTCCATCCTTTTTTGATCGAGGGAATATATTTGACACAAATTGGTGACTTTGGTAGACTGATTTTTCAATAACCCCTTTTTTATATAGGGTTTCAATTGCAACCTGAACCTCCATCACTTCTTTTTGTACAAAGTGCAGAGTTCGGCTAGGAACATGCTGAACAGGCAAATCATAATTTGGATTGAATTCAATTCAAAATCCTTGTATATTATTCAGGATTACCACATCTGAAGTAATTTTCTTCCAATTATTATAGAAGAAATGTAACCTGCCTCCAACTTTTGGACTTAATCCAGTTAGTATGTTCCCTGAGAACCAGGTCCACCTACCTCTTGAGTCATTTGAGTACCCTGAGATTCTGGGTTCTCCCGGAAGCACGCCCACTGGTTCTTGCTCCCGCTGCAGGCCGCCAACTACGTCCCTGCGTTGATGAGCGACTTGGTCCAGGATCCGTATGACGTCTGAAAGGATACTTCCTCTTTACAGACTTCACAACCATTGATGTCTTCATCAATCCTGTTTTCGCTTCATCTTCCAACTCTTTAATACGTCTCCCGAGATCTCTCCAAAGAGTAAGTTGGGTAATTTGTATATTACTTGGTTTGCAGAGTGCTGCGAATTTCGGATTCATAGTAGACCGTATAGCACTTCTCGAAGTGGGTGCTGCATAGCAACCCCAGTGCTTGCTGATGCAACTTCGTCATCTTTTGGTTGTTACCTGCTATTCTGGTAAAAGCAGTTATTCCAGAACCCAGCAGATTTAATATTCTCTGCAACTGATTCCAGATACTCTTGCAGTCTCATCCATTTCATGCTGTTCCAGCTAATGGTAAACCAAGTAATTTATTAAGGAGGCCAGTTCTTCCTAATGGCTCTCCTGACCCTGACGGGGCAGCGAATCCTACTACCAGGGGTGGAACATCTGGCAGCTGCCTTTCATCGCCTTGTACAGCCTCACCGTCAGAGTCGGGGTCTGAAATCTCATGACCCGTAGCACGCTCCTCATTCCTGAGGGTGCATTCCATCAGCCCTGAGCCAGGTGCTGTTAAGCTGCTCCTGCAGCTTGGATTACAGTACACTCCTTCCTGAGTGAACTTTTGCTCCAACAACCTATGAAAAGGCTTCTATTTGGGCAATACCCTCGAAAGCAGTATCTAGCCCTGTACCAGGAGCTGTTTGAGCTGTTTCCAGCAGCTTGGCTTTCAGAACACTCCTTCCTGAGTGAACTTTGCTCCAACAGCCTGTGTAAAAGGCTTTCTATTTGGGCAATACGCTCTAAAGCAGTATCTAGCCCTGGAGCTTCTTCCATTGCCTGGGACTCCCTCCGTTGGGATTTAAACTTTGTCTTTTGCCCGACAGGCGCTGACTGTGTTTTCACCAGCCCCAGGTCCACAGTCGCTATGCTCACCGCTGGCGACTGTACCGGGGTTTAGAGGCGGACTCCCGACTTTCCCGACTTCTGGCGGCTATGTCGCTCGCCTCTTCCCCCTGTCCGTTTTTTCCCATGGCGTCTGTGGAAAAAATCCCCATAGACCCACAGTAAACGGACCTGGAAAACCTGTAAAAAAGTTTTACTTACCTTGTAGTTGAAAAACTACAAACCACTCGAGGAGCACTGCTCCTCACGTCCGTTTGCGTCAAGGCGTCTGACGTAATGACGCGCAGGCGCACTGGCGGGGTTCTTCACGTAGTCACTCACGTGACTCCGAAGTAAAAATTAGAAAAGGACTGGACAAGCTAGATGCAGGAAAAATGTTCCCAATGTGGGGCGAGTCCAGAACCAGGGGCCACAGTCTTAGAATACAGGGGAGGTCATTTAAGACTGAGGTGAGAAAAAACCTTTTCACCCAGAGAGTTGTGAATTTATGGAATTCCCGGCCACAGAGGGCAGTGGAGGCCAAGTCACTGGATGGATTTAAGAGAGTGTTAGATAGAGCTCTAGGGGCTAGTGGAGTCAAGGGATATGGGGAGAAGGCTGGCACGGGTTATTGATTGGGGATGATCAGCCATGATCACAATGAATGGCGGTGCTGGCTCGAAGGGGCTGAATGCCTCCTCCTGCACCAATTTTCTATGTATCTATTTATCTATGTAAGACCATCCCTCATCCTTTAGACTTGAGAGATACAGCATGGAAACAGGCCCTTCGGCCCACTGAGTCCGCACCGGTCAGCGATCACCCTGGACACTTGCATTCTCCCACACATCCCAGAACAATTGACAATTTACAGAAGCCAATCAAGCTACAAATTGATACGTCTTTGTATTGTATTGTATTGATACAGAGGATGTACTTCCTACGGCAGCTGAGGAAGCACAATCTGCCACAGGCAATGATGGTCCAATTCTACACGGCCATCGTAGAGTCTGTTCTCACCTTCTCCATCATGGTCTGGTTTGGCTCAGCCACCAAGCACGACACCTGGAGGCTGCAGCGAATCAGCTGAGAAGGTTATTGGCTGCAACCTTCCCTCCATTGATGAACTGTACACTGCAAGGGCCAGGAAGCGAGCGGGCAAGATCATCTCTGACCCCTCTCACCCTGGCCACAAACTCTTTGAATCACTTCCCTCTGGGCTGTCAAAGCTCCGGGCTGTCAAAGCTGCCACAGCCAGACATAAAAACTGTTTTAATCCACGAGTAGTTGCTCTACTGAACAGCCAAAAATCTGTAGCCTCCCTTTGATCTGGTATTTTGTTGGTTCACATACTTGATCAATGGTGTTTTATCATTAATGTTTTATTATTATTAATGTTTAGTGTTTTCTGAGTCATTCGTAACTGTCACTGTATGTCATGTTGTTACTTGTGGGCGGAGCACCAAGGCTAATTCCTTGTATGTGAATACTTGGCCAATAAACTTACTTACTTACTTACTTAGTAGTATGGCAGGAAACCGGAACACCCGTAGAAAACCCACACGGTCACAGGGAGAGCGTACAAACTCCGTACCGACAGCACCCGTGGTCAGGATCGAACCAGGGTCTCTGGCCCTCTATGGCAGCAACTCAATCGCTGTGTCACTGTGCCATACCTGTCCTTCTGCACTCCAAGTAATAAAGTCCCAGCCTGCCCAGCCTCCCTCTATAGCTCTGGCCCTCGGGTTCTGGCAACATCCCCGCAAGTCTTCACTGCACTCGTTCCAACTTAACGTTACCTTTCCTGTTTTCCAGGGATGCTGCCGGGCCCGATGAGTTACTCCAGCATTTTGTTGTTGTTTTCTTGGTAAACCTGCATCTGCAGTTCCTTGTTTCCACAATCACTATCACTATTCAAATTGCAAGCTGTTTTTTTGTAACAGCTTCATTGAGCTAAACCAGACAGTAGACAATAGACAATAGGTGCAGGAGTAGGCCATTCGGCCCTTCGAGCCAGCACCGCCATTCAATGTGATCATGGCTGATCATCCCCAATCAGTACCCCGTTCCTGCCTTCTCCCCATATCCCCTGACTCCAGTATCTAGTGTTCAGACAATCTAGTGTTCTGAAGAAGGGTCTCGACCCTAAACGTCACGCATTCCTTCTCTCCCGAGATGCTGCCTGTCCCGCTGAGTTACTCCAGAATTTTGTGTCTATCTTTTTTCTTATTTTAAATTTTATTTATTAGAAGTACATTAAATTACAAACATTAGTGCACATCACGTATATCTTATTACAATTAATGTACTCCTTCATTTTTAAAGCTAATAAAAAGAAAAGATTGAAATTAAGAAGAAAGGGAAAGTGAAAGAAAATGGTGTTAGATTAAAAGCGTGTCAAAAGGAAAGACCCTGTAGAAGTGAAATTAGAAAAAAGAGATTAAGAGATAGAACCTAGGGAAGAAAAAAGAGAAAGAAGAAAGAAGAGAAAAACAGATTCTCTATTATGAACATCGCGCAAATGGGACGTACAGTGGCTTGCAAAAGTATTCATACCCCTTGAACTTTTCCACATTTTGTCACGTTACAACCACAAACGTAGATGTATTTTATTGGGATTTTATGTGATAGACCAACACAAAGTGGTGCATAATTGTGAAGTGGAAGGAAAATGATACATGGTTTCAAATTTTTTTACAAATAAAAAACTGAAAAGTGTGTCGTGCAAAAGTATTCAGCCCCCTTTACTCTGATACCCCTAAATAAAATCCTGTGCAACCAATTGCCTTCAGAAGTCACCTAATTAGTAAATAGAGTCCACTTGTGTGTAATCTAATCTCAGTATAAATACAGCTGTTCTGTGAAGGCCTCAGAGGTTTGTTAGAGAACATTAGTGAACAAACAGCATCACGAAGCCCAAGGAACACACCAGACAGGTCAGGGATAAAGTTGTGGAGAAGTTTAAAGCAGGGTTAGGATATAAAAAAATATCCCAAGCTTTGAACATCTCACGGAGCACTGTTCAATCCATCATCCGAAAATGGAAAGAGTATGGCACAACTGCAAACCTACCAAGACATGGCCGTCCACCTAAACTGACAGGCCGGGCAAGGAGAGCATTGATCGGAGAAGCAGCCAAGAGGCCCATGGTAACTTTGGAGGAGCTGCAGAGATCCACAGCTCAGGTGGGAGAATCTGTCCACAGGACAACTATTAGTCGTGCACTCCACAAATTGGGCCTTTATGGAAGAGTGGCAAGAAGAAAGCCATTGTTGAAAAAAAGCTATAAGAAGTCCCGTTTGCAGTTTGCCACAAGCCATGTGGGGGACACAGCAAACATGTGGAGGAAGGTGCTCTGGTCAAATGAGACCAAAACCGAAATTTTTGGCCTAAATGCAAAACGCTATGTGTGGCGGAAAACTAACACTGCACATCACCCTGAACACACCATCCCCACTGTGAAACATGGTGGTGGCAGCATCATGCAGTGGGGATGCTTTTCTTCAGCAGGGACAGGGAAGCTGGTCAGAGTTGATGGGAAGATGGGATGGAGCCAAATACAGGGCAATCTTGGAAGAAAACCTGTTAGAGTCTGCAAAAGACTTGAGACTGGGGCGGAGGTTCACCTTCCAGCAGGACAACGACCCTAAACATACAGCCAGAGCTACAATGGAATGGTTTTGATCAAAGCATATTCATGTGTTAGAATGGCCCAGTCAAAGTCCAGACCTAAATCCAATTGAGAATCTCTGGCAAGACTTGAAAATTGCTGTTCACAGACGCTCTCCATCCAATCTGACTGAGCTTGAGCTATTTTGCAAGGAATAATGGGCAAAAAGTTCAGTCTCTGGATGTGCAAAGCTGGTAGAGACCTACCCCAAAAGACTTGCAGCTGTAATTGCAACGAAAGGTGGTTCTACAAAGTATTGACTCAGGGGGGCTGAATACTTTTGCACGCCACACTTTTCAGTTTTTTATTTGTAAAAAAAATTGAAAACCATGTATCATTTTCCTTCCACTTCACAATTATGCACCACTTTGTGTTGGTCTATCACATAAAATCCCAATAAAATACATTTACGTTTGTGGTTGTAATGTGACAAAATGTGGAAAAGTTCAAGGGGTATGAATACTTTTGCAAGCCACTGTACCAACTCGCCACCTTTCATCCCCCTTTATCAAGTCCTGACATCGTTACCTTTTTAAAGTACTTTTGCACCTTATGTTTGTAGTAGTATTTTGTGTCTATCTTTGGTGTAAACCAGCATCCGCAGTTCCTTCCTCCACAAAACTGACCTGCACAATACTAAACAATCTGGTGCAATTATCAGAATCAGTCTGAAGAAGGGTCCCGTCAACTATCCATGTTCTCCACAGAAAGCTGCCTGACCCGCTGAGAGACTGCAGCACTTTGTTCAGTTCAGTTCAGAGATGCAGCGCGGAAACAGGCCCTTCGGCCCACTGAGTCTGCGCCAAACCAGCGATCCCCGCACATTAACGCTATCTTACACAAGGAACAATTTTACATATATACCAAAGCCAATTAACCTACAAACCTGTACGTCTTTGCAGTGTGGGAGGAAACCGAAGGTCTCGGAGAAAACCCACGCAGGTCACGGGGAGAATGTACAAACTCCGTACAGATAGCGCTCGTGGTCAGGATCGAACCCGGGTCTCTGCCGCTGTAAGCGTTGTAAGGCAGTAGCTCTACCGCTGCGCTACCGTGGTTAGCTCTGTTTCTCTCCAACTAAGGAAAGGTCCCGAACTGAAACTTTGCCTACCCATGTTCTCCAGAGATGCTGCCTGACCCGCTGAGTTACTCCAGCATTTTGTGTCTATCCATGTTCTCCAGATATGCTGCCTGACGGGGAACAAGGAAATGGCAGATGAGTTGAACAGGAACTTTGGATCTGTCTTCACTAAGGAGGACACAAACAATCTTCCTGATATAGTAGTGGCCAGAGGATCTGGGGTGACGGAGGAACTGAAGGAAATCCACATTAGGCAGGAAATGGTGTTGGATAGACTGATGGGACTGAAGGGTGATAAATCCCCAGGGCCTGATGGTCTGCACCCCAGGGTACTTAAGGAAGTGGCTCTTGAAATCGTGGATGCATTGGTGATAATTTTCCAATGTTCTATAGACTCAGGATCAGTTCCTGTGGATTGGAGGGCAGCTAATGTTATCCCACTTTTTAAGAAAGGCGGGAGAGAGAAAACGGGGAATTATAAACCAGTTAGCCTGACATCGGTGGTGGGGAAGATGCTGGAGTCAATTATAAAAGATGAGATAGCCGAACATTTGGATAGCAGTAACAGGATCGGTCCGAGTCAGCATGGATTTACGAAGGGGAGATCATGCTTGACTAATCTTCTGGAATTTTTTGAAGATGTAACTAGGAAAATGGACAAGGGAGAGCCAGTGGATGTAGTGTACCTGGACTTTCAGAAAGCATTTGATAAGGTCCCACATAGGAGATTAGTGGGCAAAATTAGGGGACATGGTATTGGGGATAGAGTGCTGACATGGATAGAGAAGGGGTTGGCAGACAGGAAACAAAGAGTAGGGATTAACGGGTCCCTTTCAGAATGGCAGGCAGTAATTAGTGGGGTACCGCAAGGCTCGGTGCTGGGACTGCAGCTATTTACAATATACATCAATGATTTGGATGAAGGGATTCAAAGCAACATTAGCAAATTTGCAGATGACATAAAGCTGGGTGGCAGTGTGAACTGTGAGGAGGATGGCAGATGAAGTTTAATGCGGATAAATGTGAGGTTATCCACTCTGGTAGGAAAAACAGGAAGGCAGATTACTATCTAAATGGTGTGAAGTTGGGAAAAGGGGAAGTACAACGGGATCTGGGGGTCCTTGTACATCAGTCTATGAAAGTAAGCATGCAGGTACAGCAGGCAGTGAAGAAAGCGAATGGCATGTTGGCCTTTATAACAAGAGGAATCCAATATAGGAGCAAAGAGGTCCTTCTGCAGTTGTACAGAGCCCTAGTGAGACCACACCTGCAGTATTGTGTGCAGTTTTGGTCCCCTAATTTGAGGAAGGACATTCTTGCTATTGAGGGAGTGCAGCGTAGGTTTACAAGGTTAATTCCCGGAATGGCGGGACTGTCATATGCTGAGAGAATGGAGCAGCTGGGCTTGTAACTCTGGAGTTTAGAAGGATGAGAGGATATCTCATTGAAACATATAAGATTGTTAAGGGTTTGGACACGCTAGAGGCAGGAAACATGTTCCCGATGTTGGGGGCGTCCAGAATCGGGGCCACAGCTTAAGAATAAGGAGTAAGCCATTTAGAACGGAGACGAGGAAACAACTCTCTGCCTCAGAGGGCGGGTTCTCTGGATGCTTTCAAGAGAGAGCTAGATAGGGCTCTTAAAGATAGCGGAGTCAGGGGATGTGGGGAGAAGGCAGGTACGGGGTACTGATTGGGGATGATCAGCCATGATCACATTGAATGGCGGTGCTGGCTCTAAGGGCCGAATGGCCTACTCCTGCAACTATTGTCTATTGTCTATTGACCCACTGAGTTCCTCCAGCACTTTGTGTCTATCCCTGTTCTCCACAGATGCTGCCTGACCCGCTGAGTTACTCCAGCACTCTGTGAAACGTCACCTATCCATGTTCTCCACAGATGCTGCCTGACCCGCTGAGTTACTCTGGCACAGTGTACTTCTGTGCTTTGTAAGCTATACGGAACCACACTATAAATGATAAGGTAGACCAAAATGCTGGAAATACTCAGCGGGTGCGGCAGCATCTATGGAGCGAAGGAAATAGGCAACGTTTCGGCCCGAAACCCTTCCGGGTTTCGGCCCGAAACGTTGCCTATTTCCTTCAGGGTTTCGGCCCGAAAGGTTGCCCATTTCCTTCGCTCCACAGATGCTGCCTGACCCGCTGAGTTACTCCAGCACTCTGTGAAACGTCACCTATCCATGTTCTCCACAGATGCTGCCTGACCGTTGAGTTACTCCAGCACTTTGTGTCTAACGTTAGTGCAATGGTTGAGTGAGTCGAGGCCCACCTCACACCTACAAACTGACATGAAGAAAGGAACCAAAAGTCTGATAATATGCGTTTCATTATTCCATTTTATTGAACATTTTGAGGGATTATTTAAGAACAGGCGTTTCACGGGAGAAGATAACAAGCTGTGTAATTCCTAGAACACTTTTACATCCAAACTGAGCTGAATGCGCATGGCTTTCGATTGAATTATGGAAAGTCACAGCTGAATCATGGAAGAAATCAGAGAGCAGAAATAATTAAATAATATTAACTATCCCATCTCCAGCCCTGCCCAACATTCATTCATGGCTGTTTTAAGATCCCATCCAGACGACATCATTTCTTCCACTTTTATCTTCCTTTTTCACTTCAATTAAACCTTGGAGAAAATCGCCGCTGAACTCGAAGCTGTCAATAGAGTATCTCCAGTATAGGACATCCAGAGTGACATCTTGATCTTTGCTACTGGGTGGCGTGGTGAGAGTTGCGACTCTGGGGATCGCGAGATGGCTTCAGTCAAGGTGAATGGGGCTGGATCTTCAACGGGGGTGGGTGGTGGACGGGAGAGTTAAACGGCCTTGGCCAGACCCACGCGGTTGTTTCCACGGTCGAAGATGGAGTAGTACTCGCCGATGAAGACGTCGCCCAGAATCCAGAGGTTCGAGTTGGTGACACCAAATCCGCTCATGCAGCTAACCTGGTTGTAGTAGGTGTTCTGGAGGAGAATAAATAAATGAATGAGTTACTCAATGAGTGAGTGAATGAGTGGGTGAGTGAGTGAGTGAGTGAGTGAGTGAGTGAGTGAGTGAGTGAGTGAATGAATGAGGGAATGAATGAATGAGGGAATGAATGAATGAATGAATGAATGAATGAATGAATGGATACTTTTATTATCATATGTGCCAAGTCACAGTGATATTCTTTGTTTTGCTTTCTCAAGGTATGCAAAGAGTCGCTACATAAAGGGCGCTGACAAAGTTACAATGTATCCCATGCCAGGTCCTTTCATCCTCCGCACTCCCCCCCCACCCCGCCCTCTCGGCTGTCCCCCCCCACGCTGGGTCCCCCTTGCCCCATGAGATGGAGAGCAATTAGCAACAGGTCCACAATCTATGCCTAGAGTGACCGGTACAACAGGAGATGGAGAAAGGAGACGAGGAGAAATTTTTTAGCCAGAGGGTGTTGAATCTGTGGAATTCATTGCCACAGACGGCCATGGAGGCCAAGTCAGTGGATATTTTTAAGGCGGAGGCTGACAGATTGTTGATTAGTACGGGTGTCAGGGGTTATGTGGGAGAAGGCAGGAGAACGGGGTTTAGAGGGAGAGATGGACCAGCCTTGATTGGATGGCAGAGTGGACGTGATGGGCCTATTCTACGCCTATAATTTATGAACCCATTAACATATTTATGAACACATAAAAGTCATCCGAGAAAAATGAATGAATATCATCCGGAGTCCAATGACGTACCTTGAGTGTGTAGGCAGCAGCAGGAAGAGTGAAATCATTTCCATTGATGGTGAAGACCACATCAGGCATGCTGCTGAGTTCATTACAGTTGATGGTGTACTGAAAGACAAGGGCAACATTGTTCAGGTCACAGACACAAAAAGCTGGGGTAACTCAGCGGGTCAGGCAGCATCTCGAGAGGGACAGAACAGGTGATGTTTCGGGTCAAGACCCTCCTTCTGACTGAGAGTCAGGGGAGAGGGAAATGAGAGGTATGAAAATATTGTTAAGGGCTTGGACACGCCAGAGGCAGGAAACATGTTCCCGATGTTGGGGGAGTCCAGAACCAGGGGCCACAGTTTAAGAATGAGGAGTAAGCCATTTAGAACGGAGACGAGTGGTGAGTCTGTGGAATTTTCTGCCTCAGAGGGCGGTGGAGGCAGGTTCTCTGGATGCTTTCAAGAGAGAGCTAGATAGGGCTCTTAAAAATAGCGCTGGGGATATGGGGAGAAGGCAGGAACGGGGTACTGATTGGGGATGATCAGCCATGATCACAATGAATGGCTGATTCGAAGGGCCAAATGGCCTACTCCTGCACCTATTGTCTATTGAAAAGGTACAAAGGACAAATGAATCAAAGGTGTGAAAAGAACAAATCAAAGCCAGCAACGGTGATCAAGGAAAACGTGGAGCCCACAATGGTCCATTGTTGGCTGTGGGGAAGGTGATAACGAGTTATACAGACAGTGAAACTCAGCAGGACGACAGTGAAACTAGTACGACGACTAGGATGGGGAGGGATGGAGAGAGAGAGGGAAAGCAAGGCATACTTGAAGTTAGAGAAGTCAATGTTCATACCGCTGGGGTGTAAGCTGCCCAATGAAAATATGAGGTGCTGCTCCTCCAATTTTGCATTGGGCCTCACTCTGACAGTGGAGGAGGCCCAGGACAGAAATGCCAGTGTGGGACTGGGAGGGGGAGTAAAAGTGTTTGGCCACTGGGAGATCACGTAGGCCAAGGCGGACTGAGCGAAGGTGTTCAGCGAAACGATCGCGCTTGGTCATGTCTGCATGGGGTCTGAGGAAAGTCAACTAGAAACTAGGAAACCAATATCTTAAGAAACTAAACTGATTTAAACTCAAGTAAACTATATAAACTAAACTAATGTAATCTCAACTCAACTCAACTCAACTAACCTAAACTAATCTGAACTATACTAAACTATACTAAACAAATCTAATTTAAACTAAACTATACTAATAGAAACATAGAAACATAGAAAATAGGTGCAGGAGGAGGCCATTCAGCCCTTCGAACCAGCACCGCCATTCATTGTGATCATGGCTGATCGTCCCCTATCAATAACCCGTGCCTGCCTTCTCCCCATATCCCTTGACTCCACTAGCCCCTAGAGCTCTATCTAACTCTCTCTTAAATCCATCCAGTGACTTGGCCTCCACTGCCCTCTGTGGCAGGGAATTCCATAAATTCACAACTCTCTGGGTGAAAACGTGTTTTCTCACCTCAGTCTTAAATGACCTCCCCTTTATTCTAAGACTGTGGCCCCTGGTTCTGGACTCGCCCAACATTGGGAACATTTTTCCTGCATCTAGCTTGCCCAGTCCTTTTATAATTATATATGTTATCTAATCGAATCTAAACATCTAAACTATAGAAAACTAATCTGAACTGAACTATACTAAACGATACTAAACTAATCTAAACTAAACTAATCTATATTAAACTAATCTAAACAAATTTAAACTATGCTAAACTATGCTAAACTAAACTAATATAAACTATACTAATGTAAATTAAACGATACTAAACTATGCTAAACTAATCTGAACTATACTAAGGTAGACAAAAATGCTGGCGAAACTCAGAGGGTGAGGCAGCATCTATGGAACGAAGGAATAGGTGACGTTTCGGGTCGAGACCCGGAAGGGTCTCGACCCGAAACGTCACCTATTCCTTCGCTCCATAGATGCTTCCAGGTCTCGACCTGAAACGTCGCCTATTCCTTCGCTCCATAGATGCTGCCTCACCCGCTGAGTTTCTCGAGCAATTTTGTCTACCTTTGATTCTTCCAGCATCTGCAGTTCTTTCTTAAACTATGCTATACAAAACTCTTCGAAGCTAATCGGAAGTAAACCAGAGCACGCTATACTAAACATCTAAACTAATTGAGTTGAATGGAGGGAACATGGTGCTGTCTGTATAACACATTAAACGGTGCAGGTGAGTACAGGTGAGTACAGGTGAGTGGTGAATGGGCTGTACCTGGCCATAGGAACCAGGAGTGGCTCCGACTGCATGTTGGATGTTGGTGATGGCCGTGCTGGGTCCAACAAGGAGGGAGGTGCCGGTATCTATAATGGCAGGGCAACCGTCACTGCAAGCCACCACCTGCCCGTTGACAGTCACTCTGAGGGGAGAAACACAATATTGACTTGGTCAACAACTGTCAAACCTACCAGAGGTAGACAAAAGTGTTGGGGAAACTCAACGGGTGCAGCAGCATCTGTGGAGCGAAGGAAATAGGCAAAGTTTCGGGCCGAAACCCTTCTTCAGCCCGAACGTTTCAGCCCAAAACGTTGCCCATTTCCTTCGCTCCATAGATGCTGCTGCACCTGCTGAGTTTCTCCAGCACTTTTTGTCTACCTTCGATTTTCCAGCATCTGCAGTTCCTTCTTAAACATGGAGTCATGAGGTACAGGACCCTCGACCCAACTGGTCCCTGCCGACCAAGATGCCAAATCTACGCTAGTCCCACTTGCCCTTATTTAGCCCGTATCCCTCTAAATCAGGGGGTGGGGAACATTTTCATGTTGGAATGCCGCATCAAGTTAGCTGTAATCTAATAAGGCCCCATCCAAGAAACTTCAATTAGATATACTTCAAAATGTACATTGTTTTGTTAAAATAGCCCTCGTGACCTACTAATGTTTTAATTGTAGCCGTCAGTCAGGGAGGATTATTTTGTTGAATCTTCTTTTACTCTTTGGTATTTTAAATACGATAATTTTAAGATAAAAATAAAAATAATAAAAGACGAACAAAAACATACAAATAAAAGGATTTGTTCTACAAAATTTGGATGCATTCTAAAGGCCGCACTTAATGGCCTAGAAGGCCGCAGGTTCCCCACCCCTGCTCCAAATCTTTCCTATCCATGTACCTGTCCAAGTGTATTTTTAATGCCGTTATAGAACGTTAGATTTAGTTTAGAAATGGAAACGGGCCCTTCGGCCCACTGAATCCATGCTGACCAGTGATCAGCCGTGCATTAGTTCTATCCCACACACTGGGGGGTAATTAACCTACAAACCAGCACGTCTTTGGAGTGTGGGAGGAAACCGGAGCACCCGGAGGAAACCTACGCAATCACGGGGAGCGCGTACAAACTCCGTACCGACAGCACCCGTGGTCAGGATCGAACCAGGGTCTCTGTTGCTGTGAGGCAGCAGCTCTACCGCTGCACCACCATGCCGCCATTAATGTAGTTTATCTTTGAAGGCCGATGGGTAGCGAGCTACTCTCAACATTGTATTGGTCAGAGATTTGCAGGCACGTACCTTTGGATCTCGATCTGCCAGTAAGCTTCATGTGTGACAGGTACCCAGTTAATTGGGCCTTGGTAGTGGCTGGGGTCGACTCCGCCAAAGATAATTTCACTTCCAGACTCACCATCCTCTCTGCAAAACAATGGTTAGAATCATTATAGCACAGAATCATCGAAAACACTCAAAAATGAATGAATGAATGAATGAATGAATGAATGAATGAATACTTTATTAGACAATAGACCATAGGTGCAGGAGTAGGCCATTCGGCCCTTCGAACCAGCACCGCCATTCAATGTGATCATGGCTGATCATCCCCAATCAGTACCCCGTTCCTGCCTTCTCCCCATATCCCCTGACTCCGCTATCTTTAAGAGCCCTATCTATCTCTCTCTTGAAAGTTTCCAGAGAACTGGCCTCCACCACCCTCTGAGGCAGAAAATTCCACAGACTCACAACTCTTTCCACTTTGTGAAAAAGTGTTTCCTCGTCTCCATTCTAAATGGCTTACCCCTTATTCTTAAACTATGGCCCCTGGTTCTGGACTCCCCCAACGTCGGGAACATGCTTCCTGCCTCCAGCGTGTCCAAACCCTCAATAATCTTATATGTTTCAATAAGATCCCCTCTCATCCTTCTAAACTCCAGAGTGTACAAGCCCAGCCACTCCATCGTCTTATGCTTGCATGCCCAAGGTCACCACCTAAAGGGTGCAGAGAAAGTTTCAAAGTATCCCGTGCTAGGTTCTTCTTTCCTGCCTCCCCCCCACCCCTCCCCCCTCCTCGCTCCAGGTCCACCTTTCTACTTCTCCCCCCCCCCCCCCCCCCCCATTGAACTATCTTCTATGGCATAAGGTCATAGGTGATAGGAGCAGAATTAGGCCATTCGGCCCATCAAGTCTACTCCGCCATTCAATCACGGCCGATCTACCTCTCCCTCCCGACTCCATTCTCCTGCCTTCTCCCCGCAACCCCTGACGCCCGTACTAATCAAGAATCTGTCGGTCCACGGCATTAAGGGTGCTCCGTTCAGTCATCGAAGACGCGACAAGGTTGACGTGGGAGACGCTGACCTGGTCAAATAGACGGAGAAGAGGGGCTTGGATATCACACGCTGATCGATCATGTTGTGTAGCACAGTCGTGGCGCCCTCTGCAGAGAGAGACTGGTAGCCCATGCCCAAGATACCGTCAAATTTGACATGGCTGAAGAATCCGCCAGGTTCGGTCATACTTAAACCGAGTTCTTGGCTGCGGATGGTAATGTCAGAAACCTAGAGGGACAAGATCAAGAGAATGTGATTGGAGTTATCCTGTATCCACCTTGTAGGAAGGAACTGCAGGTGCTGGTTTACACCAAAGATCGACACAAAGCGCCGGAGTAACGTAGTGGGACATGTCTGGAGATGGGTCTCGACCCGAAACATCACACATTCCTTCTCTCCCGACATGCTGTCTGAACCGCCGAGTTCCTCCAGCGTTCTGTGTCTATCTGTCCACCTCTCACTCGCCAGGATGGACACAAAATGGTGCCGACGCTCAGCTGGACAGGCGGCGTCTCTGGAGAGAAGGAGCGGGCGAGGTTTCGGGTCGAGGCCCCGTCCCCCGAAACTTCACTCGTTGGTTTGACCGAAGGGTCTCGAACCGGAACGTCACCCGTTCCTTCTCCCGGAGATGCTGCCTGTCCCGCTGAGTTACGCCAGCGTTTTGTGTCTATCTAAGGTAAACCACTGCCAGTACATGTGACTATTAATTGAATTGAATTGAATTAATTTTATTAGCCAAGTATTACACATACAAGGAATTTGCCTTGGTGCTTTGCTCGCAAGTAACAGCACGATATACAGTAGACAATTAAAAATAAAACATCAAGATTGGATGGATAATTACACTTTATAATCTACGAACCTATCTCCAAAATTGTGTTATTAGTAATTTATTTTATCTTTTTCTCCCTCCCTTCTTTCTATAGCTCTATCTTTCAAAACATCTATAAAAAATATATAAACAGAAGCTGTGTTAATATGTAATTGATAAACAAATTGTGTTTTGGTTATGATATGCATATGCTTCTAATAAAAATAATAGTTTTTAAATAAAATAAAATAAAACATCATAATTGACACATATGAAGAATGAAATAAAATACCAGAGCAAAAGGAGGCTACAGACTTGTGGCTGTTGAGTAGAGCCACTGCTCGTGGGGAAAAAGCTGTTTTGATGTCTGGCTGTGGCGGCTTTGACAGTCCGGAGTCGCCTTCCAGAGGGAAGTGATTCAAAGAGTTTGTGGGCAGGGTGAGAGGGGTGAGAGAAGATCTGAAAACACTCTTGACTGAACTTGGAGTGACATGGTGAGGAGTGAAGTCTACTTACTCTCAGTGTGTCGTATCCTAATATTCCCGTCATGCTCCCAGTTCCGTATTGGATGGATACACGCTCGTTATTGGAACGGTAGGTCGAGGAGGAGTACGGGTTGAATCTCTTGTGGCTCACTGAAAAGAGACATCAGTTTCTTCCGTTTAAATGAAAAAAAGGTTTCAGCATAACATAACACCATGGGCGGCACGGTAGAGTTGCTGCCTCACAGCGCCAGAGACCCGGCTTCGATCCTGACCACAGGGTGCTTGCCTCAACGGACTTTGTACCTTCTCCCCCTGGGTTTTCTCCGAGTTCTTCGGTTTTCTCCCACACCCCAAAGACGTGCAGGTTTGCAGGTTTATTGACTTGGTGTAAATGTAAAATTGGCCCCAGTGTGTGTAGGGTAATATTAATGTGTGGGGATCACTGGTCGGCGTGGAAACACTAGGCCGAAAGGCCTGTTTCCGTGCTGTATCTCTAAACTAAACAAAAAATATAGACCTGTACTCAATCAAAGTCTATTGCCAATGGTTTCCTGAAACCTCACTTTTAATTAAAGAAGATTTTAGAAACCACACCATCGTTGCCGGAACGAGCTGCCAGAGGAGGTCGCTGAGGCAGGCATGATAACAATATTTAAAAGACATTTAGGCAGGTACATGGATAGGAAAGGCTTAGAGGGTAAAGGGCCAAACGCAGGCAGGAGGGACCAGTGTCGATGGGACTTCTTGGTCGGCAGACACAAAGTGCTGGAGTAACTCAGCGGGTCAGGCAGCATCTCTGGAGAACATGGACAGGTGACGTTTCAGCTCGGGACAGACTGAAGAAGGGTCCTGACCCAAAACATCACCTATCCTTTTTCTCCGAAGATGCTGCCTGACCCGCTTGGTTACTCCAGCATTTTGTGTCTATCTTGCTTGAGTTGTGAGCTGCCCAAGTGGAATATGAGGTGCTGTTCCTCCAATTTGCGTTGGGCCTCACTCTGACAGTGGAGGTGGCCCAGGACTGAAAGGTCAGTGTGGGAATGGGAAGGGGAATTAGAATGTTTGGCAGCCAGGAGATCCAGCAGGCTTTGGCACACCGAGTGTAAGGTATTACAGAAGGAATTAATAAGGAATTAGTTTAGTTGTGAGTTGTGAGTCTGAGAGTTGTGAGTCTGTGGAATTCTCTGCCTCAGAGGGCGGTGGAGGCCGTTTCTCTGGATACTTTCAAGAGAGAGCTAGATAGGACTCTTAAAGATAGCGGAGTCAGGGGATATGGGGAGAAGGCAGGAATGGGGTACTGATTGTGGATGTACAGCCATGATCACATTGAATGGCGGTGCTGGCTCGAAGGGCCGAATGGCCTACTCCTGCATCTATTGTCTATTGTCTATTTAGTTTCGAGATACAGTGCAGGCCCACCGTCTCCACGCCGACCAACGATCCCCACACACCAACGCTACACAACACTAGGGACAATTTACATTTATTCCAAGCCAATCAACCTATACATCTTTGGGGTGTCACGGGGAGAACGTACAAACTCCGTACAGACAGCACCCGCAGTCGGGATCGAACCCGGGTCTCTGGCGCTGCAAGCGCTGTAAGCGCAGCAACTCTACCGCTGCGCCACCGTAAGGAATCACAGGATACGAGTAAAACTTAAAATACATCAAACGGCAGGGAACGTTGACTTACTGCAAGGAGCCTCGCTGCAATAGACAGAGGGGACCCAGAGGTTGGACGAACCAGTGTCAAAGATGACGGTGAAGCTTTGTGGAGGATTACCAATGCTGATTGTTCCATAATAAGACAGCTGTCGGCAAAAAAACAAATAATATCGATTTTAATATGATATGTATCTACCTCCAATAAAAAATATCTTTAAAAAAAAAAATAATAATAATAATATTTCCTTCAGATTTACAACATGGAGAGTCAGCCACGGGCCTTTCAGAGTCTGTGCATCAGCCCACCGAGTCCGTGCCAACCAGCGACCACCCCTTCACACTAGTCCCACATGATCCCATTTTCCCGTGCACTCCCTACACACTAGGGGCAATTTCACAGAGGGCCAACTCATCTACAAACCCGCACATCTTTGGGATGTGGGAGGAAACCGGAGCAACCGGAAGAAACTGTGAAAAGGTGCAAACTCCACACAGACAGCATCCGAAGTCTTCACACATTTTATGTCTTTATAAAGTGCGCCTTTATACTTCAAAGCAGATGCAGGAATCTTGTGTAGAACACAAAACGCTGGAGTAACTCAGCGGGTCAGGCAGCGGCTCTGGAGAACGGGGATAGGTGACGTTTCAGGTCGGTGACCCTTCTTCAGACTGATTGGAGCGGGGAGGAGAAAGCTGGAAAAGAGAGGTGGGGGCAGGACAAAGCCTGGCGAGTGATAGGTGGATACAGGTGAGGGGGGAGGGGAGAGGGTTGATTAGCAGATTAGTTAAAGGCTAGAGAGGAACAGGAAACTAATGGGTGATATGAGGAGACTAAATTACACAACGTTTAATTTATTATTGTCACATGTACCGAGGTACAGTGATAAGATATTTGTACTTTCCTGTCCATTCAGTGAAAAGACTTCTGTGAAAGAAGGAACTGCAGATGTTGGTTTAAACCAAAGATAGAAACTATAAGCTGCCTGTCCCGCTGAGCTTTTTGTGTCTATCTTCAGTGAAAAGACTATTGTTGGTCGGTGTGGGCAAGTTGGGCCAAAGGGCCGGTTTCCATGCTGTATGACTCTGTGACTAAACATGTTTACAACCAAGTTGTCCACAGTGGTCAAAGATTGTTAAGGGTTTGGACACGCTAGAGGCAGGAAACATGTTGCCGATGTTGGGGGAGTCCAGAACCAGGGGACACACACAGTTTAAGAATAAGGGGTAAGCCATTTAGAACGGAGACGAGGAAACACTTTTTCTCACAGAGAGTGGTGAGTCTGTGGAATTCTCTGCCTCAGAGGGTGGTGGAGGCCGGTTCTCTGGATGCTTTCAAGAGAGAGCTAGATAGGGCTCTTATAGATAGCGGAGTCAGGGGATATGGGGAGAAGGCTGATTGGGGATGATCAGCCATGATCACATTGAATGGCGGTGCTGGCTCGAAGGGCCAAATGGCCTACTCCTGCACCTATTGTCTATTGTCTATTGTATATTGTCTATTGGACAGATACCGGATAAAGGGTATAACATTTAGTGCAAGATAAAGTCCAGTAAAGTCTGATTAAAGATAGTCCGAGGGTCTCCAGTGAGGTAGATAGAAGGTCAGGACCACTCTCTAGTTGGTGAGAGGACGATTCAGTTGCCTGATAACATCTGGGAAGAATCAAACCGTCCCTGAAACTGGAGGTGTGCGGCTTCACACTTCTGTACCTCTTGCCTGATGGGAGAGGGGAGAAGAGGGAGTGAGTCTGGTCCTTGATGATGCTGCTGGCCTTGCCGAGGCAGCGTGAGGTGTAGATGGAGTCAATGGAAGGGAGGTTGGTTTGTGCGTGATGGTCTGGGCTGCGTCCGCAACTCCCTGCCGAGAGGAAGAAAGTAAAGTGTGGGAAGGAACTGCAGATGCTGATTTACACCGGATAGGCACAGAATGCTGGAGTAACTCAGCAGGTCAGGCGGCATCTCTGGAGAGGAATGGGTGACGTTTTTCGGGCTGAGACCCTTCTTCAGACTGAGAGCCAGGGGGAAGGGAAACGAGAGATTATAGACGGTGATGTCGAGAGATACAGAACAAATGAATGAAAGATATGCAAAAAACTAACGGTGGTAAAGGATTGTTAGCTGTTTGCTGGGTGAGAACGAGAAGCTGGTGTGACTTGGGTGGGGGAGGGATGGAGAGAGGGGTAATGCAGGGATTACTTGAAGTTAGAGAAATCAATATTCATACCACTGGGCTGTAAGTAAAGAGTGCCTTTTTCCATCACACTCCCATTTATAGACAGGAATAACTTACATCCAGGGAGTTGATCATTGGTTCCGTAGATGACAGGGATGCCACGCCAGTGAGACCATCAAACTTTGCGCAGGGATCGGAATAATGTTCCCTCAGGAAGTCCTCCAGTAATCCCTTCTCCCGAAGAATATCCCGGGCAGATTTCCCCTTGTAAAGGGGAACCCTGTGAATGCGGGAAGAAAGTCAGAAATGTTATTCCCACACCCAAACATCATCGTGTTTACTGCAGAAAGTTGTGACCACTGCCCAGTCCATCACCGGCTCTGACCTCCCCACCGTCGAAGGGATCTATCGCAGTCGCTGCCTCTAAAAGGCTGCCAGCATCATCAAAGACCCCACACCATCCTGGCCACACACTCATCTCTCCGATGCCATCGGGATGAAGGTACAGGAGCCTGAAATCTGTAACGTCCAGGTTCAGGAACAGCTCCTTCCCCACAGCCATCAGGCTATTAAACACTACAACCTCGTAAGCTATGAACTACAATAGACTATTATTATTATTATTATTATTATTATTGCACTATTATTATTTGTTCTTTATTTCTGAGTTTTTGTTGCATTATTTATTACGATTATATATTCTGTTGTGCTGCAGCAAGTTAGAATCTCATTGTTCTATCTGGGACACATGACAATAAAATACTCTTGACTCTTCCCTGATAGAAAACATAGAAACATAGAAAAATAGTTGCAGGAGTAGTCCATGCGGCCCTTTGAGCCAGCACCGCCATTCAATATGATCATGGCCGATCATCTAAAATCAGTACCCCGTTCCTGCTTTTTCCCCATAGCCCTTGATTCCGGTAGCCCCAAGAGCTAAACCTAACTCTCTCTTGAAAACATCCAGTGAATTGGCCTCCACTGCCTTCTGTGGCGGAGAATTCCACAGATTCACAACTCTCTCGGTGAAAACGTTCTTCCTCATCGCAGTCCTCATCTAAACGTTATTCCCTTGATCATGTATCTGTACTCTGCGAATGGCTCGATTGTCACGAGGTCACATGCGATCCATGCAGGGCATATTTCCTAATGAATTCATATCTTGTCATCCTTGTTAATAAGGTGCGGAAACAGGCCCTTCGGCCCACCGAGTCCACACCGATCAGCGATCCCTGCACATTAACACTATCCTACACACACACAAACGAGGGACAATTTTTAAAATTGTTTTATCCCAAGCCAATTAACCTGAAAACCTGTACGCCGGAGGAAACCGAAGATCTCGGAGAAAACCCACGCAGGTCACGGGGAGAAAACGTACAGACAAGCACCCGTGGTCAGGATCGAACCCGGGTCTCTGGCGCTGCAAGGCAGAAGCTCTAGCGCTAATGCAATGCTGCCCTAATCCAGGCATCATCCTGATACACCTGGATTCTGTTCCATCTCTCATTCAAGGGTTAAGAGTCTCCTACCTGTGCAAAGCATCAGAGAGCTGCAGGCACACGAGAGCGAAGATCAGCAACTGCATGTTGAATCAGCTGGACTCTTTGCAGAATCTGAGGTCTGGCTTCTGAGCCACGATATTTATACCTGAGGAACCCATGTCACATGGACACAGATTCCATCATTCAACATGAGGAGAATTAATAGTAAAGTCCTCGTGATTCGTTTATCTTGAATACAATCTCTCTTATTAAGGACAGTCCTCAATGTGAATGATACAAGTTGGTTTGTAAGTAGGTTAAGTGGTGTGCAATTAAAGATAAGCTTTATAAAAGATAACACAATCAGAAATTGGATTAAAAAACTGTGTCGAAAAACAATAACATGGATTGTTTACATATGCATTGGCAGATAAGTGAATTGCAATAATGTTGGATGTAATCTTAAACGCTTTGGCCAATGTGAATGTTCAAATCTCTTGTCCAGAGGACTACAGAGTTAATGCCTGGAACTAGTAAATGGGATGTGTGAGAAGGAACTGCAGATGCTGGTTTAAACCGAAGATAGACACAAAAAGCTGGAGTAACTCAGCGGGACAGGCAGCATCTCCGGAGAGAAGGAATGGATGACGTTTCGGGTCGAGTCTGAAGGAGGGTCTCGACCCAAAACGTCACCCATTCCTTCGCTCCAGAGACGCTGCCTGTCCCGCTGAGTTACTCCTGCTTTTTGACTCTACCTTTGGTAAATGGGATGAGTGTAGATAGGTGCAATGGGCAGTATGGACATTGTGGGCCGAAAGCCCTGCTTCTCTGATATATGACTCTATGCCTCTCCTGGATTGCCAAGGGTTTACTATATGGAGTCATACTGAAAGGAATCAGGCCCTTCGGCCCAACTTGCCCACGCCAACTAACATGCCCCATCTACACCAGTCCCACCTGCCAGCATTAGGCCCATATCCCTCTCAACCTGTCCTATCCATGTACCTGTCCAAATGTCATTTAAATATTGTTATTGTACCTACCACCTCTAGCAGTTCGTTCCATATTCCCACCACCATGATTCCAGCTGCCAAGACAGATGTGTACAGCAATTCATTCTTCCCCTGCACAATTAAAGCATGGAACAATCTCCACCCTACCATAGTTACCCAACCAGATGCAACTACATTTAAGGTAGCTCTTTCTTCCCAAAAACCCTTTCTGGCTTAAGTCCTCCCTCCACCACCTCCAGTTTAAATTCCATTTGGAATATTTTGGGGGACCAAGAAACCAAGAACCAAGAAGAACCCTCTGTGTGAAAAAGTTGCCCCTCAGGTTCTTATTAAATCTTCACCCTCTGTCCTTAAATCTACGTCCTCACGTTCTTAGATATTCACCCGACCACGGATGAACATCAAAGAACATCAAAGAGGAGGATGACTGAACTTTGGTGCCTTCCCTCACAGTGGGAAACTTTGATTCCGCTGTGTGGGGATGTTTATGTTAAAGACTATCGTGTTCTGTGTTATTTTTTTATTCGTATGGCGGTATGTCTCTTGATCTCTTGATCTTGATCCCTTAAATCCTCTACTCTGGGTAAAAGGCCGCATTTACCCGATCCATTCCCCTCGTCTCCTGTGCTCCAAGGACTAAGAGGGACAATGGGCCTATTGCTGGCAGGTGGGACTGGTGTAGATGGGGCATGTTAGTTGGCGTGGGCAAGTTGGGCCGAAGGGCCCGCTCCCTTTCGGTATGACTCCATGGCTCTATGGCCTACAGAAAACCCTTGGCAATCCAGGAGAGGCATAGAGTCATACATCAGAGAAGGAGGCCTATCGGCCCTCCTAGCCTGCCCAACTTCTCCCTATAGCTCAGGCAGTCAATTTACTGGCAACATCTCCGGTTGGAGGCTAAGGATGTTTGGCATGTCCCTAACAACTCTCACCAACTTCTACAGATGCGCAGTAGAAAGCATTTTATGGGGATCCATCACAGCACGGTTTAGGGACATCTGCATCTCCAAGGAATTGAAGAGAATTGCAGCCCAGACCATCACACAAACCAACCTCCCTTCCTTCGACTCCATCTACACCTCACGCTGCCTCGGCAAGGCCAGCAGCATAATCAAGGACCAGTCTCACCCCGGTCACTCCCTCTTCTCCCTTCTCCCATCAGGCAAGAGGTACAGAAGTGTGAAAACGCACACCTCCAGATTCAGGGACAGTTTCTTCCCGGTTGTTATCAGGCAACTGAACCATCCTATCACCAACTAGAGAGCGGTCCTGACCTCCCATCTACCTCATTGGAGACCCTCGGACTATCTTTAATCAGACTTTACTGGACATCATCTGACACTAAACGTTATTCCCTTTATCCTGTATCTGTACCCAGTGGACGGCTCGATTGTAATCATGTATTGTCTTTCCACTGACTGGTTAGCACGCAACAACAACGTCTCCAATGAGGTAGATGGGAGGTCAGGACCGCTCTCTAGCTGGTGAAAGGATGGTTCTGTTGCCTGATAACAACTGGGAAGAAACTGTCCCTGAATGTGGAGGTGTGCGTTTTCACACTTCTTGCCTGATGGGAGAGGGGAGAAGAGGGAGTGACTGGGGTGAGACACATACTTGATTATGATGCTGGCCTTGAGGGTGGCACGGTGGCACAGCGGTAGAGTTGCCGCCTTACACCGCCAGAGTCCCGGGTTCAATCCTGACTACGGGTGCTGTCTCTACGGAGTTTGTACGTTCTCCCCGTGGGTTTTCTCCGAGATCTTCGGTTTTCTCCCGCACTCCAAAGACGTTCAGATTTGTAGGTTAATTGGCTTGGTGTAATTGTAAATGATCCCTAGTGCGTGTAGGGTAGTGTTAGTGTGCGGGGATCGCTGGTCAGCGCGGACTCGGTGGGCCGAAGGGCCTGTTTTACGCTCTATTTCTCTAAACTAAACACAGGATGAACCGTTTAGATCTAATTTTCTAAGATGTTCAAGGGTATGGAAACGCTCTGAAAATACTGAACCAAACTGGATGGCAACCAAATTCGTAAATGCATTTGCAACTGCTTAGTTGGTCAACAAAGGAAATTCAGGCCAAGTGCACATTTGTTCGATAAGGTGTACAACTTTGTATAACCTTGACATCTATTGTATTGTGTTATTCCCCAGCACCAGATCTCAGATGTCAATGGAAACAAAATTATTGGCAGCTATAATGACCTTCGTTCAATCACTTTCCTTGATATCTCCAGCGTATCTTACACAAAAACAAAGTGCTGGTGGAACTCAGCGGGTCAGGCAGCATCTGTGGAGGGGGGTTGGACAGATGGCGGGATAGTCAGATGCTGGGAGAATGGAGCGGCTGGGCTTGTCCATTCTGGAGTTTAGAAGGATGAGAGGGTATCTCATTGAAAGATTATTAAGGGTTTGGACACGCTAGAGGCAGGGAACATGTTCCCGATGTTGGGGGAGTCCAGAACCAGGGGCCACAGTCTTAGAATGAAGGGGAGGTCATTTAAGACTGAGGTGAGAAAAAACCTTTTCACCCAGAGAGTTGTGAATTTATGGAATTCCCTGCCACAGAGGGCAGTGGAGGCCAAATCACTGGATGGATTTAAGAGAGAGTTAGATAGAGCTCTAGGGGCTAGTGGAGTCAAGGGATATGGGGAGAAGGCTGGCACGGGTTATTGATTGGGGACGATCAGCAATGATCACAATGAATGGCGGTGCTGGCTCGAAGGGCCGAATGGCCTCCTCCTGCACCAATTTTCTATGTATCTATTTATCTATGTAAGACCATCCCTCATCCTTTAGACTTGAGAGATACAGCATGGAAACAGGCCCTTCGGCCCACTGAGTCCGCACCGGTCAGCGATCACCCTGGACACTTGCATTCTCCCACACATCCCAGAACAATTGACAATTTACAGAAGCCAATCAAGCTACAAATTGATACGTCTTTGTATTGTATTGTATTGATACAGAGGATGTACTTCCTACGGCAGCTGAGGAAGCACAATCTGCCACAGGCAATGATGGTCCAATTCTACACGGCCATCGTAGAGTCTGTTCTCACCTTCTCCATCATGGTCTGGTTTGGCTCAGCCACCAAGCACGACACCTGGAGGCTGCAGCGAATCAGCTGAGAAGGTTATTGGCTGCAACCTTCCCTCCATTGATGAACTGTACACTGCAAAGGCCAGGAAGCGAGCGGGCAAGATCATCTCTGACCCCTCTCACCCTGGCCACAAACTCTTTGAATCACTTCCCTCTGGGCTGTCAAAGCTCCGGGCTGTCAAAGCTGCCACAGCCAGACATAAAAACTGTTTTAATCCACGAGTAGTTGCTCTACTGAACAGCCAAAAATCTGTAGCCTCCCTTTGATCTGGTATTTTGTTGGTTCACATACTTGATCAATGGTGTTTTATCATTAATGTTTTATTATTATTAATGTTTAGTGTTTTCTGAGTCATTCGTAACTGTCACTGTATGTCATGTTGTTACTTGTGGGCGGAGCACCAAGGCTAATTCCTTGTATGTGAATACTTGGCCAATAAACTTACTTACTTACTTACTTAGTAGTATGGCAGGAAACCGGAACACCCGTAGAAAACCCACACGGTCACAGGGAGAGCGTACAAACTCCGTACCGACAGCACCCGTGGTCAGGATCGAACCAGGGTCTCTGGCCCTCTATGGCAGCAACTCAATCGCTGTGTCACTGTGCCATACCTGTCCTTCTGCACTCCAAGTAATAAAGTCCCAGCCTGCCCAGCCTCCCTCTATAGCTCTGGCCCTCGGGTTTTGGCAACACCCTCGCAAGTCTTCACTGCACTCGTTCCAACTTAACGTTACCTTTCCTGTTTTCCAGGGATGCTGCCGGGCCCGATGAGTTACTCCAGCATTTTGTTGTTGTTTTCTTGGTAAACCTGCATCTGCAGTTCCTTGTTTCCACAATCACTATCACTATTCAAATTGCAAGCTGTTTTTTTGTAACAGCTTCATTGAGCTAAACCAGACAGTAGACAATAGACAATAGGTGCAGGAGTAGGCCATTCGGCCCTTCGAGCCAGCACCGCCATTCAATGTGATCATGGCTGATCATCCCCAATCAGTACCCCGTTCCTGCCTTCTCCCCATATCCCCTGACTCCAGTATCTAGTGTTCAGACAATCTAGTGTTCTGAAGAAGGGTCTCGACCCTAAACGTCACGCATTCCTTCTCTCCCGAGATGCTGCCTGTCCCGCTGAGTTACTCCAGAATTTTGTGTCTATCTTTTTTCTTATTTTAAATTTTATTTATTAGAAGTACATTAAATTACAAACATTAGTGCACATCACGTATATCTTATTACAATTAATGTACTCCTTCATTTTTAAAGCTAATAAAAAGAAAAGATTGAAATTAAGAAGAAAGGGAAAGTGAAAGAAAATGGTGTTAGATTAAAAGCGTGTCAAAAGGAAAGACCCTGTAGAAGTGAAATTAGAAAAAAGAGATTAAGAGATAGAACCTAGGGAAGAAAAAAGAGAAAGAAGAAAGAAGAGAAAAACAGATTCTCTATTATGAACATCGCGCAAATGGGACGTACAGTGGCTTGCAAAAGTATTCATACCCCTTGAACTTTTCCACATTTTGTCACGTTACAACCACAAACGTAGATGTATTTTATTGGGATTTTATGTGATAGACCAACACAAAGTGGTGCATAATTGTGAAGTGGAAGGAAAATGATACATGGTTTCAAATTTTTTTACAAATAAAAAACTGAAAAGTGTGTCGTGCAAAAGTATTCAGCCCCCTTTACTCTGATACCCCTAAATAAAATCCTGTGCAACCAATTGCCTTCAGAAGTCACCTAATTAGTAAATAGAGTCCACTTGTGTGTAATCTAATCTCAGTATAAATACAGCTGTTCTGTGAAGGCCTCAGAGGTTTGTTAGAGAACATTAGTGAACAAACAGCATCACGAAGCCCAAGGAACACACCAGACAGGTCAGGGATAAAGTTGTGGAGAAGTTTAAAGCAGGGTTAGGATATAAAAAAATATCCCAAGCTTTGAACATCTCACGGAGCACTGTTCAATCCATCATCCGAAAATGGAAAGAGTATGGCACAACTGCAAACCTACCAAGACATGGCCGTCCACCTAAACTGACAGGCCGGGCAAGGAGAGCATTGATCGGAGAAGCAGCCAAGAGGCCCATGGTAACTTTGGAGGAGCTGCAGAGATCCACAGCTCAGGTGGGAGAATCTGTCCACAGGACAACTATTAGTCGTGCACTCCACAAATTGGGCCTTTATGGAAGAGTGGCAAGAAGAAAGCCATTGTTGAAAAAAAGCTATAAGAAGTCCCGTTTGCAGTTTGCCACAAGCCATGTGGGGGACACAGCAAACATGTGGAGGAAGGTGCTCTGGTCAAATGAGACCAAAACCGAAATTTTTGGCCTAAATGCAAAACGCTATGTGTGGCGGAAAACTAACACTGCACATCACCCTGAACACACCATCCCCACTGTGAAACATGGTGGTGGCAGCATCATGCAGTGGGGATGCTTTTCTTCAGCAGGGACAGGGAAGCTGGTCAGAGTTGATGGGAAGATGGATGGAGCCAAATACAGGGCAATCTTGGAAGAAAACCTGTTAGAGTCTGCAAAAGACTTGAGACTGGGGCGGAGGTTCACCTTCCAGCAGGACAACGACCCTAAACATACAGCCAGAGCTACAATGGAATGGTTTTGATCAAAGCATATTCATGTGTTAGAATGGCCCAGTCAAAGTCCAGACCTAAATCCAATTGAGAATCTCTGGCAAGACTTGAAAATTGCTGTTCACAGACGCTCTCCATCCAATCTGACTGAGCTTGAGCTATTTTGCAAGGAATAATGGGCAAAAAGTTCAGTCTCTGGATGTGCAAAGCTGGTAGAGACCTACCCCAAAAGACTTGCAGCTGTAATTGCAACGAAAGGTGGTTCTACAAAGTATTGACTCAGGGGGGCTGAATACTTTTGCACGCCACACTTTTCAGTTTTTTATTTGTAAAAAAAATTGAAAACCATGTATCATTTTCCTTCCACTTCACAATTATGCACCACTTTGTGTTGGTCTATCACATAAAATCCCAATAAAATACATTTACGTTTGTGGTTGTAATGTGACAAAATGTGGAAAAGTTCAAGGGGTATGAATACTTTTGCAAGCCACTGTACCAACTCGCCACCTTTCATCCCCCTTTATCAAGTCCTGACATCGTTACCTTTTTAAAGTACTTTTGCACCTTATGTTTGTAGTAGTATTTTGTGTCTATCTTTGGTGTAAACCAGCATCCGCAGTTCCTTCCTCCACAAAACTGACCTGCACAATACTAAACAATCTGGTGCAATTATCAGAATCAGTCTGAAGAAGGGTCCCGTCAACTATCCATGTTCTCCACAGAAAGCTGCCTGACCCGCTGAGAGACTGCAGCACTTTGTTCAGTTCAGTTCAGAGATGCAGCGCGGAAACAGGCCCTTCGGCCCACTGAGTCTGCGCCAAACCAGCGATCCCCGCACATTAACGCTATCTTACACAAGGAACAATTTTACATATATACCAAAGCCAATTAACCTACAAACCTGTACGTCTTTGCAGTGTGGGAGGAAACCGAAGGTCTCGGAGAAAACCCACGCAGGTCACGGGGAGAATGTACAAACTCCGTACAGATAGCGCTCGTGGTCAGGATCGAACCCGGGTCTCTGCCGCTGTAAGCGTTGTAAGGCAGTAGCTCTACCGCTGCGCTACCGTGGTTAGCTCTGTTTCTCTCCAACTAAGGAAAGGTCCCGAACTGAAACTTTGCCTACCCATGTTCTCCAGAGATGCTGCCTGACCCGCTGAGTTACTCCAGCATTTTGTGTCTATCCATGTTCTCCAGATATGCTGCCTGACGGGGAACAAGGAAATGGCAGATGAGTTGAACAGGAACTTTGGATCTGTCTTCACTAAGGAGGACACAAACAATCTTCCTGATATAGTAGTGGCCAGAGGATCTGGGGTGACGGAGGAACTGAAGGAAATCCACATTAGGCAGGAAATGGTGTTGGATAGACTGATGGGACTGAAGGGTGATAAATCCCCAGGGCCTGATGGTCTGCATCCCAGGGTACTTAAGGAAGTGGCTCTTGAAATCGTGGATGCATTGGTGATAATTTTCCAATGTTCTATAGACTCAGGATCAGTTCCTGTGGATTGGAGGGCAGCTAATGTTATCCCACTTTTTAAGAAAGGCGGGAGAGAGAAAACGGGGAATTATAAACCAGTTAGCCTGACATCGGTGGTGGGGAAGATGCTGGAGTCAATTATAAAAGATGAGATAGCCGAACATTTGGATAGCAGTAACAGGCTCGGTCCGAGTCAGCATGGATTTACGAAGGGGAAATCATGCTTCACTAATCTTCTGGAATTTTTTGAAGATGTAACTAGGAAAATGGACAAGGGAGAGCCAGTGGATGTAGTGTACCTGGACTTTCAGAAAGCATTTGATAAGGTCCCACATAGGAGATTAGTGGGCAAAATTAGGGGACATGGTATTGGGGATAGAGTGCTGACATGGATAGAGAAGGGGTTGGCAGACAGGAAACAAAGAGTAGGGATTAACGGGTCCCTTTCAGAATGGCAGGCAGTAATTAGTGGGGTACCGCAAGGCTCGGTGCTGGGACTGCAGCTATTTACAATATACATGAATGATTTGGATGAAGGGATTCAAAGCAACATTAGCAAATTTGCAGATGACATAAAGCTGGGTGGCAGTGTGAACTGTGAGGAGGATGGCAGATGAAGTTTAATGCGGATAAATGTGAGGTTATCCACTCTGGTAGGAAAAACAGGAAGGCAGATTACTATCTAAATGGTGTGAAGTTGGGAAAAGGGGAAGTACAACGGGATCTGGGGGTCCTTGTACATCAGTCTATGAAAGTAAGCATGCAGGTACAGCAGGCAGTGAAGAAAGCGAATGGCATGTTGGCCTTTATAACAAGAGGAATCCAATATAGGAGCAAAGAGGTCCTTCTGCAGTTGTACAGAGCCCTAGTGAGACCACACCTGCAGTATTGTGTGCAGTTTTGGTCCCCTAATTTGAGGAAGGACATTCTTGCTATTGAGGGAGTGCAGCGTAGGTTTACAAGGTTAATTCCCGGAATGGCGGGACTGTCATATGCTGAGAGAATGGAGCAGCTGGGCTTGTAAACTCTGGAGTTTAGAAGGATGAGAGGATATCTCATTGAAACATATAAGATTGTTAAGGGTTTGGACACGCTAGAGGCAGGAAACATGTTCCCGATGTTGGGGGCGTCCAGAATCGGGGCCACAGCTTAAGAATAAGGAGTAAGCCATTTAGAACGGAGACGAGGAAACAACTCTCTGCCTCAGAGGGCGGGTTCTCTGGATGCTTTCAAGAGAGAGCTAGATAGGGCTCTTAAAGATAGCGGAGTCAGGGGATGTGGGGAGAAGGCAGGTACGGGGTACTGATTGGGGATGATCAGCCATGATCACATTGAATGGCGGTGCTGGCTCTAAGGGCCGAATGGCCTACTCCTGCAACTATTGTCTATTGTCTATTGACCCACTGAGTTCCTCCAGCACTTTGTGTCTATCCCTGTTCTCCACAGATGCTGCCTGACCCACTGAGTTACTCCAGCACTCTGTGAAACGTCACCTATCCATGTTCTCCACAGATGCTGCCTGACCCGCTGAGTTACTCTGGCACAGTGTACTTCTGTGCTTTGTAAGCTATACGGAACCACACTATAAATGATAAGGTAGACCAAAATGCTGGAAATACTCAGCGGGTGCGGCAGCATCTATGGAGCGAAGGAAATAGGCAACGTTTGGGCCCGAAACCCTTCCGGGTTTCGGCCCGAAACGTTGCCTATTTCCTTCAGGGTTTCGGCCCGAAAGGTTGCCCATTTCCTTCGCTCCACAGATGCTGCCTGACCCGCTGAGTTACTCCAGCACTCTGTGAAACGTCACCTATCCATGTTCTCCACAGATGCTGCCTGACCCGCTGAGTTACTCCAGCACTTTGTGTCTAACGTTAGTGCAATGGTTGAGTGAGTCGAGGCCCACCTCACACCTACAAACTGACATGAAGAAAGGAACCAAAAGTCTGATAATATGCGTTTCATTATTCCATTTTATTGAACATTTTGAGGGATTATTTAATAACAGGCGTTTCACGGGAGAAGATAACAAGCTGTGTAATTCCTAGAACACTTTTACATCCAAACTGAGCTGAATGCGCATGGCTTTGGATTGAATTATGGAAAGTCACAGCTGAATCATGGAAGAAATCAGAGAGCAGAAATAATTAAATAATATTAACTATCCCATCTCCAGCCCTGCCCAACATTCATTCATGGCTGTTTTAAGATCCCATCCAGACGACATCATTTCTTCCACTTTTATCTTCCTTTTTCACTTCAATTAAACCTTGGAGAAAATCGCCGCTGAACTCGAAGCTGTCAATAGAGTATCTCCAGTATAGGACATCCCAGAGTGACATCTTGATCTTTGCTACTGGGTGGCGTGGTGAGAGTTGCGACTCTGGGGATCGCGAGATGGCTTCAGTCAAGGTGAATGGGGCTGGATCTTCAACGGGGGTGGGTGGTGGACGGGAGAGTTAAACGGCCTTGGCCAGACCCACGCGGTTGTTTCCACGGTCGAAGATGGAGTAGTACTCGCCGATGAAGACGTCGCCCAGAATCCAGAGGTTCGAGTTGGTGACAACCAAATCCGCTCATGCAGCTAACCTGGTTGTAGTAGGTGTTCTGGAGGAGAATAAATAAATGAATGAATTACTCAATGAGTGAGTGAATGAGTGAGTGAGTGAGTGAGTGAGTGAGTGAGTGAGTGAATGAATGAGGGAATGAAATGAATGAATGAATGAATGAATGAATGGATACTTTATTATCATATGTGCCAAGTCACAGTGATATTCTTTGTTTTGCTTTCTCAAGGTATGCAAAGAGTCGCTACATAAAGGGCGCTGACAAAGTTACAATGTATCCCATGCCAGGTCCTTTCATCCTCCGCACTCCCCCCCACCCCGCCCTCTCGGCTGTCCCCCCCACGCTGGGTCCCCCCTTGCCCCATGAGATGGAGAGCAATTAGCAACAGGTCCACAATCTATGCCTAGAGTGACCGGTACAACAGGAGATGGAGAAAGGAGACGAGGAGAAATTTTTTAGCCAGAGGGTGTTGAATCTGTGGAATTCATTGCCACAGACGGCCATGGAGGCCAAGTCAGTGGATATTTTTAAGGCGGAGGCTGACAGATTGTTGATTAGTACGGGTGTCAGGGGTTATGTGGGAGAAGGCAGGAGAACGGGGTTTAGAGGGAGAGATGGACCAGCCTTGATTGGATGGCAGAGTGGACGTGATGGGCCTATTCTACGCCTATAATTTATGAACCCATTAACATATTTATGAACACATAAAAGTCATCCGAGAAAATGAATGAATATCATCCGGAGTCCAATGACGTACCTTGAGTGTGTAGGCAGCAGCAGGAAGAGTGAAATCATTTCCATTGATGGTGAAGACCACATCAGGCATTGCTGCTGAGTTCATTACAGTTGATGGTGTACTGAAAGACAAGGGCAACATTGTTCAGGTCACAGTACACAAAAAGCTGGGGTAACTCAGCGGGTCAGGCAGCATCTCGAGAGGGACAGAACAGGTGATGTTTCGGGTCAAGACCCTCCTTCTGACTGAGAGTCAGGGGAGAGGGAAATGAGAGGTATGAAAATATTGTTAAGGGCTTGGACACGCCAGAGGCAGGAAACATGTTCCCGATGTTGGGGGAGTCCAGAACCAGGGGCCACAGTTTAAGAATGAGGAGTAAGCCATTTAGAACGGAGACGAGTGGTGAGTCTGTGGAATTTTCTGCCTCAGAGGGCGGTGGAGGCAGGTTCTCTGGATGCTTTCAAGAGAGAGCTAGATAGGGCTCTTAAAAAATAGCGCTGGGGATATGGGGAGAAGGCAGGAACGGGGTACTGATTGGGGATGATCAGCCATGATCACAATGAATGGCTGATTCGAAGGGCCAAATGGCCTACTCCTGCACCTATTGTCTATTGAAAAGGTACAAAGGACAAATGAAATCAAAGGTGTGAAAAGAACAAATCAAAGCCAGCAACGGTGATCAAGGAAAACGTGGAGCCCACAATGGTCCATTGTTGGCTGTGGGGAAGGTGATAACGAGTTATACAGACAGTGAAACTCAGCAGGACGACAGTGAAACTAGTACAACGACTAGGATGGGGAGGGATGGAGAGAGAGAGGGAAAGCAAGGCATACTTGAAGTTAGAGAAGTCAATGTTCATACCGCTGGGGTGTAAGCTGCCCAATGAAAATATGAGGTGCTGCTCCTCCAATTTGGCGTTGGGCCTCACTCTGACAGTGGAGGAGGCCCAGGACAGAAATGCCAGTGTGGGACTGGGAGGGGGAGTAAAGTGTTTTGGCCACTGGGAGATCACGTAGGCCAAGGCGGACTGAGCGAAGGTGTTCAGCGAAACGACCGCGCTTGGTCATGTCTGCATGGGTCTGAGGAAAGTCAACTAGAGAACTAGGAAACCAATATCTTAAGAAACTAAACTGATTTAAACTCAAGTAAACTATATAAACTAAACTAATGTAATCTCAACTCAACTCAACTCAACTAACCAAAACTAATCTGAACTATACTAAACTATACTAAACAAATCTAATTTAAACTAAACTATACTAATAGAAACATAGAAACATAGAAAATAGGTGCAGGAGGAGGCCATTCAGCCCTTCGAACCAGCACCGCCATTCATTGTGATCATGGCTGATCGTCCCCTATCAATAACCCGTGCCTGCCTTCTCCCCATATTCCCTTGACTCCACTAGCCCCTAGAGCTCTATCTAACTCTCTCTTAAATCCATCCAGTGACTTGGCCTCCACTGCCCTCTGTGGCAGGGAATTCCATAAATTCACAACTCTCTGGGTGAAAACGTGTTTTCTCACCTCAGTCTTAAATGACCTCCCCTTTATTCTAAGACTGTGGCCCCTGGTTCTGGACTCGCCCAACATTGGGAACATTTTTCCTGCATCTAGCTTGCCCAGTCCTTTTATAATTATATATGTTATCTAATCGAATCTAAACATCTAAACTATAGAAAACTAATCTGAACTGAACTATACTAAACGATACTAAACTAATCTAAACTAAACTAATCTATATTAAACTAATCTAAACAAATTTAAACTATGCTAAACTAATGCTAAACTAAACTAATATAAACTATACTAATGTAAATTAAACGATACTAAACTATGCTAAACTAATCTGAACTATACTAAGGTAGACAAAAATGCTGGCGAAACTCAGAGGGTGAGGCAGCATCTATGGAACGAAGGAATAGGTGACGTTTCGGGTCGAGACCCGGAAGGGTCTCGACCCGAAACGTCACCTATTCCTTCGCTCCATAGATGCTTCCAGGTCTCGACCTGAAACGTCGCCTATTCCTTCGCTCCATAGATGCTGCCTCACCCGCTGAGTTTCTCGAGCAATTTTGTCTACCTTTGATTCTTCCAGCATCTGCAGTTCTTTCTTAAACTATGCT